>CM022303.1:122003273-122483944 GCA_011799875.1 Thinopyrum elongatum | reverse complement strand
CCTTTGGTCCCGGTTCGTGCAACCAACCGGGGACCAAAGGTCTCTTTTCAGCAACCCAAAGGGCGGGAAACAGACACCATTGGTTCCGGTTGGTGGCACGAACCGGGACCAAAGGTGGGATTGGTCCCGGTTTGTTACACCAACTGGGACCAATGCCCCCTTTCGTCTCGGTTGGTGTTACCAACCGGGACCAAAGGCCTTGCGCTGGTGCTGTACGGTGGGATGTTTAGTCCCACCTACGCTAGTTGAGAGATCGAGAGTGGTTTATAAGCGCTGCTGCGTCCGGCCCTCTCGAGCTCCTCTCAACTACAGGCTTTCGGGCCTTCTTTGCTACACTTTCCCCGTGGGCGGCTGGGCCTTGCGGCCTGAATCTGGGCCCATGGATGGGTTTCGTAGTCAGATTCAGGCCGTGGTGGCCCAGTAGTGGGTATTTTTATTTTTTTTTTCTAGTTTTTTTGTTTTCTTTTTTCTATTTATTTTAGAGTCAATTACACCACTCATGTGCCACAACTTGGCCCGAAAAGTCAGTTTAGTACATAAACTTGTTGGCATACATTGAGCTTGTGCCACAACTGGCTTTGGGCGTACATATCCGGTACAAATCATGCTTCTATACGAACACAGTGCTGATTAGGTGCGCCAATGTGGCATGGGGTCCGCTGTCAGCGACTGGACGATGTGTGCCTGCTATTTTGTGAAAAAAACCTCGGTATTTTTTTCTCACATAAAGCCCTTGGCAGCGACCCATATTTTTCTTACAGATGGAGGCGTGTACAGTCCTTCTATCAGCGACCCATAGTATTGTGCAAAAATTGTCGTAGCCCCGGCCAAACCAATACACCAGACAACGTTTCCTCAAAAAAAAAAAAAAAAAAAACAACACCAAACAACGTTCCTTGCTATTAAGGATACGAAACACATATAACCATGCATTCCGACTTAATTGGGCTGGAGTCCCAGCGCCCCTTTTTGCACTGTTATTTCTTTAAAATACATGTAAATTGTAACCATGTGTTAAAATAAAATAGACTTAAAAATAACAGTGAACACTTTAATATACTACATATTTATTTATTAAAATCATGAACATTTTATACATAGATTAGCATTTATTTAAAAATATATATTTATTTGTTATTAAATAGGCAAATCATTACCTAATTTTTTGTAATTTGTAATTTAATTATATGGAACAATACTTGAATGTTTTATAATGTAATATTATTATTATTAAAAAATAAAAATATAATGTACATATATTTTATAAATTCCTTTAAAAAGTAACACTGCTAGGTGGTGTGTCCGCCACTCGCACATGATAACGACATGTCGCTGCTTCTAATCCCAACCAACTATTTTCACATTATATGAATATATGTTTTTTTAAAAGCATGAACACTTTTATATACTACATGAATATTTTGTTAAAACTATGAATACTTTAAAATTTATTTAAGAACTTATGAAAATATATAGTAAATTAAAAACTTTCTTAAAGCATGAACACTTTATACACTACATGAATATTTGTTTAAACTGTGAACTTTTTTTAACTTATATAAGCATTTATTAAAATATATAAAAACATAAACACTTACTTAAAGCCTGAATACTTCTATATTTTGCCTTAATAATTTATTAAACTGTGAGCAATTTTAAACTTATATAAGTATTTATTGAATATAAGTTTTATTCAATATGCAAATTATTAGATGAACAGTTTAGTAATTCATAAATTATGATATGTATAAATGCTAAATCAGTACGTGATTATTTTATAATTTAGTTTATTTCATTTATATATATATATATATATATATATATATATATATAATTTATAACACAACATTATAATTTACATATATTCTATAAATTTCTGAAAAAAACAGTGCAAAATGGGTTGTAGGGGCTGCAGCCCACTTAGTAGTCAAAGAACATATAGAAGCAGCATCCAATTATTACTTTTAAATCTTGAGTGTCTGGTTGTTGGCCTTGCGCTGCCTCTAGCTGTAGGTCAGCTGTTCGAGTCGGCTCATGTCCCCGCGCACGCACCAATTTTTCAATTATTTGAGGGACGCTGATAAGTGGACCCTTGCGACCATGGCATAGTCTTTTTTGTGAGGAAATTTCTGAGGTTTTTCGTTACAAAATAGAAGGCCATAGACCACATGTTCACTTTGCCGTCCAGTCACTGATAGCAGGCCCCATGCCACGTTGGCGTTCCTAATCAGCACCCTGTTCATATAGAAATGTGATTTGCACCGTATATGCACGTCAAAGCCAAGTTGTGGCACCAGTTTAATGTATGCCGCAAGTTTTAGTACTAAACTGATTTTTCGTGCCAAGTTGTGGCACCAGTGGTGTAATTGACTCTTTATTTTATTTTGTTTCTACTTACAACAAAATACAAACTGTTTTTCAGTGATTCTTTTTGCTTTTAGGTAATAAAAATTATAAACTTGCTGTTAGTGCCATTAGTTTTCCAATTTGAATAATTTAAATTTGAATTCTTTGAATTTTGTGTGAATCACTAGTTTATGATTAACTTACTATAAAAATAGATTTTGGAGTGATTCTTTTTCCTGCTATTTAATATTACTGTGTTTTATCATTATATTCAAAAACAGTTTTTGTTATTTTAGTTTCTAACAAAAAAAAATCTTTATGATAATTCTTTTTGCTATTAAAGTTTTTAACAAAAAAAGTTCTTTATGAAAATTCTTTTTTCTTTTAATGTTTTGAACAGAAAATACTTTGATAATTTTAGTTGCATAAATTTTAGTTGATTCCTTTTGCTATTAGAGTTTCATTAAAGTTTTCTAGTTCATTCTTTTTCTATTAGAGTTTCATTAAAGTTTTCTAGTTCATTCTTTTAGTTTATTATTTTTGCTATTAGAGTTTCATAAAAGTTGAGAGGGTTACGGCAAAAACTGGATGCACTTCGTGTACAAAATGGACAATCTCTTTCGAAGTATCAGGGTTTCGGACGAAAACTCATCTGTTACAAAGGGATTTCATTTTTTTGAACTTATTTGAACTCCAGACTTTTTGTGTGTTCAAAATGAACCATTCAAAGCCACATCATCAATTTTCAACCCTTTCTAACTTCATCTGTTATTTTTCATGCATTTACTGATTTTTTTGAGCTAAATGACACTGAAATTGAAAAGCACTTCAGATGAACTCTGAAGAGGTTGAAAATTGGCATGGTATCATCATTTCACCCACATAGCATGTGCTAAAAAGTTGAGAGGGTTACGGCAAAAACTGGATGCACTTCGTGTACAAAATGGACAATCTCTTTCGAAGTATCAGGGTTTCGGACGAAAACTCATCTGTTACAAAGGGATTTCATTTTTTTGAACTTATTTGAACTCCAGACTTTTTGTGTGTACAAAATGAACCATTCAAAGCCACATCATCAATTTTCAACCCTTTCTAACTTCATCTAGTATTTTTCATGCATTTACTGATTTTTTTAGCTGAATGACCCTGAAATTGAAAAGCACTTCACATGAACTCTGAAGAGGTTGAAAATTGGCATGGTATCATCATTTCACCCACATAGCATGTGCTAAAAAGTTGAGAGGGTTACGGCAAAAACTGGATGCACTTCGTGTACAAAATAAACAATCTCTTTCGAAGTATCAGGGTTTCGGACGAAAACACATCTGTTACAAAGGGATTTCATTTTTTTGAACTTATTTGAACTCCAGACTTTTTGTGTGTTCAAAATGAACCATTCAAAGCCACATCATCAATTTTCAACCCTTTCAAACTTCATCTGTTATTTTTCATGCATTTACTGATTTTTTTGAGCTAAATGACCCTGAATGAAAAGCACTCTCAGATGAACTCGAAAAGGTTGAAAATTGGCATGGATCATCATTTCACCCACATAGCATGTGCTAAAAAGTTGAGAGGGTTATACAAAATTGATGCACTTCATGTACAAAATGGACAATCTCTTTGAAGTATCAGGGTTTCGGACGAAAACTCATCTGTTACACAAGGAATTTCATTTTTTTGAACTTATTTGAACTCCAGACTTTTTGTGTGTTCAAAATGAACCATTCAAAGCCACATCATCAATTTTCAACCCTTTTTGACTTCATTTGTTATTTTTCATGCATTTACTGATTTTTTGAGCTAAATGACCCTGAAATTGAAAATCACTTCACATGAACTCTGAAGAGGTTGAAAATTGGCATGATATCATCATTTCACCCACATAGCATGTGCTAAAAAGTTGAGAGGGTTACGGCAAAAACTGGATGCACTTCATGTACAAAATGGACAATCTCTTTCGAAGTATCAGGGTTTCGGACAAAAACTCATCTGTTACAAAGGGATTTCATTTTTTTTGAACTTATTTGAACTCCAGACTTTTTATGTGCTCAAAATGAACCATTCAAAGCTATATCATCAATTTTCAACCCTTTCTGACTTCATCTGTCTTCACTTTTTCTTCGCTTGTGTCCTTTGCTTATTGCGCCGTAACCATGGATATTCTTCATTGCTTAACAGGGTGCTTGGGTCAGCCTTGACTTTGAAGGGAGGAATTTCATGGAACTTTTCATAATCTACAGACATGTCTGTCTTACCCTCCACTCCCACGATGTCTCTTTTCCCTGAAAGAACTATGTGGCGCTTTGGCTCATTGTATGATGTATTCGCTTCCTTATCTTTTCTTTTTCTCGGTTTGGTAGACATGTCCTTCACATAGAAAACCTGCGCCACATCATTGGCTAGGATGAATGGTTCGTCTGTGTACCCAAGATTGTTCAGATCCACTGTTGTCATTCCGTAATGTAGCTCTACCTGTACCCCGCCTCCTGACAGATTGACCCATTTGCACTTAAACAAAGGAACCTTAAAATCATGTCCGTAGTCAAGTTCCCATATGTCCACTATGTAACCATAATATATGTCCTTTCCCCTCTTGGTTGCTGCATCAAAGCGGACACCGCTGTTTTGGTTGGTGCTCTTTTGATCTTGGGCGATCGTGTAAAATGTATTCCCATTTATCTCGTATCCTTTGTAAGTCAATACAGTTGAAGATGGTCCCCTGGACAACGAGTACAGCTCATCAGAAACAGTGTTGTCACCTCTGAGACGTGTTTCCAACCAACTGCCGAAAGTCCTGATGTGTTCACATGTAATCCAGTCGTCACACTGCTCCGGGTGTTTGGAGCGCAGAATGTTCTTGTGTTCATCGACATACGGGGTCACCAAGGTAGAGTTCTGTAGAACTGTGTAGTGTGCTTGAGACCAAGAATGCCCGACCCTGCATATTATTGAGTCCCCTCCTAGCGTGCCTTTTCCAGTCAGTCTCCCCTCATACCGCGATTGAGGGAGACCAATCTTCTTAAGGTCAGGAATGAAGTCAATGCAAAACCCAATGACATCCTCTGTTTGATGGCCCATAGAGATGCTTCCTTCTGGCCTAGCGCGGTTACGGACATATTTCTTTAGGACTCCCATGAACCTCTCAAAGGGGAACATATTGTGTAGAAATACGGGGCCCAGAACGACAATCTCGTCGACTAGATGAACTAGGACGTGCGTCATGATATTGAAGAAGGATGGTGGGAACACCAGCTCGAAACTGACAAGACATTGCGCCACATCACTCCTTAGCCTTGGTATGATTTCTGGATCGATCACCTTCTGAGAGATTGCATTGAGGAATGCACATAGCTTCACAATGGCTAATCGAACGTTTTCTGGTAGAAGCCCCCTCAATGCAACCGGAAGCAGTTGCATCATAATCATGTGGCAGTCATGAGACTTTAGGTTCTGGAACTTTTTCTCTGCCATATTTATTATTCCCTTTATATTCGACGAGAAGCCAGACAGGACCTTCATATTGAGCAGGCATTCAAAGAAGATTTCCTTCTCTTCTTTGGTAAGAGCGTAGCTGGCAGGACCTTCATACTACTTTGGAGGCATGCCGTCTTTTTCGTGCCAACGTTGCAGGTCCTCCCATGCCTCCCATGCCTCCGGTGTATCTTTTGTCTTTCCATACATGCCCAAGAAGCCTAGCAGGTTCACGCAAAGGTTCTTTGTCACGTGCATCATGTCGATTGAAGAGCGGACCTCTAGGTCTTTCCAGTAGGGTAGGTCCCAAAATATAGATTTCTTCTTCCACATGGGAGCGCGTCCCTCAGCGTCATTCGGAACAGATAGTCCGCCGGGACCCTTTCCAAAGATTACGTGTAAATCATTGACCATAGCAAGTACGTGATCACCGGTACGCATGGCGGGCTTCTTCCGGTGATCTGCCTCGCCTTTGAAATGCTTGCCTTTCTTTCGACATTGATTGTTGGTCGGAAGAAATCGACGATGCCCCAGGTACACATTCTTCCTGCATTTGTCCAGGTATATACTTTCGGTGTCAGCTAAACAGTGCGTGCATGCGTGGTATCCCTTGTTTGTCTGTCCTGAAAGGTTACTGAGAGCAGGCCAATCATTGATGGTTACAAACAGCAACGCATGCAAGTCAAATTCCTCCTGTCTGTGCTCATCCCACACACGTACACCGTTTCCATTCCACAGCTGTAAAAGTTCTTCAACTAATGGCCTTAGGTACACATCAATGTCGTTGCCGGGTTGCTTAGGGCCTTGGATGAGTACTGGCATCATAATGAACTTCCGCTTCATGCACAGCCAAGGAGGAAGGTTATAGATACATAGAGTCACGGGCCAGGTGCTGTGATTGCTGCTCTGCTCCCCGAAAGGATTAATGCCATCCACGCTTAAACCAAACCATACGTTCCTCGGGTCACCTGCAAACTCAGCCCGGTTCTTTCTCTCGATTTTTCTCCACTTCAACCCGTCAGCGGGTGCTCTCAACTTCCCGTTTTTCTTACGGTCCTCTCTGTGTCATCGCATCAACTTGGCATGCTCTTTGTTTCTGAACAGACGTTTCAACCGTGGTATTATAGGAGCATACCACATCACCTTGGCAGGAACCCTCTTCCTGGGGGGCTCGCCGTCAACATCACCAGGGTCATCTTGTCTGATCTTATACCGCAGTGCACCGCATACCGGGCATGCGTTCAAATTCTCGTACGCACCGTGGTACAGGATACAGTCATTAGGGCATGCATGTATCTTCTGCACCTCCAATCCTAGAAGGCATACGACCTTCTTTGCTGCGTATGTACTGTCGGGCAATTCGTTATCCTTTGGAAGCTTCTTCTTCAATATTTTCAGTAGCTTCTCAAATCCTTTGTCAGGCACAGCATTCTCTGCCTTCCACTGCAGCAATTCCAGTACGGTACCGAGCTTTGTGTTGCCATCTTCGCAATTGGGGTACAACCCTTTTTGGTGACCCTCTAACATGCGATCGAACTTCAGCTTCTCCTTTTCACTTTCGCACTGTCTCCTTGCATCAACAATGACCCGGCGGAGATCATCATCGGGCACATCGTATGGTTCCTCTTGATCTTCAGCTTCCCCCGTTGCAGCATCACCGTATTCAGGGGGCACATAGTTGTCATCGTCCTCTTCTTCTTCGCTGTCTTCCATCATAACCCCTATTTCTCCATGCGTGGTCCAAACATTATAGTGTGGCATGAAACCCTTATAAAGCAGGTGGGTGTGAAGGATTTTCCAGTCAGAGTAAGATTTCGTATCCCCACATATAGGGCATGGACAACACATAAAATCATTCTGCTTGTTTGCCTCAGCCACTTCGAGAAAATTATGCACGCCCTTAATATACTCGGAGGTGCGTCTGTCACCGTACATCCATTGCCGGTTCATCTGCGTGCATTATATATAATTAAGTGTGTCAAAAACCATTACAAAACATCATGAATAGATAAGTGACCAAATTAATAGAACTTCATCATCACATTAAAACCAAAGTACATACATAGTTCTCATTGAACAACATATAGCTCTTCAGAGCATCTAATTAAACCATACATTATTGAAACTATGTAAAACATTTCAATGCAACAACAAATGCGATCATAATCGCAACCAAGGTAACAATTGATCCAACGGCATAATGATACCAAGCCTCGGTATGAATGACATATTTTCTATACTTTCTAATCTTGAAGCGCATTGCATCCATCTTGATCTTGTGATCATCGACGACATCCGCAACATGCAACTCCAATATCATCTTCTCCTCCTCAATTTTTTTCAATTTTTCCTTCAAGTAATTGTTTTCTTCTTCAACTAAATTTAACCTCTCGACAATAGGGTCGGTTGGAATTTCCGGTTCACATACCTCCTAGATAAAAAAATCTATGTCACGTTGGTCGGCATAATTGTCATAAAAAATAAATGAACCAAATAGTTATAAAATATAATATATACCACATCCGAATCATAGACATGACGAGGGCCGACGGGGGCGGATACCAAAACCATCGCACTATATAATAACAAACAATAATAAAAGTAAGAAAATTATACAAGTATCTATCTAAATCATACAAGTAAGAATTTTTTTCTTTTAGAAAGAAGATAAGAACAAGAGGCTCACCACGGTGGTGCCGGCGACGAGATCGGCGCGGGCGATCGACGACGGTGAAGACAGGGACGGGACGTGATGGACCGCTAAACCTAGACAAATCTTGAGGAAAATGGAGCTTTGAGGTCGAGTTTGGAGAGGAGAAAGCTTAAGTAGTGTGGCTCGGGCATTTCATCGAACACCTCATGTGAATAGGAGGTGAGCTAGAGCACCACAAAGCCCTCCCCTCACCGGCCAGAAAAAAACAGAGCAGTGGAGTGCTCTGCTCGCGGGCGAGGGGTATATATAGGCACAACATTGGTCCCGGTTCGTGGTTAGAATCGGGACTAAAGGCCACCCTTTGGTCCCGGTTCCAGCCACGAACCGGGACCAATGGATGTGGGCCAGGAGCTAGGCCCATTGGTCCCGGTTCGTGTCTGGAACCGGGACCAAAGGGTCCAGACGAACCGGAACCAATGCCCCACGAGGCCCGGCCGGCCCCCTGGGCGCACGAACCGGGACGTATGCCCCCATGGGTCCCGGTTCGTGACTGAATCGGGTCTAATGGGCTGGGCAGGCCTGAACCAAAGCCCTTTTTTCTACTAGTGCTATCAAGTGAACGCTCTTTTTGCTAATGACGTGTGATGTATGGTTCTTCATACTGGTACATAAACATCATCTAGACATCATCTGAACAATTATATATTGAATGTTTTATTAGTTGATAACAAATGACATATCTGTGGCAGGCAAAAAACCCCAAACTTCAGTTATCTCTTTGCATACACATTCAATACTCCTGTCACATCATCACAACTGTCACTGCTATCTGTTATGCCGTATCATTGGGTGTTGCTCTTCTCGATCATCTTCATTAAACATGTGTTGGTGATATTCTCAGTGTCACGAAACCTAATAGGTGAAGATTCGTTAGCAACAACAATGCTTTTTTATGGAGGCAATAGTGCAACTACATGTTCACCAATAAAATAAAAAAGAAGGTAGCCACATCAAGGAGCACTCAACACGTAATAGTTACAAGGAAGATTCATTATTTCCACCTCAAATTAGGAAATTTAATATGAGGTTTGATTCAACTTAGCTACATGTGCCCATGATTCAAATCATTTTTTTGGTAAACTGGATTACTCAACAAAAAAAAGTGAAGGACGCGCCTACCAGTAAAAAGGAGTCTGTCTTTTCGAGTTACACCAGATTTCAAGTGGAAATTAGGCATAAAATGGATTGTTCCATCATATAAGCAAAGCTAATGAAAACACACAATAAATATTCATGAGGATCGATATCGTATACTAATAGGTAACAAAATAATATAAGGGGACCATCTAGAAATTAGTACAAACGTCAGTTTAGCCTGCAATTGTAGATAGTAATGATAACACGACTATAATCGCATATACCTACATATTAGCGTAACAAACTTTAATCATGTAAGGTTATTCGTGTTGTCAATTATAGGTAAAGGAAATATAGTTTCACTAACTCCATATGTTAGGGTTTTGCTTATAAAAACAATAAAACCTATGGTATGCAGTATCGTTCAGTCATAAATACCATGTCAACAGAATAAATATGGTCTTGAGAACAAATCTTTAGGAAACTATAAGTAGCGAAAATTGAAATCGTATATAACCCATGTAACTATCATTTAGTGATCCAAGATCAGTTAAGTAGTAGTTTGATGCATACACATCTCTTTGGAGTAATTCCTATGTATATTCAAAGTCTACTGAGATATCCAAAGCCAATTGTATTTCCTAAATCAAAGGATGATTGTTTATACATTAATGTACTTTGGATATTCCGTGGTGCAAAGCTTAACAAAAATTTGGCCATAACTACATTCTTTAGACATTGCATGTTTTTATCTTCTAAAACGTCATATAGTAGCCTTGCGAGTATGTTATACATGGTGCAACTAGGAAAGATACAAATAGATATCACTTATGTAGTCAAGGGGGTGGTCGAACTATGCTCAATATAAAGTGTAAACCCTTCCGCCTTGCCAGATTATTGTAGTTATACCAAAAAATAATCACATGCCCATTGTCAGTTACACATGCACAAATTAAGGATATATAGATAGGTATTTCTCATCTTGTATCTTAACTAAATATATAATGATGAAGTAAAAATAATAAACAATAGTTGTCGGATATGTACAAACACGGATAATTTGACCATGGATAGGGAGCAAATTGAATACACGTAAAATGTCAAAAGCGAATATTTGTCCGTCTATTCATGAATCGAAAAAAATTCTATTGTACATTTAAGGGTAATTCATCTTCATCTTTTTCCCGCAAAAAAGGTAATACATCTTCAAACGATCAATTCATGTGAATGTTTGGTCCCCTGGATTTTGCTTTCAAGATATTCAAAAATTCAATCAACAACCACAACTCTAATAATTAACTATAGATTTCATAATTCCATGATGGTTAGAATAAACTATTATAAAATATACTATTGCATGTTATTTGAGCACATTATCTTAAATTTATTGGATTGGTAGGGTTGATTTCAACAAGAAAGCAATGTATGTCTCGTTCTACATACTTAGAAATATGGAAATAATAGGTAATACATATTTTCAGGTACACACATAAAATGTATCAATGTCTAAATTATTGTGTGATCTGCACTGAAGGGGATTAATAGTAGTAACCAAAGATCTACATGAGAAAACATATATACTTGATCATTTCAACACAGGGATGCCCTCGCAATCACCGTGCTAGTTAATTAAGTTGTAGTTAAGTAGACAACCGTAAGGGTGCGACTGAAAGGTAAATGATGTTTTCTCAACCCATGTCATAGCAGCTAAGCATCTACTCGATGGTTACAAGGTCAGGATAAGTTTGGACCTAAGTTGTCAACTACTGGGTTGTACATAATTTAGCATCCTAAACTCACACACCTATCGTGGAAAAACTACAATGCATGAAAATACAAGGTACATGGTCAAAATGAACTTGCCTTGGTTGTTGTTGTCAATGGTGCACTCCTCATAGTCATATGGGTTGGACTCCTCGTAATCTAACATTGACGAAATAATAACACATAACAATCATAAGCACAATCCATGCGAAGGGAAAACTTGCATGAATGCAAAAGAAACAAGTCACACATCTCAAAGTGTTGGATTGTTTGGGTTTGATTTATTCCAATTTGAGTTCACAGTTTGGTTTGTATTTGACACAAGGAATAGTTCATTCAACTCAATTCTTATTTAAACTTCCTAGCAAAATCAACTTAATCAAACCTAGCTAGTTCAATGTTTATGAACCCTAAATAATTTAATACCTAAAACTTGTTCATGCAATTTGATTTGAATTTGATATATGACTTGCACAATTTGACTTTTAATTTTGAAGCTTAGTTCCTCTAGGTCACATGTTTCATTTACTAAGCTTAATCAACCTATTAATATTCTCCTAAATTTCTTTTATATAAATAACTAAGGTTTCATCATTATTATACTAGGTTTCTTTTATAATTCAAACTATGATCCAAATTTATTTTCGAAATATTTTATTTAGTGCCCTATTATGTTTTGAACAAGTCTAGGATTTATATTAATTAAATTACAAACTTTAATTCACTAAAAAATTCTACTATATGTGAAAATAGTGTTGTTAAGTTTCTGTCCGGAAACTATTTTATAAATTTTTATAATTGAACCAACAATGGACTAAATGAAACCACAATTCACTAGCTCCAAAATGCAAAAAGAATCATCTAATGTTGTTTTATATTTTAAAGTTATGCCCTATTTAAGATTTAAACTATTTTGTTTGAAATTCAAATTTTCAAATTTGAAATTTCATTTTCCTAAAATTATTCTGAAAGTTCATCGCCTATGGTTTAATTTGCAAAAAGAATCACTCAATTTGGACCTCTGGATAATTAGTTAGGATGATTTGAAGTTCTAGGGGCTTTTCTGCAAAACTGCCATTTTTATTAAATTAACGGAATTTGTTCCGGATAATTTTGTGCACATGGCTCCATGTGATTGGTCGGTACTGTTTTGAAAATAAAATTAAGATGTGATATACCCTACGCATTGGATCTAGATCGGACGGTGCAGAATATATCGAGGGTGGTGTGTGGGGGGGGGGGGGGCTCACCGGCTTGGTCACCGGAGTTTCGCTGAAAGACACGAACACGGCGGCGCTGCGCTCGGGTGTCGATGGTGACAACGTTCCAGGGGGTCTCCAGGACGGCGAAGGGAACGGTTGAGCTCCTCTTGTCGTCGCAGGTCTTCTTGTGGTCCTTGCCTGCCTCAGGGACGACGAAGACGACGGCTAAGAGCTCGCCGAAGTCGACAAAGATGACGAGGTATTCTGGCATGGTCCCTGCGCTCGAAAACAAGCGCGTTTGGACGCGCGCGTGGGTCAGTGGAATGCACACGTTCAAAATGAATTCGATGGACAAGGTTTGGGGCTCGAGTGCTTATGGGTTTCGTCGAAGTTGAGCTCACGACGCCAGCGAGCTTCCGGCTCTGGTGGTCTTGGCATTCCAAAGGGCTACGGGCGCGACAATGATGTCCAGGAGGATCGTCGTGGTGCGGCGGACCTTGTGGTGGCAGTGGGTGGCCGCGAGGGGCTCTGGCCTCACCGAAATCAAACCAACGATGGCTAGGTCAGTGGCGGACGGCGGGGGTGCGTTGCCGGCAGCCTGGCGGCACTCGGGCTTGATTGAGTGGGGTGAAATAAAGAGGGGGTTCGGGGGATTAAGTAGAACATGGCCACGGGGGTTGGGAAGTGGCCGGAGCGCGTGGATGTGCGATTGTGCGCGAGTGGGGCTCAGGTTCGTGCACGCGTGGGTCGGCGACTGTTGCACGAGATTAGGGGTGACCCTGATGGCTGGGTCCCGCCTGGCATAGAGAGAGAAGGGGAGATAGAGCGCGCGCGTGTGTGGCTGGGCCGGCCGGCTAGCTGTGCCGCGGCTGGCTGGCCTTACCCATTTTTTTTCCTTTTCTTATTTATGTTCTACTCTCTGTTGTTTAAATTTGAATTTTCCCCCAAAGTACAACTTCTCCTAAACTCCTTTTGGAATATTCCTGACTGCTTGGACATTTTCCTACAGGATTTTGACAAACTGTTTTTGTCAATTACTAATGGGCTTATTTGCAAAGTTTTTCTTTTGTTTTTCCGTTTTCTGTTTTATTTCTTTTATCCATGGTTTTACCCATAGTTTAAATGCCCAATTTAACCTATTTTCAAACTCTAGTTCACACAAAAATAGGGCAAATATTAATCTTAGAAAATTCCTTTCCTGCCCTTATGCTATTTTTTGAAAATCATTTTTGGTGAAACTTTCATGGCCTCCAAATAAATCCAAAAACACAATGTGGTTGGGCCGCAGCGACCGCAGCCGGTGGTGGTCGTGGTAGGGTGGCACAGAGCGAGATATTAAGTGACGTCTGTTCTCTCCTTCCAATGCTCCTACTCCCATAGAGTCTCATATCATTGAAGTCTTTCGGCGGGATTGCTTCGTCGCCTCACCATCCAATTACAGTATTTATACCCTCATAAACACGATCGGAGTAAATTATTTCTCAATATCCTCCAAGGACATTAGTACTACTGGTACTACTACCTCTATCCAAGTTTGTAAGCCGGGCACGTGATTTTAGGAATTTAATTGGACTAGAAAAACATGTGTCATATGCCACAAAATATATATCTTAGATTTTTGGTTATGTTATTCGACGAACATTTGCTAAGGGCCATGGCAAAACGAACATTTTCATGGCAATTTATGTGTTGGGACCATGGCAATTCCTTGAAGCGAACGAGGCAATTTTCACGGCAAGTCCTCTGTCTGCCAGAAATTACCATGCGTCTTCGATGAAAATGCCATGTGTTTTGTGAAGAATTTGCTATGAAAAACGTTCGTAAATGCCATGCCCCCAGTGAACATTCGTTGGTCAAATGAAGTTTTCAAATATCCGTCCCAAAGTAAGTGTCTCAACTTTAGTAGTACAAAGTTGAGACAGTTATTTTGGGACGGAGAGAGTATTTTGTCAGTCAAATTTTCAGATTTTGTGCTTCCCATAACTAGATTGTCAGCCTGCCCACCTTGCAAATTTCTATTTCGGTGCAGACTGAACCGCGAACATACATAGTTCAGTCTCGTGGATCATTAAAGGTAAAAGTGCATACGTGCGAATGAAGCATGGGTCCGCATGAGAATTTTAGCACTGGAGTGAGAGATTCCAAGGCCTGCTACTTTTTTCTTTCAATTGTCTAAAAGAGAGCATCACCCCATCCTTGATGGTTCAGTTATCCAAGAACTTTGCAAGCCGACGGCCCAACTTGATCCTCGTGCTCGTGGTTCCCTGCAATGGAAGGAAAGCAAAGCAGAATTCAGTGTAGATTAAAACTTCTTTTTTTTTTTTGCGGGGACAGCGTAGATTAAAACTAGCCACCAGCCCACCACACATACCACGAGTCCACGACTCCACGAGGGGGCACACTTCAATGATCAAAAAAATTCCTCTGCCGGGAGAGTCCACACCACACAATTGCCTTAGTGCAGAATTCAAAGCGCTAGCTTTTGAGCAGAATATACCATCGCATGAAAGCCGACCCCGGACTCATTGTATACCACCAAATAGAGCAAGTGGGTAGGATGTCCATGTCCCAGCGTCATCTGTGTTGAGTCAACCTTTGGTCTACCGGACGCATGCATGCAGCGGCAGGAGCAGCTGTTACTTAGCAATGCTGTAATTGGGCAGGTCGGCAGCAACAGTAGTTGCGTGCCTTACTAGCTAAGGTAATAAGTTAGCAGCGTAGCTTACTAGTGTAGGTAGTAGGCTGTGACATATGTGCTGACGTCACAGCTACAAAATATCTCAGCACGTAGTCGGTTCGCAAGCCTATAAAAGGAGCCGAGCTCCGTTGTTGTAAAATCATTCCATTCCAATCAAGGCAACAAGCCACTTCAGTTTCCTCTACTCGTGAATGTACTAGTCTCTAGTGTGTGTGTGCTTCACTAGTGTATGTTCTAGTGTGCACTGCAAGGAGCCGTGACTTAGTAGTGAAGGAATAGGTAGTACTAGTTTTTAGCTCTAGTACATTGAGCTGGCAGCAGTAGGAGTTTCTAGACAGCTACCACACGACCACGTACAGCTGCCATAGTCGGTTGTGACAAAGGCGGTTCACAACTCCTATAAAAGGAGATGTACTCCACCGTATGTAAGATGGGCTTGTTACTACTGAGAGAAAATATAGCTCACCAAATCTAGTCTCACTTCTGTCTCTCTCACGCTCGCTCCTCTCGCTAGCTAGCACAAACCTCGGCAACGATCCTCGGCGCCCCCGACAACGCTAGCACATCGCTGGTGAAGTCCGGTTTTGGCTGTCAATCTGTTCGAATTCGTAGCAGCCAGATGGCAAAAGCATGGCCAGAAATCTCAAACAAGTTCCAGAAGAATAATATTCGCATGCATAGCAAGAGCATCAGTAGCGAGTCTCCATGTTATGAAAAAGCTATGCTCCCTCCCAAGGAAATTAGCGGCGAATTGAGCGCTGCTCAGGTGATTAGTTTCCTTGTGGTGGTGGAATCAGTTCTTCCGCTTCAATCATTTGACATAATATTGCTTGTATTTTTCTGTATTTGTCCCAGACTTTTTGGTGTTGTTCGTTTAGCGAGAGACGGCATGCATTCTCCTTGACTACGATACGTCTGCATCGTGTTTCTAAAGAAGCGTAAACCTGGCCAGATCATTGGCCTCATCTCCTACCCAGGATGCATTTTTGCCTGGAAATTAAGATGGGGAAACCAAGGTGCGACAACAACCATGAATGATGCCATATTGGCAATCGAACAAACAAAGCGCGCTAGCTAGCTAGCTACTAGGTGCCAATTGCGCTAAAAGCTGCACGCCACTTGCCAAGCAGCTCGTATTCGACTCCATCCATCCGTTGGGGTCACGGAGGCCAAGTTGTTGGGCGTCGGCTAAGCAGCACGCGGCAGCATTCTATCTCCCGGGCTCCCTGCCGCGTGCGTGCCGCCGCTGGATTCCTCCGTCGATCGGCACTTGCAGATATTGCTGATTTGATTATCTTGCTAAACCACCGCGACGGCCGGGCCCGATCCGCGCCCGCGTACGGCCATCTCGCGCCCATAAATATACGTGCCCGCATCGCCCAGAGGCAGCAGCAACACCAAGAGTAGCCGGCTGTGGCAGGCATTAGCCTTTGGCTCCCCACACCACACGTTGCCTCTCTCCCTCCGCTCTCCATCAGGTAACATCCATGCAAACCGCAATGCCCGTTCATCCCATTGTTACATTGTGAGCTAAAATGGAGGCTTCTGAGGGCGTCTGCATTCTCGGCCGTCCGATTTGGTGTCCAAACGAATCCTGACCGTCAGATCTTCGTATGGCTTGATCTGGGCCGTTGGATCCTTCTGATGTGACAACCAATGAATAGTGTCCAGACTTGCTACACCCGCACCCGCGTTACCGCACTGACTCTCCATGACAAGCGGGTCCCAGGCGAGGTGGGCCGCCTCCGTCAGCGACTGCGTCCGGTGCTCGTTTTACAGGGCGCACCGTTCGTGCCACCGCGTGTAGTTCTCGGTGCCCGCCGAGGGTACTTTCGACATTCCACGTCCGAGCCGTTGCGTGGCGGTCCGTGGCTGGCTGCGAGCACACGAAGGCGAAGACGGCGCTAGATTGGGTGAGAACCCTAGCTTCCTCGCCTCGCCCCAACCTTCCTCCTCTCCCGGTTCCTTCTCCCTCCCTTCCCAAACCAGCCGCCACCCCCGCCCTGCCGCCGATCTCCTCTCCCCCAACCTCGGTGCCGCCTCCACCCTTTCTCCATAGGCGCCCACCACTGCTGTTTCACCTTCTCGAGAAGGTCAGGTAGAGGCCAGATCCGCCACGCCACACAGCGCTGGCGTTCCCGAGCCCGTTGACGAAGGAGATGCACGGCCATCCCCTCCCCGCGCGGTGGCGCACGTAGGATGCACGTCTCCGTCGAGGTCGTCGTGCCTCCCTCCAGATTCTGTGCTGCCGATGGCGATGGCCACTGGTGAGCAGCACACACCTACAGCGCGAACCACCACCACCATGCTCCTCCGAAGGTAAGCCCACTTTGTGATGGCTACTTATTATTCCTGCTAGTGCTAATCTTCTTTCCCGTGGATGCCTCTACCAGATCCGCCGCTACTCGTGCTGCTGCTCTTTGTGTTGTTGCTTCTGTCTTTGGGGCGTTTGCAGTGTTGTGGCTCACGGTAGTCATGCATATCCTACCAGCGCTTTGAGGTGGATGTACCTAGCCAGAACAAAGCATGAATGCCGGCAACCTTGCAGCATTTGCAGTCTGCACGTCCCCAGGTGCATCCCTTTCCCTAATCTGTTAACAATCCCAGTTCAGTTTGGGTCCCTAATGTGTGTGTTCTTCTCCAATGTATCCTCTTGATTCTTCATGTGATTGCTAAAATGCTAGCCAACAGATTGGAAGTATGTATGTGCCTGCTCTTTTTAGTTTGAATCAATCATCCTTATCTTTTGGGATCCATTTATGGTTAGATTACTGAAATATTATTTCCTGTGCTTGCTAGATTAATAAGTCGCCACACCAAGCGAGTTGTGCGTATACTGGGTTGTAGTTGAATTAGTTTAGTGTCTATTCTATGAACGATGTCAACTATGCCTTCCTAGATGGGTTGATCTATCATACTTTCAGTAAGGGTTTCGAATTTCCTACTTACACTGGTTCAGTCCCTCTGATGGCTAGAGAAATGAACCTGCATGAAACTGGTCGACGGCTTTGAAGTATTTAGATTGAAGATTATGGAGATAATTTTGGTTGAGAACTAGAACTGAATTAAGCTAGAAATACGCTACAACACTTGGTGTAGGATTCAACATATCAGATGGAATGGTAGATGTTAATTATTCAAGGTGGATGGTGCACTACAACTATTGCTTACATGATTCATTATTGGTCAGTTGCATGCTTTGTTAGTCGATTGGGTATAGGGGTCATTCAAGAAAATAAATGATAGAGGAAAATATTACCCCTGTAGTAAGTTTGATTGAGACAACTTCTCTCTAATTATTTGCAAACGTTTGAGATGTTTATGGACCTTTATAGGGTGAATTGGTGAAAGTGAATATTTATGATTCCAGAGCTCATGGTCTCCATTTTTGTTCACATGTTTCATGAACAATGTTTATTAGTATATTTAAGTCATTTGGTCTGTTATGTATTTCGTAGCAGTTTTTACTTGCAAAAAAATAAATAGCAAATAAAATTCCAATTAGATATGTACGGACTGTTCTAAAAAAGGCTATAAACTGTTTGTGTGGTGCACTTGGTATGGTCCACGCCTCCCTTCGCCGCCTCCCCATACGACCAGGTAGAGGAGGAGCACGGGCCGCGAAGACGACGAGGTGGCCAAGCTGCCTGTGGTGCCGTCCCCATTCCTCGCGAATCAGTAGGAGGTGTGCTGGCCGCAGAGACGGTAGAGGTCTCTTCCGCTCACTCTCTCGATGCTATAGGGGAGTGGCGGGCCAAGGTGCGCTTGCCGGCGCCGCCCGCTGACCGGTGGATCCTGGCGTACCCTCTTCGACGACCTCTCGGGCACGCCACCGCTGGCGACGGTGAGGACCATGCACTCCGTCCACCATTGGCCACCAGCAGTAGCAGGACGAAGGTGCCGCGGCGGGGATAGCTCCAATTCGCTCGACAGGAGGAGAGCGGGATGCAGAGACGACTATCCGTGGCTCCGTCACCGTTGCCATTTATATCACAGCTGAGAAGGTCGACGATCTTGGTTTGGCCTATCTCTTGCGCTTTTTCTTTGCCACTGCCATATTTACATTTTGCTGTTGTACAATTGGATCTATTAAAGTGATGTCTGGGTCGTTGTTGCAGCCTTGCAGGTGAAGGCCTTGTGGTGGGACTCCTTGCCTGCTAAACTAACAACAAATGGACTTGCTTTTAGAGTAAAAGCGGGTTAGGTGCATTGGTATGAAGAGCTTTGAGAGTTGTTTAGGTGGCCAGCGTTCATGTTAATCTCCGTGTATCTGTCGAAGAGGATATAGGATATCTGTGTTGTGTGTATGCAGCCAATTCTCATGTTTTGGATTCGGTAGCCACTAATTTTTTTTTGAAGCACAATCAAACTGCTAGCATGAATAGATGATCGGCCTAATATTTTCCATTTGATGCGTGATTGAAATGGTGAATTTGCTAGAAAGAAGAAGAATTTTTTTAAACTCCCAATCAGAGTCAAACTCCTAGCAATGAACAAATGATTAGCTTAATAAACTTTTTAAATGGGTAATGTAATTGGCCAGGTAAAGAATGATAACTTTGTTTTATGAATTATGCGCAGGACTCTGTTGTCGTTTAGATCGCCACCTATCTATGCATTCCAAGGCTTTCTATGGTGATGCTACAGGTTCATGTTCTTGAAAATTTTCTTTGCTTGTTTCTTCTTTTGGGTGTAGTGTATGAGCTAATTTGGGGCTTCTCTTTCTTAACTTCATTGGGCAAGACTTCGCTGCACGCCTGGGGGTGTCTCTCCATGGCTGCCAAATTAAAGGTCCTAGGTCCCAGGTGAACTTGTGCTCCTTCTAAATCTTCTCTCTCTAGCATCTTCCCTTACCATAATTCATATTTTTCTTCCTCCATTTTGTTCCTGCAGGTGGTGATTTATCTCTTTGCCACATTGATGCCCCAGCCCTGGTTAGCTATTCCTTTTTAGTATATCTTCCTTCTTCAGTCTCTTTGTAGTATTTATATACTTATATTCATTGGACTGTCATGTGGTAGCTGCTTTTCTATATGTAGTGTCATGTATTGCTCTACAGAAATGGTTGCTAACTGATTCTATAGAAATATCAACTTAAGCTTTGTGATCTTTTTAACACCAACAAATCAAGGATTGTGTGAAGTTAGTATTTCTTTTCTTACTTTTAGGTCGCAGCCACATGTGTTAATTATCACTCACCATTCTACCTTTCTTCTTTTTCAGGGATATGTGAAAGTGTTTTGGTAGGCAAGTCTTCCTGTCAAACGGTTTGACATGTTCAAGCCCAATATTAAACGAATGCGCTTAATTCACAGCATGGCATTGGAATGGTAAGCTCCTTGTGAGATGTACTATCATGACTACGTTATAAGCAGGGATTAGTATTTTTTTTTTGAATATTTGCATATGTTATGTGCTCTACTCTGGTTCAGGTTTATTTTGTTTTATTGATGAATTGTGTATGTCTGATTTGAGTTCTGTGAAAATAAAACCAGAAGATCGTAAATTCATGATATTGTAGCGGAGTTGTCGAAGAACCCTGCTGCAGATATCAAATTCGATTCATTTTCTTATTACAACTCTATTATAAATTTCTTTGCAAATTAAGTGTTCTTGGTAAGGTCACAGTATAGAACCAATTAAAGCATGATTCCTGGGTTCTTATATGAAGCTATGTATTTTGATCACTTCCTATATATGTTTGTGGGGACGACCTTTGAACTTTTGGACTATGCTTAGCGAGGTGTCGTTGTTTGAGAGGATACAATGGGCTTGCTCCATATGCTAGGTAGTTCTTCTTTGCTTTCATTGGATATATGTACTCATGTAGCCTGCTGATTCCTGCACAGCTCCTTCATAGTTTGCTTTATATGTGTGCATATGGACAAATTAATGGGTATGATAGTCACTGTTCTTTGTTTGTGTGTTGTACTTTCATTCGTGGGTGTTCTGTTTCTGGAGTTTGGAGACTCCTGTTTATATTGCTGGAGGAAGGCCTTCACATTTTCATCTTGCCTCTCCTCTGCGTCACCTCCATCTCTGGCCACAACTTCTTTGCCGGTCTGCACGTGAGAATTACAATTAAGTGAGTTTTATGGAAGATGATTTTTTAATGGTTCCATCCGTATACCCTTTTTCACAATTTCATTTGATTTGCTTTTAAGATTATGATGGTTTATACCTTCTTTTATACATTAATCTGTGTGCTATTTGGACATTCATCTAGATAGAGACGAGCTATTTTATTAGGTGTCGGTGCTAATAAACATGATTATGGTTTGTTACGTAAATTAGTAGCGGAAATTTTAGCATGTATTCAGTCTAGATGCCAGACGTGCTTATGTTATGCTCTTTTTCATTAACAATAAATTATATATGCTATTGTTTTAGTTTCTATATCCTTTCATTTGTATATTTGTACAATCCATGCTTTAATTTCTTTATTTTTTCCCTTCCGCTTGTAGTGGTGTAAGCTATGGCTTTTGAGGATGCCCTGAGATGGCATGTATCGCTGAGGAGGCGAGCTACGGGTGTGAGTTTTAGGAAGAGATGACAAAACAAGTGAGTTTGCTTGGTAAGTTCGCAAGCCAAAAAATGTTGGTTGCGGTGTTTGCGCCTCTGAATTTTCTCATTATTATGCCCAGAAAGGCATGTTAGTGGAAGGGCATACAAGAAAAACTTAACATGTTTGGAATTTTACAGAGCGAGACAAATAAATTTACTAATCCAGTATCAAACCTGAGATTTGCAAGTTGCAACAATGATGTTATTAGCGGGACTAAATTATAGTTCAAGATCAAGTTGTAGGTTTTCTTACCGATTCTATTATTTCCTTTGAAAAAGTGCTCCCCTCCAATAGTTGGCACAACTTGTATGTTTTACTGACACATGAGGTCAGTGGTACATCTCTACCATTTATTGTCACTGAATTTCATGCTACACGCCTATTATTAGTTTTCACGATGTACCAAGAACCAAAGATCAAGGATTGTTGTGATCCAAGGCTCAACATAGAGGGGATTCTAATAAAGTGACATTGTTATCCATCAACCACATCATTTAAGTCAAGCATGCAGGAAAAAATGGCCGTAGGAATAATGTTATATCGAAAGGATACAAAACAATTTACATGTCTTCCCATCTTCTATTGTGTTAGTAATTTTCATTGACCTTTGTTGCACCGCTGAATGTAATCAGAGTATAATTTTATTGTTGCTTCACGGTGCTTTCCATCAAGATGTTTGGTATGTGCTCATTCTGCAATTTAATTGTTAGCTAATTACCTAATTGTGTCTTCTTCGGTGTTGTCCAGTGATGGACGAGCTTCTAGGATAAAAAAAAACTCGCACAAATATGAGCGAGGTAACCATGATATGCTCGTGGAAAATTCGATATTTTTGCTCCTGCTTGGGGATATTTCTTTTCACATGTTGCTTATCCCTTTGTACTGAAGAACATGCATTATTGATCCAATAGCTATAAAATTACATGTTTAAATACAATGAAGGTGGACATGATACAACAAACCATGTGTTGTTTGTTATTCTTTATTGCAATTTATAAATTATAATTTCAGTGATGTCTCATCCTTCTCATTTGCTGTAGGTTTTTCTTAGAGCAATGGTCTTATGATTCTGTTTGAATCTAATGCCATTTTCTATGTTTTTCGTACTTATTTTTAGGACAAATCCCACCAGACTTGGCTCTAATTGAAGTTATGATAAGAGTTAGTAATCAGCACCTGTTGTTCTGTTTTCTATTTCTATTGACAAAGCTCAAAATTTGCAGTGTAAAATCAAACTTTTGCTCGCAAAATACCGAATGTGCACTAAAAAGTATTGAGATTGATATACATTTTAATATTTTATTTTATAACACCCGTGATGAGGAAACATGTGGTGCGTAAGTTCTATTCATAAGTTTTTAGGTCATAAATTATATTCTCCTTGTCCATTAAACACACAGGTGTATGAATCTCCATCAGTAGATCCTTGCAGCGCAACACGCAGGGTGAGCCAGATGGCAAGGCGTTCAAACAAAGCCATCTTTTTGTTTAGTCTACTATATAATGTACTGCAATCACTATATGACATAGAAGAACCATATAAATCTGTTATCCTGGACTGCCATTATGGCTTGTTTTTGGTGTATCAGTGTATCTTTGAACTGGATGAAGAAAACCTATCACCATATGTAACTGACTTGGTACTACAGTACCATTTTCTATGAGATGCATGTATTATGTTTGCTCCTACCTCTTTCATTACGAAATATCAAATGTTGGATCAGACGCGCCCCAAAGTAGTATTACTTTCTTGTGGCTATGGCACAGATGCATAATTTTAGATATGCTGGAACCTAGGGTTGGACAAGGCAAACTTCCTATATTGGACACAATTATGTTATCTATAAAAGCAATTTCATGCTTTCATGCATTACAATGATCCATTTTTTGCAACTATTCTCGCAACACTATGTACTCTGTTTACATGCTTGGGCAATGAGTTGAGCCACGCACCGCATGCCAAGGCATGTTTTAGATTGATAAACACAACTACATCATGCTATTTTTTATATTTGCAATGCTTTAATGATGTATTACCGGGTTGGATATGATTATACCCGGCAGCACCGCTGCCGGGTGCGGCAAGCCGCACTTCCTACCTAGTATATCAGATGTGCAAGCTAGACACTGGATTATCAGATGTGTGTGACTAGTACGCCCTGTGAATTCAGCAACCGACGTGATCTTTTTATTTTTGCCTTTGCTAATTCCCACTCAACTCCGTACAAGATTCCGCAATTTTGTGAGCTTCTGTATTATTCTTTTGAATGATACATAATCACCTCTTTTAATAAAAAAGCCGAGAAAGAATATATATGCAAGAGTTGTTGAGATTTTAGAATCGCGGGTAAGTTTGTTGCTTCGAGTTGAAGACTTACACCAGCAAAAGACGAGATGTACACACAAAGCTTTAAGCACTAATTAAGCCTTAGTGAATATCTTATATTTACTAATTGGAAGCACTAATCGAGGCTCCACGTTAATCATGGTAATTAACTATTTTGTCCGTCCGATTTCCCTAACATCAATGTTTAACCGTTGGATGAGTTAGGAGGATTGGCGTGAGCTATCCAGAACATAGGAGCACGGGACTACTTCCTTTCTCCCACGGGACTCCTCCCCCAATTTACCTCAAACGAAAAAAAATCTCAAACGATCTTTAACCCTTGGACGAGGTAGGAGAAGTTGCACGAGCTATCAAGAACGTATGAACATGAGACTCCTCTCCTTCCTTTCTCCCATAGGACTTCTCCCCCAATTTACCTAAAATGAAAAAAAAATCCCAAACGACAATCTCCTGATTTGTTTTGCAGGGCGTCTTGGCTCCATGCATGGCATGTCCGATTGTGCCAAGGAAAGGTCGATCAGCTCCAGACCACCACGCCGGTGTTGCCGCCTCCCAAACCCTGCTCATATTCTGACGTTACGCACTCGGACACCACAACAACCTCAGCGGGTGCCCGTGTAGCAACGCAAGGGCTCGATGGGCTGCGGCAATTGCACGGGCATAGCTGCCTGCAAACTTCTCGATCTATATCCTCCAATTAAGGCTGGTGCATCCCTTCTCCTTCCCTTCAATAGTTTGTGGACGTAACTACATGCATCACTGGATTGAATAAGAACACCTGCATCCTGCAATTGAGTTGACTTGGTTTCCTCAATTTTTGTTGTTGTTCTCTCGACTCTGCCCTGTCCACTAGGATTTTTGGAGCACTCAAGATGTGTTTGTGTTGGGACAGGAAATTACATGCATACTCTTAAACTCAAGGTTCTGCTACTGATATTAAGCACCACACTCTAATCCTACTCTCTAGCATCTGAACCTTCTCAACTAGAAACTACACCCCAATCCAGCATTTATCTTTCAGGCTAACAAATGTAATGATGATTTAGGAATTGGATGAGGAAGAATACAGATGGGAGACAAGTTACGGGCTGTCCTCGGTAAGACCGCCAGGTAGAGCTCTACAGGGCACGGGCGCACTGGCCCTCCTGTTTGATGTCAGCTCATGCTCTAACTCAATAGGCAAGTAAACACATCTCCAATTTTTTTTTGTTCTCTAATCCATCAAATCGATGATACAGAACCAACATATTGGATTGATTCCAGAGGTCACATTCATAGGATATCTGCTTGCAGTCGTACATAATTACTGTTCCCTATAATTTTTATATCAAATTATATGTCGTTAATCTCTGGAGTTAATTACACGTTATTTTCTTGGAGTAGTCTCAACAATTAGTACTGCTCCCTTATATTTGTACTATACAACCATATTTGTGCTCTTGGAATTTAATCAAACCAGTATCTTGATCTCATATTGTATACTGCACATATCGGTGTTATTAATTTGGTTGTATCAACCATTGTCTGTAGTTCAGATCCGTATAACTAATTGTATGTTCCTCACTTACGCCTACAACTAGATGGTTACACTTTCATGCTGAACCGAATTCAGATCCTTGAACATACGATTTGAGTATATATAGGTACAGCTACATTCATGCCATTCTTTCTCACTCCATTACGTATCTACTCCTACGTACTTGAATTTTTTACTCCGAGTTAATCAGATTTTTTATTTGTGGACATTTGCTAAATAAGTAAACTTTTTTTCCTGTTAACAAGCACTATGATGTAACTTTTTTTTTGTGTTGACAAGCACTATGATGTGTTTTCATTTGTAACCAAGGCCAAGTGAAGAAGCCCTTAAATAATAGTTGTTGGGAATACAGAGTCACATCGAAAGTTTTTTTTTAGAAAAACACAGCAGCATGATTAAGTATTCCTACATGTGCAAATTTAACGACCACTTAGTTAATTCAGGCCAAAACAATAAGAACTACCACCTCCAATTGTAAGCAATTTATTTTTAGGAATACACAAGAATACACAGAGTGAGTGAAGTCCAAGTTTTTTAAACTTTGACTACTATTGTGTACGAAATTATTTTGATTGCAAAAGTAAAATGGTATTATCCAATTTTTATGAAAACAAATTGAGACATAAAATTTCATAGTGAATGGAAGGAGTATATATAGCATACTCAGCTCAAGTACTGACCCTATGCGAGCAATAAGCATCATAATGCATATATATATATATAGCTCATTTCAGATGACGTGCAGTTTGGTCCCTCGAACAGTGAAAAATTTATGAACATACAACTTTGGTAACAGAAGCCTAAAATTTTAGCTAAGTAGAAGATCTCAATAATTTGTCGGTCTCTTATTTTAATTTTACTTATTGCGGTTTAAAACCGTTCACTACATTACTTTTAATAGTGTGTATAATGAACTACATTATTTTCCGTTTTAAGCAACGGCAACAGATTATTTCAAGGACTGTACTATTTATTTTTCGAATACCGCTAGCCCGTGCAGGTGCATGGGTTGACGACTAGTCTACATAGTATGTTTTTCTTCATGTTGGAAATGCTTAGCATTGTAGATACTCCCTAAGGCTTGGGTGGTATTGCGTTGTGTGGCCACTTGATCAACTTTGGCCTCCCGTCGGCAGTGTATAGCAAAGGGATGTGTACACTACTTGATTCACCTTTTTTCTCGACAGGTACATGAAGGAATATATATGGTTGCTAGCTTCATGCATATGCTACTATTTATTTGTTTTATTTTTATAACGATGCAAATTCTTGTTAATGGTTAATAAGGTGGTGCCCTACAAAAAACAAACATTTTGTAAACAGGTGAATTTAGAAACTGATGCAGTTTCTATTTTTGATTTTGCTAACGCTCAGCCAACTGAGAATTTCGTACAAGACTCCACAATCTTATGTGCATATGTATTTCCTTTGGACTAATATATGGAATTAATTCTTTGCATCAAAGAAATTGTGAAACAATACACAGTAGTATTAGAGATTTTACAATGGTGGGCTAGTTTGTTGCTTCGAGAGTTAACATGTACACGCAAAGCTTTAAAGCAGTCGAGCCTTAGTGAATATCTACACCAGTAAGTTTTTTTCTTCATGCCAGAAATACTTAACAGTGTAGATACTCCCTAAGGCTTGGTGGTATTGCATTGTTGTGGCCACATGTCACTTGAGCATCTTTGAGCCTCCCATCGCCCATCGGCAATGTATATAGCTCCAAGCAAAAGTAGGTTTATGCAAAAGGATGTGTGTGCTACTTGATTCGCCTTTTTTCTCGACAAGTACATACACGCTAAGGTACTACTATTTATTAGTTGGAATTTTATAACCATACAATTTTTTGTCTATGAACGCTCGGCAATGGGCCAAGGTGGGAGCCATAGGGTTAGCAAGTCTGAGTAGTTGGCTCGCTTGTGTTTGGGCTGAGCAACCCATGTCTTCTGATTCGGTCATCACCTACATGTTGGCTTGCGCACGTGCTCGTGTAACCATTCCATGTACTTCCTTGTGAATTATCATATGTGACTAGTAGGTCCCGTAATTCAGCAACCGATGCAATTTTTATTTTTGGTTTTGCTAATTGCCACTCAACTCCGTACAAGATTCCAGAATTTTATGAGCTTCTACATTTTTCTTTGAAAAAAATGATACGTAATCAATTCTTTTAATAAAAAACTGAGAAAGAATATGCAATAGTTGTGGAGATTTTAGAATCACGAGTAAGTTTGTTGCTTCGAACTGAAGAATTACACCTGCAAAAGGCAAGATGTACACATAAAGCTTTAAGCACTAAAGCCTTAGTGAATATCTACACTAGTAAGTTTTTCTTCATGTTGGAAATGCTTAGCATTGTAGATACTCCCTAAGGCTTGGGTGGTATAGCGTTGTTGTGGACACTTGATCATTTTTGGCCTCCCATCGACAATGTATAGCTTGAAGAAAAATATCTGATGATGACATCACTACTACAGTTACACCCATAGCCCCTGTTACAACACATATGGGACCGATTACTAGAGCTCGCGCACGCCAACTAAATTATCAGGTACTTTCGTTTCTTGGTAATAATTCTAGTGTTCATTAGAATATGATGTTGCCTAAGTTGGATACGTTTGTGTTCTTTAGGAATGAAGCCCCTAGCATGGACAAGAGGGATGAACAGTAGAGCATGATCAAGCATAGAGATGAAGGCACACATGAAGGGAACAAGAGTAGAGTTTCTAGTGGAGATTTCAGCACTTTGAAGCCACCATGATGACATACAAGGACATGGACGAAATATACAAGATGATCTTTTATAAATTTCGTCCATAGCTTATTATAGGTATTGAGCCACCTTATTTATGCGCCAGGCCCATGTAGTTTTGAAATACTACTTCATAGGTTGTTTTTAAAGTCTGTATTGTAGGGGAAACAACTCAGGAGGGATTTTAGTCCCACCTTGCCAAAGGTGGACGAAGTTCCCTCTCTTTTTCCCTTATAAATACAGCCCTTACGACGTCATTTAAACTTGGGTTTTGTTTAGATTACAGTTTGTCATGGCTACAACTCATGCACTTCGTTTGTATCCAACGACCAAGCCGAGACGTCACAGAACCCCACACTTTGATAATTAATTTTTTTCTCTTAAATTCGCAATATCCAGATTGCAATATCACTTTCTTGATTGTTCTTCGTTTGCGTGCGGAAAATAGACCATCCTGGTCAGCTTGATTGTGCTCTGGCATGGTCGATAACCTCTCGGAGTTGGCTTATCGATTGCTAAGGTGCGACGTCTTCACACGTTCATAGTGGGATCGTAAAAGTCTAGTCCACCGAAAATGATAGTTATCATCTCATTGAAAGAAGGGACACATTTGCATCTATCAAGTGGTATCAGATTTTCAAGTTGCTCGATGAGATTTTACTAGTTTTTCATGGTCTAGATTGCATATGTTGTTCCTACTTACAGTCCACAAAAAGCCCAAAAATAGGGTTAGATCATCATCTTCGAACCAATATGAGCCTTTTGCAATTTTCTTTTCAGTGTTTTTCTTTGTTGAATTTGCGGTTGCATCTTCATGTCGAGTCGTTGCTCTTAGCGTCTAGTCCCTTACAGTTTTGACTTCTAGTCACAGGTTGTTGCACCACTGCCGCACAATTGTTGCCTCGATTGCCATATACCCCCCCCCCCCACACACACACACACACATGACCCGAATAATTGATAGAATCTAGAATATTATAAATTGGAATATTACTAAATATTGATATGGAAATATCAAATATATGGGTAGGGAAGGCCCCACAAAAATAATAATAATAATAAATAATAAAATAAATAAGAATTATAATAAGATGGATGGCCAGCATATTTGTATCCAAGTGTGTCTTCCTATGCATATAAGCAACCAAATGCACATGCATATGCATACCGGAAGGCTGCAATACTCCTAAAGATAAGGTCCAAGACACAATCATGATGAGGAAGAAAGCTCAAAAGGAAGATAAGGCCACCTCCATTTGCTTCCAAGACGCGGAGCCTGCAATTCTATCCAACATGCACTCAGTATCCTAGCAAGAAGGGCTTCAAATGGCTACAAAACCTATAAAGCCTAGAAGACCTAAAAACTAGATGCATGATGGATAAGAAGAAAGAAGAAGGAAATAATGGAGGTGCATTCTCCCTAAGCTATCCAGAGAGCTTCTCTGTCGCCTACAAAAGGAGGCGTTTGTTGCGAAGAGAGACACTAGGCGGAGAAGAACCATCCACCAATAGAGCAAAGAGTTGCGACTCAGCTAACAAGCTCGTTGCTCAGTAGTAGTAGTAGTAGTTCTTCATCCTATAATAAGAGCCACAATATTCAGTGCATTGTAAGCTCACAAAGGTAGTTAGAAGGTAATTTCCTTTATCCTTGTGTAAACCCTTGGGGGGTTCCTGAAAGGGAAAACCGTATCGAAGCTATATTGTGGAAATGAAGTAGTTTTGAATTTCCCTAGGTCTTTTTAGTCTGATTATATGAGATAAGTTCTTATGCTAGGGATCCTATAGGAGAAACTTTGCATGTAGTTCTCTGTTAAGCCTTCTGTAGGGCGTTTGTACGAGAACCTTGTAGACGTAGAGAAGTGTTCCCTTTGGGTGGAACTGTCTGGGAAGACGATAAGAAAATATCGCATATAATTTGACTAAAGACATCTAGGGAAAGAAACTTAGCTACTTCTGAAACAATATAGTGAAAAATACGATGAATACTAAGTAGGAATATTACACCATTGTGCACACCTCAGCCGTCTTGTTGGCATCGACAACCCCTTGAAGATCCTGCAAAATACCCAAAATAATATAAGTATCTTTAATTAAATATTCAATAAAAATAAAATAAAATAAATCATATTAATTTAAACAATTTTTAATAATTATCATGAATATTAGCACTAATAATTTAATTAGCAACATAATTTAATCAATTTATCTTTAATCAAAAATTTGTGTATATTATATTGTTGGTATCAGGTCCAACATTTAATCATTAAAGGTTAAAATATTTAAACTTAGAAGTTAGCATAGGTAAAGTAATAAATACTAAGGAAAATATTAATATAAGGTGCAGAATAAATCTCTCTGAAGAGCATATCTGGCATACATCTTATAGCCAACTAAATACAGTCGTCGATTTGATACATAACTTTTACATATCTTGGGGGAAGAGAAAAGATATTCTAGATATTTTTTTGGGAGTTTATTCAGGGAATACCAAAAACTTGCAGATAAGTGCTCCGGGTTGAATAATAAAATAGATCTAGCTTTACATAAGCTAGAGGAAGCAAAAGGAAGACAAAATATAGTTTGCAAGAATAACGATTACATTAAATAACAAGTCTTATCCATAGGCCATTACCTAAATAAAAACAAAAATGCATTGCCACGCACTCAAACAAGTCAAGATATACTTGAAAAAAAAATTGGTGCAAGAAGTAAAAAACTTTGATCATATCATAGTTATATGACTGAATATAGCCAAGCGTTAAACAAAGTAGCTAAATACCTGTCACCCCCTATCGGATTTTCTGACCACGACTCACCAAAAGAAGACTATAAAATAATAATAAGACAAAATAATACAATTCTTCAACTATTAATCCAAGTTTTAGATAAACTAAATAGTGTTCATAGCAACAAAGAAATTGTGCTATCATCATCCAGAATAGTAACCTCATCAAGAAATATTAATTCAGAAAAATGGACATATCTAAAGGTTTCCTTAGAAGAGACAAAAACCTCCAGTTAGTAAGGCAAGATTCAAGACCTCTGGCAATGAAACATAGACTATCATGTAAAGCTGATGATATTGACAGTATAGAAGAAGTGATATATATATATACAAAGAGACCTAGAAAGATATCAAAAGATACTCTAAGAAAAATAAAACCGCAACGAGTATATCACATGGGTATGTTTGAAAGTAAGAGTGGTTTACATAGAATATCCAGAGAAGTAGAACTAAGTGTGTTAACACACCCGACAGATTTAAAAATTGTAAGAAAAACTATTAAAAATGAACTAGAATATTATGGTTATAAATATATTCACCAAGGTATGTATATCATAGGAGTTAAAGGCATGACAAGGAAGAAATTAGGTGCAAATTTCCAATAACCCTAATAGACAGAAGATGAGAATTAGTAGATAAAGCAGCATTAGGATTTTTGGAAGGAGACATGAATGAAAATATATTAATAACATATATATATATAGCTCCAGACCTAATGATGCATGTAAAAGAATTTATTGAAAAAAATGAGTTCTGGTTTCCAAACTAACGGTAATGAAGATTTTAAAGAAAAAACTTGTTAGTAAGCATAAAATTTATAGGAGGGCTTACTAATAGAAGTAGCTCCAGATATAGAGTAAATGTGAATGACGTAATTGATAGTATGTAATCAAAAGGTATAAAAATTTATGAATCCTCTTAAAATTGGTTTCGAAGAAAGAGCGGGGGAAGAGTGGAAGATAGGTGAATTGATAGAGCAAAAAGAGTTGAAGTTATCAAAATTGTGAAGGAAGTAGTAGTATTAGATTTATGAACTATGAATCTCCATCAATAGAAGAGACATAATCTTTCATGTCAGAACCAGAAACTAGTGATGATAAGAATAAAGGTGTAACCGAATGCATGGAAAAATCTAATTTAGATGACGAAATAAATCACTAGGAAAAGAAACCGAAGCATATAGAATGGAAACATAGTAATTCTATGACAAAAGATTGGCCTAAGATAAGAGAAAGAGAATTGTTCATTATTAGGGAAATTGCAAGGTTAAAGAAACTAAAAACTGATAAAAGGTTAGCTAGTACCAGCTCAACCATGCCAAATAAAACTATAACACCAGCAGAAAGAAGAGAAAGTACTAGTAGTAATAATAAAAATGATATCATTAATAATAAAAAGATAAGAATATTCCTCAAAAATAAGAAGTTGTTAGTGAAGATGAGCAATGAGATATAAATAATAAGTTACTACTAGAAAGCTACGAGGAGGAAGAAGAATTAATGAGAGAAATGTTAATAGAAGATGAAAATTATGATGATTCAGAACAAAATAATGATTTTTATAACTCACTAGATGATGTGGGACTGCAAAATTAGATAATGCAATGCAAGTTATGGAAGTACAAAATACTAATAAAAGAAGAAATTGATATGGAGAGTCTTCAATAAAAAGAGAAGGAGAAAGAGAGAGACCTACCAGATCAACTAGACAATGGCCCCCAGAAAACATGGCTATCAACCTATGTATATCCCTGCACAATATAGATACATGGGTACTAAAAGAAGATATTTTTGCGGTGCAATTTCAAAATTATAAGAATGACGACGCTATACTTAATGTAGCAACTCATGACCTGATAGATTGGCCGAATATAACTAGCATATGGAAAGGTTTAATAGTACAAAAATATATACAAAACAAGTATAATATAGGCACTACGGTAGAAGATATGTTAACATATCTTGAAACATTTTTAGTAGCATCTATAAAAGTTCTATGGGAATAATGGGTGGAGTCTTATCCTAATCAATATGAAGAATTAAAAAGGGCCAGAAGTAACCCCAATAACTTTGCAAATGTCATTTAAAATATGATCATCATAGAAGATCAAGAATTAGGACGTACCTCATTACAAAACGAAAGATTGAGAGAAATAGAAAAATTAACATTCACTAGCTGGAAAGGAATAAAAGAATTCACTCAGCATTATTTATATAATGCTACCACTGCTAAGCAAGGGTTTAATGTAGGTGTAGTAGAAAGATATTTTCATAAGTTGCCCGACCCTCTAGGTTCCATAATATTTGAAGTATATAAAAAAGAATCAGCAGGAAACGTGGTAAATATATCGCTAGCCATTACATTTGTTTTTAAACAACTAAGAAATGTATGTACAGGTATAGAATCTCAAAGATCTATGAAGAAATCAGGTTACAATTTTTGCAATAACATTGTCTAAATACCACTAACATATGGAGAAGAAAGGCATAGGAAAAAGAAATATTATGAACAACAAAGGAGAGATAATATAAACTTTAGAACGGAGAAAAGATATTTCTTAAGAAGGTCAGATAATAGAGCTCCATTCTTACATAAAAGAAATGTAAGAAGGTATAATCCTAAGAAATCCTATGATAAAACATGCAGGTGTTTCATATGTAACTCTCTCGATCACCTAAGTAGAACTTGCCCTAATAAAAACCAGAAAAGATACTCCACTAAGTATGAAGAACAAGAGAGAGTATTAATTATAGATAGTGTTAATGAGAATATATTAGTGTGTGATGACGAAATAAAAGATGTGCCTTCTGTATATATATTATCCAAGCCAAGAAAATAGGTTCACATATAGCTTATGCTTAAAACAAGCTTGTACCTCCTGTCTCAGAGCCAATAATCATAAGTGGAGACAGGGGATAGAATTGGAACCAGAAGAAAGAATGTTATCCAGTAGGGTTAGAAACTTAGAAAATAGAATAAATGAACTAGAAGCAGAGCTAGAAAAACTAAAAGATGAGTTAGAGAATAGTAAAGAGCAAGATAATAATGTTGCTAAAAACACGGAGATGAAAGAACTAATGGTAAAGGTAAGAGACAAAGAAGGAGACAAATTAATACAACTAAAAGATGCAATAACTAGTTTTGACAACAAATATATCATTTGATTACCAATCAAAGAAGTGTTATGGATAAGGATCCTAGTTAGAATAGTTCTAAAACCAAACATATCATATAAAATAATGGCATTATTAGATACTAGCTGCACAAAGCACATCATCCATGATAAATATTTTATGAGATGTCCAGAAATAGTCGAAACTATTGATGATAATAAAGATGTTGTATCCACCGATATGTCAGGAATAAAGACAATCCATAATCAACTGTCATATAATATTGAATCTTACATAAATGACACGAAATATATAATAGATGAAATTAGAATAAGAGTTTCGTCAGTAATAAATGATGACATGATAATAGGGTTAAGATTCTTACAACAATCTTTAGAGACCATGATTATACATGAAGAAGGGGTTACATTTAACCCATATCAAGATAATGTTCCATACATATTTGAAGTACAGAAACAAAGAACTTTTTTGCAAAATGTAGAAATATCTAATTTAGAGAATGAATATAGCACAAGTCTAGATCCCCTAGAATTCTGTAAAGACGAAGAACTTAGTGAGGCGATAGAAGAATATCATATAGAAAATACATGTACAGAATGTATAGGGTTACAATCATTTTCGCCAAATTGGTATGGAGATATAAAAAAAAGATACAGATAAGATTGTGTAAAGACTAGAAAACATACAAATTATTGGGGAAATACCGATGAAACATTGGGATAAGAACTCTATAGTTTGCAAAATAAATATTATAAACCCAGATTATATAATTAAGTCAGGACCAATAGAAGATATTCCTAAAGATATTGAAGAATTCAAAATGCTTATTGAAGAGTTACTAAAATTAAAAGCAATTAGAGAAAACAGAAGTCCTCATCGGTCTGCTACTTCCATATTTAGAAATCATGCTGAAGAAGTCACTATTGCAGAAAAGCCTAACTATGGCGTGCCAAAAATAGCCTTGCTGGCGTAGGAGCCCCACGCCACCAATATGGCGCCAGTGTTAAATAATAGTGGTGGCGCTGGAGCCTACGTCTGCAGTATTATATGTGTTGCTGGCATGCGATTTTTGCAATGCCACCACTATATTCACTCACCTAGCGGCGCACAATGTAATTTGCAAGCCACGAACGTTTCGTGCACAAAAACAGGTTTTTCAACACTTTGTAACATTTAGCATTTCACATTAATACTAAGTACATACTATATAACATTACACAGTAGAACAGTACCAGATAATAGAACATTAGGAGTTGATATTTAAGTGGCTGCTAGCTAGCTAGCTAGATCTCACAAACATAACCCGTTAATAGAAACATTACGAGCTAAAAACAGTACTAGTACATAGCGCTAATACATAATTAAGCAGTTCATTCATGTACTGCCCCACCACACACATAGTTCTAAATGAGGTCGATGACCACCATCCTCAAGCCATGGCGCCGGGTGTTCCTAATGGTGACTAAGATGGCCTGTCCAACCTGGAGATTCTTTCCAGCAAGGAAGTTGTTCCATCCCGCGGTGCTGAACACAGTGCGACCGTCCGTGTCCAGTGCGTAAGCACAGTTCGTGATGGAGCTCCTTACGATAAGGCGTAGTCCAACAATGCCTGCTTCATCCGGCTCGATGCCACAACTATCACTTAGACTCTTAGGTAATTTCTGGAGAAAAAAAATATGGTAAATGAGCATGTCACATTACTACACACTAGCTAATTAAGAGCATATTTATCATGTTCTACACTAATTAAGCATATCACATTACTATACACTAAGCATATCCTCAAATTCTACACAAAGCATGCATATATATATATAGGGTCGCGTTATTCGTCACCCTGGGTGAGGATTAGTTATTCTTCACCCCCTCTCTATTTAGAGGTTAATGCACCGTATTTTTAGGTTTCGTAAATTTTGTCTTATTTCATACGTAAAAAGAGAACATAAGAAAATATATACTCGCCGTAAAAAATATTTTATGTTACGTAAAATTACGAACGTAAAAACATACATAAAATGTGATATTTCTAGTCTTATAACCTATCTTTTTGTTTTCTTATACCAAATTTTACGTACTGAATCAATAAGAATGTAACTATTTGTATTTCAAACGTAATTTATTTATGAAGCGATCGTAAGATTACCTCGGGTGAAGAATAACTTATTCTGCACCCTGGGTGATGAATAGGATTACTATATGTATATATGCATATATATATAGGACAACACTATTCTTATCCCAGGATTAGAACAGTTATTTGGATCACGGCGCCCCTATATAGCAGCGATGGGGTTTCCCCGAACTCACAGAAACGGTAGCGAAAAAAGAAAAAAGAAAAACCACTCCCGATCCCATCGCCCCCAACCTCCTGCCCCCGCCCCAGATCCCCCTCACCCCGCGCCGCCGCATGATCTCCCCGGGGCCCCCGCCTCCGCGCGAGCTTCCCAGCCCCCTGCTGCTGCGCGACCTCCGTCGTAATGGCCGGCCACCTTTCCCCGCAGCTCCGACCACACACCACCTTCTCGCATCGCCACGGCCACCCACCGGCGCAACCATCCTCTTCCCAGATCACGGCGCGCCGCCGCCCCATCCCACCATCCCCGCGCGACTCCGCCGCCCCACCCAGCCATCCCCGAGCGACGCCGCCGCCCCACCCCGCCATCCCCGAGCGACGCCACCGCCCCACCCCGCCATCCCCGAGCGACGTTGCCGCCCTACCCCGCGACTCCGGTTGATCTCCGGGGAGGTGACCTTCTCGCTACAGCTGACTTGACCTTCCCAAAAAAAGTTTCTCCCTCAAGAGGCATTCTTGTCGCGTCCACTGGAGTTGAGCTGGAGCGTCTCGGTGGACAAGGACCATGACGCTGTAGCCACCGGCCTCCTACCACAGCAAGCGACCGCCGCGGCAATCCTCCACCTGCCGCTGTAGCCTTCCTCCCCGACCGCCTCCACGACACGCTGGCCTTCGTCTACCTCTGGCTCCGCTGCTGCCCAAGGCCGTGTGCGCGATGGCGGACCATGTCGTTTATCGTCCTGGTTGCGTACACGCTGACGAGTGATGCCCCAATCCAGCTCCTCCATCCTCCAGCCACGGCAAGTCCAAAAGAAAGACATTCAGTCTAGCAAGCCAAATGGTTGACCACCAGCCCACGCGTGGATTGGCCCCGACCTGCAGCTAGGGGAGGCCGCGACCTTCAGCTGTAGGAGACGTTGACCTGCAGCTGGAGGAGGCCCTGACCTTCGGCTGCCAATTTTGAGGAACTAGCTACTCTGAAAATCTAACTTGACACCGTACTTGTTTTTGTTCTTCAGAAGTTCAGGCAACTAGGTTGCTCACTAGGAAAACCTTCTCTGGTTGTGCTAACTAGTACGTACTACTAAACTAAAATAATCTTGTGAAGTGGATAATGCTCGTGCCCCTGGACGCTGGCCATGTGAGATTTTGATGGTAGTGTAGTGATGACAAGTTCAGAAGATGTACTAATGAAAAGAAAACAGATTAGTCTAGATGACTACCTTCAACTATTTTTCTTCTAGAATAATTCTGTCACTACCTAGCGTTTTTTTATATGTACATTAAAAAAGGCTTATATGTATGTAGCTACTTGTGTTTCTAAATAGACCACGTCTATTTGATTTTATGGCAATCGGCAAATTAAAAATATGGCAGTACCCATCCTTGATGAATACTGAATATTGTTCTTAGGAGAAGTTCATGTGTAAAAAAATGTTGTTAATTATAAAACCATGAATTCGGAATTATACACTAATAAATTTTCCTATTTCTAAAAAAAACCTAGAGGTTCAAAATTAAATAATGGAGAAGTACAATGTTTATTACAATACCAAGAATGTGAAATTAAAAAAACCTGAGCCATTCAAAAAGTTTATAAAGAACAATTTTCCCTCTTTTGGAAAAGACCTAGAAGTTCAAATTTAAATAACACCAAGAAGTCTTAAGGAAAAAATGAAGCTATTTGATGTTTATAAAAAAAACTCAGATTTCCCCAATACTAAAGATTAAAACCAAGAAGTTCAATTTTAAAAAATGGAGTAGTTCAATGTATATAAAAAATTCAGGTTTTCTCGTTACTATTGAATACAACCAAGAAGGTCAATTCGAAAAAACGGAGCAGTTTGATATTTATTTGAAAAAAAAATATTTTTTAGTTACTAAAGAATAAAATCAATAAGCTCAATTCGAAATAACGAAGAAGTTTGATGTTTCTAAAAAAACTCCAATTTTCACATTTCTAAAAAACACAATGAAGTTCAAATAAAAAAGGTAGAGCGGTTCAATGTTTATAAAAAACTCAGATATTTTCGCGTAACCGAGACAAGTTCGGATTGATAACTCCCAGAAGTTCATGTACTAAAGGGTGTGCATTTTGTATTAAAAAAAGAATGAAAAAGCAAAGGCTAAAATGTTTTGTTGCTAGAAGTTCAAGTGCTCGGCTCAAGAAAGTTCAAAAATTCTTGTGATAGAGGTTGAACAAAAATACGTGACAGAAGTTCAAGGTGAAAACAGCAGGAAGTTCAACTACTACACGGAATGCGTTTCACGTAAGAATATATGAATAGAAAACAAAAAGCTTAAAAGGTTTGTTGCAAGAAGTTCACGTGCTCCTCCTAGCATAGTTCAAAATTTATGTGCGAGACGTCTGTCGTTCATTTACATGTTGAAAAAAAGAAGCAAAAAACAACGTTGTTTTGCCATTTTAAAAACTGCTCTCAAACGGCAACGAATTTGTAACACCTGTCTACATGAAAAACTTGCTGCCATTCATAAGCTTTCCAACGGTATATTATGTGCTACATTTCGATGAACAGTTTAAAATTTTCATGTATACCGTTTAAAGCACGTTTTTATGTATTCAAAAAATTCTTTTGAACCATCACGAGTATGAAAAACTAATCACCACGGGAAAGTTGCGTGTTTTCAACAGCTTTTCATCGGTATATCATTTGCTCAATTCCGGTAAGTGGTTTGGGAGTTACGGGAAAAAAACATCACGTCAAAAACAGAGTGAAGTTCAAACAGAACTGCCACAGAAGTTCAAGTACTTCACGCAGTGCATTTTCGAAGAATCTGTTTCGCGATGAAGGCAGAAATCATGATCTCGCCATTTTCTAAATTACTTCCAAACTGCTGAGAATTAGAGAAAACTTTACATACGAAAAAGTTTCGCATTTGTGGTAGCTATCCAACGGTATATTATTTGTCCCATTCCGACAAAGTTTGCAAAAATTACAGCCAAAAAACATTTTTAACCATTTTCAAAATTGACTTAAAACCGTAATGAATTTGGAGAAACAATATATACCAAAAAGTTTTGCATTTCCTCAAGCTTTTCATCGCCATGTCATTTGCTGTATTCGGACATACGGTTAAAAAATTAGCTCGAAAATACAAACTCGGTGGAACATGTACCGTTTTCTAAATTACTCTTAAACCGTTCAAAATTAGGAAAAACTTTCAACATGAAAAAGTAGCGCATTTTCATAAGCTTTCCAATGCCATATTATTTGCCTTAATTGGATTAGCCGTTTAGAAATGGCATCGTGAATACGAACTCGGCTGTTCGGTTTGTAAAATTTTACGATTTTTCAAATTACTCTTTAACCATAGGGAATTAGAGAAAACTTTCAACATGTGGAAGGAGCGGTTTTGCAGCAGCTTTCCAACGCAAGATTATTTGCCTCATTTCGATAAACAGTTTAGAAATGCGATCGAAAATACGATTCACGTTTTTTGTATGAAGAAAAAATGGTTTTCAAAACTGCTCTTAAACCGCTTACATTTTGCCAAAAATTTAACTTGGGTCATGATACTCGTGTCCATAGCTTTCCAACGGTATATCGCAAGCCCCATTTGGGCAATGTTGGAGGAAGTTCAACCTAGCACAGGGGGAAGTTTAGGTCGAACAAATCAGGCAGTAAAATTGCAAAAGACGCAAGTTCATCACGAGCCAAGAGCAAAATCCGCCAATGAGCGAGATTTCTATTTAAAACGTGCATTTAGTTGCTAAAAACCATGTCCAGGTTACACTTACATCATAAAGAACATGGCTGAGCAGAATAATTCGCGCGGGGAGACACGGTTGCGAAGATAGCCCGAAGGTCGGGTTCGTACAGAGGGAAGTTCAGGCTGGGTAACTCAGGAAGTACATGTTGTGATCAGAATAATATTCTGATCCCGTAATCAGAATAGTGTTTATATATATATATACATACATATATATATATATATACATGTATATGTATATATATCACTGTTCAAGAAATCTTCCGATTCACCGATTAATCTTCCGATTTATCGCTAATCGGGGGATGACCGATAAGATTATGCCTTATCTTTGTCATTTATCTTTTGGACCGAATTATCGTTCTGACAAGCGATTTATCGGGTATCTACCGATAAATCGGACCTATTCATAGCACTATGTTTGCAAAAACTATGTTTATTTATGTTTTGTGGACCTTGTTACGGAATATGTACTATTGTCCTATTTTGTTTGTCATTATACAAGGATTCAAAGGCTAGAAATCAAGGTAACACTTCTGTCAAATATTGTTTTGGTGTTGAATATAGCATAATTTAGTGTTGGGAACCTGAGATTTGCAAAAAAAATCCAATTAATAGTTGACCGATAAAATCGGTTAATCATCTGATTTCCGATTAATCTCTAATCCCTAGCTGACCGAGACGATAACGATAAGCGATATCCTCAACATTGATATATATACATATACATATATGTATATATATCACAACACATTAGTAAGCATATCACATTACTACACACTAGCTAAGAGCATTCATCCCGATTCTAACACTAAGCCTCTATATATTAATCTATTATAATATATATATTATATATATATATATAGAATATATTTATATTATATATCTATATAATCTATATATATCATTATATATATGGCGCCGCTATTTCGTCCCCCACCCCACACCCCTGGGTGAGGAATATTTATTCTTCACTCCCTCTCTATTTTGAGGTCAATGCACCGTATTTTTAGGTTTCGTAAATTTTGTCTTATTTCATACGTAAAAAGAGAATGTAAGAAAATTTATATACTCGCCGTAAAAAATATTTTATGTTACGTAAAATTACGAACGTAAAAACATAGTGTAAAACATACATAAAATGAGATATTTCTGGTCTTATAACCTATTTTTTTGTTTTCTTATACCCAATTTTACGTAGTGAATCAATATGAATGTAACTATTTGTATTCCAAATGTAATTTATTTATGAAGCGATCGTAAGATTACCTCGGCTGAAGAATAACTTATTCTGCACCCTGGGTGATGAATATGATTACTATATATATATATATATATATCACAACACATTATTACACTAAGCATATCACATTACTACAAGCATGTCACAACTAAGCATATATATCACATTACTACAAGGATGTCACAACTAAGCATATATATCATCAAATTTCAACACTAAGCATATCAAATTTCTACACTAAAAAGTAACATACCATGACATGGCGGTCAACATTTTTCTTTGTCAGGAGGGTCACGAATGGCATCCCGACGTAGTAATCACGTGGAGGAAGTATGTACCAGAGGTTGTCCAATTCGTCCTCGCTTAGCCTGATTCCTTTGGCATAGAGGGCTTCATCAAGTGGGTCATCATCTTCGTCCTCCCAATTGATGTAGATAACAGCCAGCCTTGGAGTTTGTCTTCTGAAGGAGAAGCTGATAAGTTCACCCCCAGTGAGATGCATGTGGTTGATGAAACGATTCCATTCATCTCCTCCAATCTGGGATGTTTTTCGTCCCTTGTGGACCTTCATAGTGTAGGGCCCGCCTGGAGCGTCGAAGATCACAGAGTCTTCGATAATGAGCTCATTGAACTCTAGTCTCACATTGCAAGGGATGATATGTGTAAAAAAACCAAAAAACAAACACATTGCATTACGGGAAATAGCAAGAAAAACAAAAGAAAAAACTGTTATAGAAGGCTCATGTAATGCATTACCACTGCAGGAACAAAGCACGTCTGGAAGTAGATGCCAAACAGCGTGCCACTTGAAAGGTCGGTTGCGCACCTTGACTTGCACACTGGACATGGTGGCGGCTGCTCCATTCTACATATAATATAATTGAAACTAAGGCTGTGTTTGATAGCGAAATATTGAAAAATTAAAGTATTGGAAAACCATAGTAATTTAACAAGTATGTACAAGCGGATGGTGACGGGTTGGGGCCTAAGTATATAAACACTTTGTACACTAGTAATTGCATACACAAATTAACAAAATTTCTACACAAAGCTACAATTTCTTCACTAGTAATTATCACTAGCTACAATTTCTACACAAAGCAATCCATGCAACTAACTTTGGATTCTACATGACACAAAGCAATCCATGCAACTAACTTTGGATTCTACATGACACAAAGCAATCCATGCAACTAACTTTGGATTCTACATGACACAAAGCAATCCATGCAACTAACTTTGGATTCTACATGACACAAAGCAATCCATGATATATATACTAAAATTTCTACACAAATTAAAGCAATCCCCTAATCAACTACATGAATCCCAATGGATCCCGGCGGTGTGTCCGCGAACAAGAGGACATGGGAGAGTGGAGAGGAAGGAGATGCGATGGGAGGAGTAGTGTATCTAACCTTGGTGCCGGCGAGGGGCAGCGACGGGGCCGGCAACAGGGCCATCAATGGGGCGTCGACGGGGCGGCGGCGGCGGCTTTGTTCAGGGGGAGGGGTGTGAAATGAGAGAGAGCGGTGACTTAGGTCTTTTACTAAGTTGACTCAGATAGGTTATCGCTGGCGTTGGGAGAAAGGGCAACGCCATAGCTAATAACAGGCCAAATATAAAAAGACTAAGATTAATAATGAAAGACATGACAAAATAAAAGACTGAAAAATTGAACTGGTAGTAAAGAAATAAAATTCCTAAATTGATAAAAATAGTAAAATTAATTATCACAAAAAGCATAATATAAAATTTCTATTATTTTGTGACTAGTATAATAATTAAATACTTAAAACACTTGATCAAATGGAAAAAGTGTTTCTGGCGTGCAAAGCAGACGGACGCCAGCACTAACAAATTAACTATGACGTGCAAATAAAAGCAACGCCACCAGTGCGTTCCAAACGGTGAGTTCATATGGGCCAAAAGATTTGTGGCATTTCAAAGAAAAGCAATGCCAGCACAGAGCATGTAAAGCTGACGTGCTGATTTGGCCTACGCCAGCACTATTTGGAAAAAATAGTGCTGGCGTTGATGGGAAATGGCGCGCCACAAACGATAGTTGTGGCTAGCCATTTTTCCACTAGTGAGTGAGAGGTAAATCTAGAATGGTAATTAATTTTAAAAGGCTTAATGATAATATGGTAGATGATGCGTACAATATACCCAATAAGCAGGAATGGATCAATAGTATACAAGGAAGCAAATATTTTTCTAAATTTGATTTAAAAGCAGAATTTTGGCAAGTGGAAATGGTAGAAGAATCTATTCCTTGGACCGCCTTTACTTGTCCACAAGGCCATTACGAATGGCTAGTGATGCCATTTGGGTCTAAAGAATGCACCTACACTATTTCAAAGGAAAATGCAAAAAATATTTAATGAGAATCAAGCATTTATATTGGTATACGTAGACGATTTGTTAGTATTTTCAAAATCATACAAAGAGCATATAGCCCATCTTGAAGTATTCTTCCAAAAGGTAGAACAAAATGGGCTCATACTATGCAAAAAGAAGATGGAAATTTGCAAAGGAAAAATAAATTTCCTTGGCCATAAAATAGGAGAAGGAAAGATATATTTGCAAGAACATATTGCAAAGAAAATATTTGAGTTTCTTGATAATATGAGTGATAAAAAGGTTTTACAACAGTTCTTAGGAATTGTAATATGCAAGAAACTATATAGATAACTTAGCAAAGCTAGTTGGACCTTTATATGGTAAATTGAGAAAAAATGATCAAAGATACTTCAACTCTGAAGACATAAATTAGTAAAGGCCATCAAGGAAAAAGTCAAGAATTTAAAATCCCTATATTTGCCTTTAGAAGACAATTATTTTATAATTGAAACAGATGCATCTAAGGTAGAATGGGGTGCTATATTAAAAAAACCTAATAAATATTCTCCAAAACAGATAAAAAATATGCAGATGTGCTTCAGGAAGTTACAAATTAAAAACAGTAAATAATATTCATAGAGAGATCCTTGTAGTTGTAAATGCAATAAATGCGTTCAGGTTATATCTATGATTTAAAGAATTTATAGTACGAACATATTGTGAAGCCATATGTCGATATTACAATAAAATTAATAGTAACAAAAGCTCAACCAGAAGATGAGTATTATTTGAAGACACCATAGCTAGGAGTCGTTATAAAGTTATTTCTTTAGCATATTAAGGAAAAAGATAATACCTTACTGACATATTTTCTCGTGCGTCAGATTTACATAAATGAAGAGAGGATTACTCCCCACTAGGGATGAATGCTTCTTCTTAGGAGAAGACAACAACCTAAAAATATTTTATCCAAATAAATTCAGTTTCAAGCCAAAGACCCATATCAAGCTTGATGACATTCAACGGTGTGTATTGGATAATTTTTGGTACCAATATACCATCATGAGATAGGAAAAAGGATATTTGCTATAAATTCTCAATAGCTTGGCAGAATATTTTAACCAAATGAATAGACATTTGCCAAAGCCAAAAAAGGTTGATATACAAAAAGGAGAAACATTATATATTTTGTTTGATGGAAATAAACCAGGAATATATTTGACACGGGAAGACATTATGATTGAGAAGATAGACGCAAAATGAAGATGAGAAGACCTTACATTCGAAAAATATGATAGTATAAATGAAGCCTTGTTTTGGGCAAGAAAAGTACTAGGAAAAAATTATTATATTGACCCAAAGGTTAAATAATGAAGAGAAAAAATAACAATTCATCTAATCCACCAACGCCTAGAACAACAAAGGGAGAATCATTAGGATCAAAAAATATAAAAGAAGAAGATTACCCAAAGTATTATACATACAAAGAATGCATTCTGAAGGGAATAGACCCTTTGGATAGTGAATATATAGATCAAGAAATAGATAAAAGATTTGAAGAAATGTCAATAATAATGAAGAAGGAATAAAAAAAGAAATTTTAAATGAAATGAGGATTGAAATGAACATAAGATTTGAAGAAATAAAGAAAGAATTTGATACAAAGTATGATTTTATTCTCTCCGACGATGATCATACGGATGTCGCAGGGCATGGGCAGCTACCTGAATAAAGCCCAACGACATATATTACTAAATTTGGATTGATATTGCTATCAATTATTCGAGCGCGGAGGGCCTATACCCAACCCGTATATTGATATAATCAAGAATATTATAAAGTGGAATATTACCGAATATTGATATGGAAATATCAAATATATGGGTAGGGAAGGCCCCACCAAAATAATAATAATAAATAAATAACAAATAAGAATTATAATAAGATGGACGGCCAGCATATTCGCATCCAAGTGTGTCTTCGTACACATATAAGCAGCCAAATGCACATGCATATGCATACAAGAAGGCTGCAATATTCCTGAAGATAAGGTCCAAGACAAAATCATGACGAGCAAGAAACATCAAAAGGAAGATAAGGCCACCACCATTTCCTACCAAGACGCGGAGTCTCCAATTCTATCCAGCATGCACTCAGTATCCTAGAAAGACGGGCTTCAAATGGCTAAAAGCCTATAAAGCCTAAAAGACCTAAAACTAGATGCATGATGGACAAGAAGAAAGAAGAAGGAAATAATGAAGGTGAATTCTCCTGGAAGCTATCCAGAGAGCTTCTCTCTCGCCTATAAAAGGAGGTGTTTGCTGTGAAGAGAGACAATAGGTGGAGAAGTATCAGCCATCGATAGATTAGAGAGTTGCGACTCAGCTAACAAGCTCGTTGCTCAGTAGTAGTAGTTCCTCATCCTATAATAAGAGCCACAATATTTAGTTCATTGTAAGCTCACGAAGGTAGTTAGAAGGTAATTTCTTTTATCCTTGTGTAAACCCTTCGGGGGTTCCCAAATGGGAAAACCATACATAAGCTATATTGTGGAAATAAAGTAGTTTTGAATTTCCATCGGTCTTTTTAGTCTGATTATATGAAATAAGTTCTTATGCTAGGGATCCTATAGGAGAAAGCTCTGCGTGTAGTTCTCTATTAAGCCATGTGTAGGACATTTGTTCGAGAACCTTGCAGATGTAGAGAAGTGTTCCCTTCACAAGGTAGCGCCCTACACAAGGCTTACCAGAGAACTACACACAGTGCTTTCTCCTATAGGATCCATAGCATAAGAACTTATCTCATATAATCAGACTAAAAAGACCGAGGGAAATTTAAAATATACTTCATTTCCACAATATAGCTTACATACGGTTTTCCCTTTCAGAACCTCCGAAGGGTTTACACAAGGATAAATGAAATTACCTTCTAACTAACTTTGTGAGCTTACAATGCACCGAATATTTTGGCTCTTATTATAGGATGAGGAAATACTACTACTGAGCAACAAGCTTGCTAGCTGAGTCGTAGCTCTCTGCTCTATTGGTAGCTGGTTCTTCTCCGTCTGGTGTCTCTCTTCGTAGCAAATGTCTCCTTTTATAGGCGAGAGAGAAGCTCTCTGGATAGCTTCCGGGAGAATGCACCTCCACTATTTCCTTATTTTTTCTTCTTGTCCATCATGCACATAGTTTTTAGGTCTTCTAGGCTTTATAGGTTTTGTAGCCATTTGAAGCCCTTCTTTCTAGGATACTGAGTGCATGGTATATAGAATTGCAGACTCTGCGTCTTGGCAGAAAATGGAGGTGTCCTTATCTTCCTTTTGAGCTTTCTTGCTCGTCATGATTGTGTCTCGGACCTTATCTTCAGGAATATTGTAGCCTTCTGGTATGTGTATGCATGTGCATTTGGCTGCTTATATGCATACGAAGACACAGTTTGATGCGAATATGCTGGCCATCCATCTTATTATAATTCTTACTTGTTTTTTTATTATTAATATTATATTTTTTTGGTGGGAGCCTTCACTGCCCATACATTTGATATTGCCATATCAATATTCGGTAATATTCCACTTTATAATATTTTAGATTCTATCAATATTCGGGTCGGATATAAGTCCTCCGTGCCTAAATAATTGATAGCAATATCAATCCAAATTTAGTAATATAGTCTGTTGGGCTTTATTCAGGTGGCTTCCCATGCCGTGCATTGGTGGATTAGATGCATTGTTATTTTTTCTCTTCTGAATATATTCTTTAACCTTTGGGTCAATATAATAATTTTCTCCTATTACTTTTCTTGCCCAAAACAAGGCTTCATTTATTTTTTGAATGTAAGGTCTTGTCCTCTTTGTTTTGTGTCTATCTTCTCAATCATAATGTCTTTCCATGTCAAATATATTCCTGGTTTGTTTCCATCAAATAAATATATATTATTTCTCCTTTTTGTATATCAACCTTTTCTGGCTTTGGGAAATGTCAGTTCATTTGGTTAAAATATTCTGCCAAGCTATTGAGAATTGATAGGATATATCCTTTTTCCTCTCTCTTGATGGTATATATATAGGAAAATACATCCTACCACACAGGGGTAGTTACCCCACATATCCTATATACTATCATGTGGTACTGTATATACTACTTTATCATTCTAAATATATTCATATACTATATCTAAAATATTTCAAAACAATTTATACAAAAAAAGTTGCATGTGAGTCCATAGTTTTTTGTATATTTTGAAAATACCTTCATATTTGTACGTATAACACAATATACTAAAAAACATCACATACTACCTACAAATAGGATATATACTACCCAAATATTCTTATATACTACATACTACATGTAAATACTCTCAGTTTTGGCAGATACTACATACAACATACAAGACTCACATGAGGGTAACTACCACTGGTGGTAGGAAACATTTGCCCTATATATATATATATATATATACCATAGTTCCATAAAGCCACCACATATCCGCCGCCATCACGCCAATCCGAGTCCACCTCCAACACATATCCGCCACCAATCCGTTTTCCACTGCTCATACATATATCTGTTGGCAATCCGAATTCCACGAGATACATCTCCTCCACCAATCATAGTCTGAGTTGACTATCTTCCTCTTTGTTATTGATTTCTAAATCACACCATAGTAAGTGTCATGATCAAGTCGTCGTTCACATATATTTCCCACCAGAAGAGGAGTTTTAGGTCCAAACTAAAAAAATGAAGTATGGAAAATTCTGACTAGGGAGTTTTTAGACCTTGGGGGAACTTTTCCGATTTTTTTGTTGTTGTGAAAAAAAGAGGAAAAAGCAAAATAAAAAGAGATTCAGAGTGTGCTTCTCCCTTAATTACGTGCTGCCATGTTTTTGCTATAGTTCTAGGCTCGCCTCTCTAGTACGGTCTAGCCTAGGACCATCACAGTACCATCATTGAGCGTTTATTCAACTTTGCATCTCTGAATTAATTATTTCTCACTTTTTTGCTACAACATATTAAGCCTTACCAATTCTCGTTATCATCTACATCATGCGTTTGACACCACCTAGCAATCGCTCTATCCAAGCTTTGAGAGTTTTGACTACAATGGTTGCCGATCACCACCTGTTGCTTGATAAGAACCGGTAAGAATTTGTGATTTTCTGACGGATTTGTGCCTTTCCACCACACCACATCCTATTAGTAGTTAGTAGGACCATATTCTTGTGTGTTGCTATTCACTACAAAATTTCATCTATTCAGTGACAAAAACACCGGCTACGAAATAGGAAACATCGCCTAAAATCACTTTTGGCGACAGCCCACCATCATGAGATGTTTCCTCCCGGGGAGCACCCTAGCCATCTTTGGTGATATTGTAGCCTGATTTTCAGGGACGAATTTGGGCGTCACTACACATGTCCATTTTCTGGGACGGTTCGTAGTGTCACATAAAATGTTTGGTGTGAGGGAGTCCTGGACTAAGGGGTCCTTGGACTGCCGGTCTATCTCTTATAGGCCAGACAGGTGGGCCGCTCTGTGACTACTGGAAGGCCGAGCTATAAGGCGAGTCCGTGTTCGTCCAGGAAACCTCCGAAGCCTTGATGTGTCTTCCAAGTCAAGATGGAAGAATCGGCATGTTTATCTACTGATGGCAACTGACCATGTGTAACCCTAAGTACCCCTGGTGTCTATATAAACCAAAGGGTTTACTCCGTAGAGGCTAGAAGAAGAACCATCATCCTACTCACCAAGGGTTTAGTTCATCTGATCTCGTGGTAGATCAACTCTGTAATCCTTATACACACATCGATATAATCAAGCAGGACGTAGGGTTTTACCTCTTCGAGAGGGCCCAAACCTGGGTAAATACTGTCCCTGTGTTCCCTGTTCCCGATCGATCCCAAATCCATAGCTCGGGACCCCCTACCCGAGATCCGCCGGTTTTGACACCGACATGGGTGCTTTCATTGAGAGTTCCGCTGTGGGATCACCGAAGGATCAATGGCTCGCTTAGTCATCGGCGATGGCATCCGCTCCGGTGATATCTTCATCCCCGGCCAACTCTTCGCATTCGGCAGCATCGTCCTACACGCAGATTCGGACAGTCACCTCGACCAGATCGGCAGCTTCGCCCCAACGCAAGAAATCAGGTTCAGCAACTTAGAGTATGTCACTGACGCTCGGGGTTATCTAGTCCTTACTGGGATCTCAGCCCCACTCGACGAGCCTAGAAATCCCGAAGCTTTAACTTTAGACCTTCTCCTCGACCCCATCTCTGGGTTGATCCTTACCTCGGATCAGGCTTCGAGATCGGATCCAATTACAGTATTCGAATACTAGGGGCTAGCCTTGGTCGAACACGCTCCCTATGCTGACATTACGGGGGCTATCTCGGAAAGACGCCAGAAGACGAATCCGGCCGACCTCTCGCTATTAAACAAGATGCTGGCCTGGATCCAAACAATGAACATTACAGATGACCCACGCTCGATCTATGCTCGGATCGGTCTTGAGGTAGGCCACGGGGAATTTTACGTCCCACCCACCACCCACTTGTTAGCCACAGTTGAATTTTTTACCAACATGCTGGACTACGCTTCTGAGGAGGCCGATGACATGGATGAAGATGTCGACGCCATGGCTTATACTACTACCACCCCTCCCACAAATGGATGGTGGACAACCACCTCCACCTATGATGTCTATATGGTGGACACCCCAACGATAAGGGCGATGGTGCCACTGGGAAGAACGACGACGGCACCCCCAGAAAGGACAGCGATAAGCCCGGCGAGGAGCCGCCAAGCACCGACGTCAGCGCAGATGATCCAAGGGGCGTAACGGCAGGGAAAGTAACATGGGCACCGGGGAAAATGATACCCCGGATAACAAGGAACACCTCGGCGACCACGTCGCTCCCGAATAGCAACTCGATGGCCCGGAGGGACACGAGGACCAGGGTGACCCCGATTACCTCAACGACTCTGAGGACATCAACTACCTCCCTCTTTCTGAGGATGAGGAAAGCCTTGGTGCCGATGACTTCATCGTCCCCGAAGACCTTCTGGAACAGGAGCGGTTCAAACGGCGGCTCATAGCCACCGCCCGAAGCTTAATAAAGAAGCAACAACAGCTAAAAGCCAAACAGAATACCATCAACCATAGGTGGACGATGGTGTTGGTAGCCGAAGAAGGCTTCGGCAATCAACGGCAGGACCAAACCAAAAGCTACCTAAAACGGTGACGGCTGGAACAGCTCGACGACGAGGCCCTTGAGCCCGCACCCCCAAACGCACTCAGGACAACCAGCCAGACCGCCCCCCTCAAGGACGGGACATGATGGCTGGAGAGGCCAAAAATCCACCTGCACCCCCTCGCAGGAGAGGCAAGGAGCCAATACAACCCGAGGACCCATATGACCTATGACATGACCTCGCCACTAGAGCAGGTCAGAAAAGATCCATCTATGGATCCAGAGGGTAACACTCCCACTGGACGGGACGGATACCAAGCTTGGCGTGACCGAAACGATAGAGCTCGGAAGCAGCAACGGTCCCACGTGACAGCCGATCTCCGCCGCGACATAGCCCGGGTCAGGGGCGCCGCTCACCCAATGTGCTTTACAGATGGGGTGATGCAACATCAGTTCCCCGAAGGGTTTAAACCCGTGAACATCGAACAATACGACGGGACAACAGACCCGGCCGTGGGGATCGAAGACTTCCTTCTCCACATTCATATGGCCCGAGGAGATGATCTCCACGCCATTGAATACCTGCCATTAAAGCTTAAAGGACCAACACAACACTGGGTAAATAGCCTACCCGAAAACTCCATCGGGAGCTGGGAGGAGCTCGAGGATGCTTTCCGAGCTAATTTTCAAGGCACCGATCTCCGGCCTCCGGACGCCGATGACTTCAGCCATGTTGTTCAACAAACCGGTGAGTCATCTCGGTAATTTTGGAATCGGTTCTTGACTAAGAAGAACCAAATCGTAGACTGTTCGGTGCTGAGGCAATAGCGGCTTTCAGACACAGCATCCGTGATGAATGGCTAGCTTGCCAACTCGGCCAAGACAAGCCGAAAACAATGTCTACCCTTACCTCACTCATGACCCGCTTTTGCGCGGGTGAGGACAGTTGGTTAGATCGTAGAAGCAACAACCGCAAAGACCCCGGCACCTCAAATATCCGGGACGGAAACGGGAAACCACGGTGCAACAAGAACAAGCATCAACACAACGACGATGATGTCGAGGATACGATAGTAAATGTCGGATTCACCAACTCCAAATCAGGACCGGGGAAAAAACCCTCCAAAGGGAACCAGGATGGACCTACCGCGCTAGAAAAGATCCTGGATAGACCCTGCCAGATCCATGGCACCTCAAAAAATCCCGCCAACCACACCAACCATAACTGTTGGGTGATCAAACAGGTCGGCAAGCTCATGACCAAGGAATAGGGAAAGGGCCCCCGTAGCAAGGACGATGACGAGCCTCGCGAGCCGAACAATGGAGGCTAGAAGCAATTCCCTGCTGAGGTAAAAACTATGAACATAATCTACATCACACACATACCCAAGAAGGAGTGGAAGCGTGCGCTTCGGGACATCTACGCCGTAGAGCCGGTGACTCCGAAATTCAACCCATGGTTGGCGTACCCGATCACCTTCGACCGCAGGGACCATACGACTAGTATCCATCATGGAGGATTAGTGGCCCTGGTACTTGACCCCATTATCGATGGGTACCACCTAACTAGAGTCCTCATGGATGGAGGCAGTAGCCTCAATCTGATTTACTCAGATACAGTGAGAAAAATGGGTATTGATCCATCAAGGATCAAGCCCAGTAACCCACCTTTAAAGGAGTAATCCCAAGCGTCAAAGCCCGCTGCTCGGGCACTGTGACTTTGGAAGTAGTGTTTGGCTCGCCCAAGAACTTCCGCAACGAAGACTTGATCTTCGTCATCGTCCCTTTCCACAGCGGCTATCACACACTTCTTGGCCTTACGGCGTTCGCTCGCTTCAACGCCATCCCCCACTACGCATATCTGAAGCTAAAGATGCCTGGACCCAAGGGTGTCATCACTGTTAATGGCAACACGGAGTGCTCCTACAAACCGAGGAGCACACAGCGGCTCTGGAGCTGAAGTCCAGATCGGCAACGAGGCGCCAAAGTCCTAGACCGCCATCAAGGCATGAGAGGCGAGCAAATGAGCCCGAGCCTTATCTCGGCTCTCGGAGCCTCCCCATGCTCAACACAAGTAGGAACATGCCCCCCACAACATGGCCCCGCTAGCCGTAAAGTATGTGCCTCGGATGCACAACTTCATGCTCAAAATATCATGGGCAACTGTGGGGACCAATTATACAAGGGCCCAGTGCTCGGCTTAACCGAGCTATGGTCGAACATGTCTTCAGACAGCAATAGGTACCATCTAGGACCTATCCGTCATCAAGCTAATATATTACGGCGACCTCTCAAGACCCTCTCTCAAGGGCCCGTCTGCCAATCACTATCTCCTCTAAATGAGTTTTCCCCCCTCAAGAGCAAGGGCGAAGACGTGCAGCACGGCACGGTAGGGACGTCAAACCACTCATGAAGGCCCTGTCTAAACCATTCCTCTGTAAAGTTTATTTTTAAGCAAAGTATCTGTAACAGTTGCTTCGGCAGTTCGGATTGTACGGTTAGACATCATGAGTTCATCAGAAATAAAGACCATTTTTTACGGTCCCATTGCAGTCATTTAAGTTGCATAGCTCTTTCCGCTCTTCGACACTGAAACAAACTAGTTCGATACATATTTTCTTTAGATGCGGCCGGCTAACAGACCGGGGGCTCGACTATAAAACTCGCGCTAAGCATCAGTCCGGCACTATCTTTTCTTTTATGTGCTCGGCGTCTCAGATATTGCATTATATGAATCGGTTCCGAATTATGTCTTGGGTCAATAGTTGGGTTGCCCAGCTCCTATGTTTACCCTCTTATGTTCCGCATGTTCGGCTAGGGGGTAAAGAGAGAACCACTGCGATTGTACTTCCAGCTCACCTGGTTAAGTACCTCAGTGGAGAAAGCCGAAGACTGACTGTCATAATAAGCGAGAACTGGTCGGTGATCTGATGAAAAGTGTTAAACTAAAAATCAATGGAGGTTACGCCGTGTTATACGAAGTGTTTGTACTGGGGGCTAGTCATTAGCCCCCGCAGTCGAGCTCCTATGGCGAAGTGAAAGCACTAAAGCCGCATAGTCTGATTGCCTCATTTCCCTTACACACTACTGGCTCCAAGCATCAAGACATCGGCTAAGGGTCACAGTGTGGAGGTCAAATCACCCCTTGTAGCATCTACAAGGAGGCTGAAGCCGATGACTAGTAACTTTCAGATTAAAACGGCGGCACATGAGTTAAAATAAACAAACAAAGCATGATATACCATGCAAAGCAACCGCATTAGAAAGCACGGAAGTCCAACTGTCATCTGATACATGATTATACGCTCATTCATAAATTACATCTTTTGAGCACTGGGCCTCTATCGCCCGAGCACCATCCATTACGATGGGAAAATACTGCTCGGGGTGCCTGTGCTGCTTCCCAGGAGGTGAGGGTCCGGTGGTCATCTCGGCTGGCTTGATCTTTGGCCAGTGCACCATGGCCTTCACGAAGGCCATCCGAGCTCCCTCGATGCATATGGAGCGCTTCAGGATGTCAATCTGGGGCGCGGCGTCGCACAGCTTCTTCACTAAGCCAAAGTAGCTGCTCGGCAGCGGCTCTGAAGGCCATAGCCTGACACAGTGGTCCTTCTTGGCCGGCGCCGCCATCCGATGCAATTACATTACCTGCTTCATCTGATTATTGAGGAGGGGAGGGTGCTCGGGGGCTTGAAACTGCGCCCAAAACAGCCTCTGCTCAACTCGGCCGTCCTGGGACGAGAAGTACTTCGCCGCATCTGCGCACTCCTCGGAAGATCCGCAAAAGCGCCCGTGGAACGCCATACTCACGTGAGCAAAGCAAACCTGTTACCACCAAAGACACTTTGAAGTAAGTACGGCTTACCATCTGCAATATGCTTAACTTGGCGGCGTTCTTCTCGGGTGCCTCGCGCCTCCATCCTCGCCTCCTGATTGCCAACTTCACTGAGGATAGCTCGGCGGCCTGACCCTTATTTTTCTACTCAAGGTCCGCACATTTAGTGATGGCATCCTTGAGCTTTTGTTGTACCTCGACCACTCTAGCCTCGTGCTTGTCACTGGCAGTCTTCACCGTCGTCAGTTCGGTAGCCGTTCGTTCGGCCACTGCCTTCTGTTCTGTGGCCTCTTGCTTCGCCTTCTTTAGCTTGGCCTTGAGGTTCTTGACCTCCGCGGTGACAGCTGCAGTTATAATAAGCACCCCTTGATTAGGGATAAACCCAAGCACGTCGCTTGATGAGGAATACCATGGTATTAAAACAGTCGAGTCCACACTTACCTTGCGCTTCGTCAAACCGCTTGTTGAGAAGGTCGAGCTCCTCATCGGAGCTCTTGAGCTTCCGACTCACCTCGGCTAGCTCAATGGCATTGGCAGCTGCCGCCAAAGACGAGGCCTGCACAACAGTTTATGCATGTCCGACTCCCGATCCATCAACTTTTAGATCCTCTGCCAGGTTTTCTTCAATCCTGCCAGAGTCTCGGGGTGCTACGGTTCACCTTTGGCTATTATTAGTGATATTTGAACTATTCGACCCCCGCCTGAGTAGTTCAAACTCACCCACGGCTCGGGGGCTGCTATATATGAGGATTGCCTAACCCTACAAAATGATTTCTCTTTGTAAAAGGGTATTCCATGATTTACCTTGAATCCTGTCAAGAGGCCGCCGAAGGCCTCCTTCAGTTCGCTGTCAATGGACCGAATGCTTTGTCAAACCGCGCCCATCAGGACGCGGTGTTCTTTCACAATGGAGGAGCTATTAAAAGCCTCCTCCATCATGGCCGGCCACCCTATTTCAACCCGCTCTGCTACGGGTGGCATGGGTGGTGGCACCACAGCTCCCCCTTCGGTAGGGGTCGGAGCAAACGACTCCAGGGGCCTTGGGGGCTTCGGGACTGTTTTCGGAGAGAGCTCGGGCTGCCCGAGCTCCCCCTCTTTGTTCACCAGTTGGGATCCTCCCTCCTGGTCTTCGGCGACCGAGGTATCGACCTCGGCCATGATGTCATCACCCCGAGCCTCGTGTTCGGTCCGGGAGGGGTCTTCCGGGACAGCACCTCCTCAATCTCCTCGATGACCGGAGGAGCCGTAGAGTGCGACACGGGCCCGCTTTCCACCAGCTTGGCTAGCGGAGAGTCCCCCTCCGAGACTTGATCGATGGGGAGGTCATGCGGTGAGCTACAACATGAAAAGCATGCATGTGGTTAGTAACGAACCTTACACTACTGGAATCCACTTCTTTGCCGTCTGCTAATTCTTTGCCGTCCACTTGCTGACGGCAAATAAGGTCTTTGCTGTCAGCCACAAGAAAACGAGAGGTAAAGATGTGGCTGATGGCAAACAAAGTCTTTGCCATCAGCCTGTTCTTTGCCGTCCGCTGGCTGACGGCAAAGAATCATTGCCGTCCGCTAGCAGACGGCAAAGAGGTGGGTGGGTCCAGTTATTGTTTAACCAACTCAAGCCCACCGGCCCCAACTCTTTGCCGTCCGCAAGCGGACGGCAAAGAAACTTTGCCGACCGTTGGCTGACGGCAAAGAGGCGGGTAAGTTAACGGCCATCCCGCTCCCCTCTCTTCTCTCCACTCTCTCATTCCTCCACACCCACACCCGCGCCGCCGCCGCCGACCCTGTCTGCGGTAGCCGGCCGCCCCGCCGCCCCGCACCCCTCCCCTGTGCCCCCGACCTCCAATGCACCCCGCCGCCCCTTCCAGGTCGCCCCACCCCCCCGCCCCCTCCCCTTCGTCGCCATCCACCACCCACACCGGCCTGCGCCGCCGCCAACGACCCCGTCCGGCGTAGCCGGCCGCCCCGCCGCCCCGCACCCCTCCCTGACCTCCACCGCGGCCCCGCCGCCTCTTCCACGTCGGGTAGCCGCGCCGCGGCCGTCCCCGCATCGTCGCCGTCCCCGCCCTGTCCCGCCGCGGCCGTCCGGCCTCCCCCTCCACCGGGTCACCGCCTCCTCCAGCGGCCGCCGCAGCCGTCCGGCCGCCCCCTCCACCAGGTGAGCTCCTCCCCTTTTTTTTGTTTAATTAGCTTCTTTTTGTTTCTTTTAGTTTAGTTTCTGTTTAGTTATAGTTTAGTTTAGTTTAGTTTTAGTTTAGTTTATTTTGAATTAGTTTTAGTTTTAGTTTATTTTAGTTTAGTTATTTTAGATTAGTTTTAGTTTTAGTTATTTTAGTTTGTTATTTTAGATTAGTTTTAGTTTTAGTTTAGAAGAAGAAGTAGAAGGAGGGAAACAGAAGTCAAGGTGAGGAGGGAATAGAAAGAAAGAGAGAAGAAGAAGAAGATAGAAGAAGAGAGAAAAGAGGGAGAGGAGAAGAGAAGAGTAAAAAAGAAGAAGAGAAGAAGAAGAGAGAAGAAGAGAAGAGAAGAAGAAGAAGAAGAAGAAGAAGAAAGAGGAGGAGAGGAGGAGGAGAAAGAAGAAGAAAGAAGAAAAGAAGAGAAGAAGAAGAAGAAGAAGAAGAAGAAGAAGAAGAAGAAGAGAAAAAGAAGAAGAAGAAGAAGAAGAAGAGAAGTGGAGGGAAGAAGAAGAAGAAGAAGAAGAAGAGAAAGAGGAGAGGAGGAGAAGAAGAAGAGAAAAAGAAGAAAAGGAAAAAAGATACCCCGACCCGACCCGACCCCCGAAACCCGACACCTCGGCATGACACCCGACCCCGACCCCCGACCCCCTGACACCACACCCGACCCCGACCCCCGACCCAACCGACACCTGACACCACACCCGACCCACACCCCGACCACGACCCCGACCCCGACACCCTGACACCCCGACCCCGACACGACACCTCGGCACGACACCCCGACCCCGACATGTAGCCGTCGGTGTCGAACACTACATCCACGTCCCACAAGTGACGCCGGCGTCCGGCGTCCCACAGCAACAGTTCTCGGCGTCGATGGCGGTCAAACACCATTGCGAATTTGTCTGGCAGCCTCTGCGATGACGATTAAAAGGCAAGTGTTGAAACTTGAAACACCCAAACTGACTCAAGTCGGTTTGGTTGTTTGAAATTTCAAAACTTGGCTTTAATCCTCATCGCAGAGGCTGCCAGACAAATTCGCCAAGTTGTTCGACCGTCATCGGCCACCAGAACTATTGTTGCGGGACGCCGGGCGCCGGCTTCACTTGTGGGATGTGGATCTAGTGTTCAACGCCGACCGCCTCATGTAACTTGCACCGATGGTAGTTGCTATTTAGTTTACCCGGGGACGAGCGGGTTAGGGGGTCATTGTCGATGGAACCCTAAATAGCAAGTATCGTCGGTGCGAGATACATGTGGCCGTCGGTGTCGAACACTAAATCCACGTCCCACAAGTGACGCCGGCGTCCGGCGTCCCACAGCAACAGTTCTCGGCGTCGATGGCGGTTGAACACCATTGCGAATTTGTCTGGCAGCCTCTGCGATGACGATTAAAAGGCAAGTGTTGAAACTTGAAACACCCAAACTGACTCAAGTCGGTTTGGTTGTTTGAAATTTCAAAACTTGGCTTTAATCCTGATCGCAGAGGCTGCCAGAAAAATTCGCCAAGGTGTTCGACCGTCATCGGCCACCAGAACTATTATTGCGGGACGCCGGGCGCCGGCTTCACTTGTGGGATGTGGATCTAGTGTTCAACGCCGACCGCCTCATGTAACTTGCACCGATGGTAGTTTCTATTTAGTTTACCTGGGGACAAGCGGGTTAGGGGGTCGTTGTCGATGGAACCCTAAATAGCAAGTATCGTCGGTGCGAGATACATGTGGCCGTCGGTGTCGAACACTACATCCACGTCCCACAAGTGACGCCGGCGTCCGGCGTCCCACAGCAACAGTTCTCGGCATCGATGGCGGTCGAACACCATTGCGAATTCGCCAAGGTGCTCGACCGTCATCGGCCACCAGAACTATTGTTGCGGGACACCGGGCGCCGGCTTCACTTGTGGGATGTGGATCTAGTGTTCAACGCCGAGCGCCACATGTATCTCGCATCAATGACACTTGCTATTTAGGGTTACATCGACGCCAAGGAACCCCCTAACACTTGCTATAGGTGTCTTCAATCATCAGTATGCATGACCACTATGCGTCTCCCGTTCGAAAGGGTTACATCTATAAATATGCATGCATTTGCATATTTATAATCGTGATTCTTTTGAATTGTCCAACGTTATCCATGGACAGCCCGAGTATGTGTAGATTGGGTTCGTTTTCCCATATGCTCAGCTCCGGATCCGATGCAGAATTTTGTCAGTGCCTCCCTATTGTTCTCCGGGTACACATTCTCTCTGCTTATTGCCGAGACGTGTATCAGGAGAATAGCGGGGAGGTGCTGCCGAAATTTTGCGTCGGATCCGGAGCAGAGCATGGGAAAACGAACCCGATCTACACATACTCGGGTGGGATTAGGACCTATCTTTACCTATTAGCGTGTAGGTTGCATGGACGTAATAAAACTGACAAACTCCATTAACTGATGGATATGGTTTGCTTAATTATGTATATATTTCTTGTGTGTCCAGTAGGAAGTCAATATGAGTGATTGTGCATGGATGTACACCAGTTACACTAGTCAGAAAGTTTGGACCGAGGAATGGTTAACAAAAACCAAGGGGTTTGTTAGAGGCGCATTTGCAAATGGCCAGGAATTTAGCTGGTGCCCCTGTGCCCGTTGCGACAACTATAAAAAGAGGGACGAGCTTGAAATGAGTAAAGACCTGCAGAAGTTTGGTTTTACGCCTGGTTACATGGTCTGGACATTACATGGTGAGTCTGCCCAATGTGCCAGAGCCGAGGTTCATCGTCGCACCGACGAGCATGGTACCGGGACCGCAGACATGGTGCAAGACTTTGACGATGCTCGGGACTCGGACGAGGAGATGGAGGAATCTGCAAAGGCCTTCAATGAAATGTTGGAGTCCTCAAAACATCCTCTCCATGAGCACACTAAGCTTTGTCAGCTGGATGCCATCTCACAAATAATGGCTTTGAAGGCTCAATTCAACTTGGGCAGAGAATGCTACGACGCGATGATGACAGTATTCGGACGATTTCTACCCAAAGGCCATGTGCTACCTCCAAACCTGTACCAGTCAGACAAAATCCTCCGTGCTCTTAAGATGCCCTATGAGAAGATACATGCCTGTGAGAAAGGATGTGTCTTATTTAGGCTTCAGTATGAGGACTTGAACTATTGTCCCATTTGCAATTCTTCCAGGTATGTTGTGGTAGACAACAGTATGGGTGAGAAGACGCAGACCAAAATACCCGTTAATGTTCTTCGGTATATGCCAATCGTACCAAGACTTCAACGTCTTTTCATGGTCGAAGAGACGGCCAGACAGATGACATGGCACAAAACGGGCAAAAGAACCGAACTAGATGCAGATGGGAATGTGATGATGGTGCACACATCGGATGGTGAAGCGTGGAAGCGCTTCGATGCATTACATAAGGAAAAACTGGCAGATCCAAGGCTTCCTCAAGTCGCCGTCAGCACAGATGGGTTCAGTGTGTTTGGTCAGATGGCAGCCCCATATAGCTGTTGGCCCGTGTTTGTCATTCCACTCAATCTCCCCCCCCCCCGGCAGATTATGCAACGAAAGAATATTTTCCTGACGTTGATAATTCCAGGGCCCAACTATCAGGGGAAGAATATGAATGTGTACATGCAGCCACTTAAGGACGAATTGCAAGAAGCTTGGGATAATGGGTTCAAGACATACGACGCCTTTAGCAAACAGAACTTCATAATGCGTGCCTGGTACATGTACTCGACGCATGACTTGCCGACATATGCACTATTCATTGGCTGGTGTGTGCATGGAGGGTTCCCGTGCCCCACATGCAAGGGAGCTCTTGAGTTTTGTTGGCTGACGGCAGGGCGCAAGTATAGTTGCTTCAACTTGCATAGACCATTTCTACATCCTGGCCATAAGTTCAGGAAAGACAAGAAGAACTTCATCAAAGGTAGAGTTGTCAAACACTCTGCACCACCTGCGTTGACAGGCCAACAGACCCTAGATCAGTTAAATGCTCTCGAGCCAGATCCAGAGCGTCCAGGGTATTTCAAAGGGTATAATAAGGAACATGCCTGGACTCACAAGACATGCTTCTAGGATCTGCCTTACTTCAAAGACCTCATTTGCCCACACAACATCGACATGATGCACACTGAAAAGAATATCGCCGAAGCCATTTTTGGTACATTGTTCGGCATAGAGGGGAAATCAAAGGATAATCCTAAGGCTAGAGTCGATCAAGAGGAGCTATGTGATAGGCCGTTACAAAAGATGAAAGAACCGAAAGGAAAGGGGATCAACTGGATGAAGCGAAAGGCATGGTTCAATCTTGGAAGGCCAGCTATGAAGGAAATTATTTTGTGGGTGAAAATGCAGTTGATGTTCCCCGATGGGTATGCAGCAAATCTAAAGAGGGGAGTGAGTCTTCAAAAATTGAAAATATTTGGTCTAAAAAGTCATGATTGGCACATATGGATTGAGCGGATAATGCCGGTGATGTTGTGTGGCTTCATCCCTGAGGATGAATGGCTAGTACTGGCAGAGCTGAGCTATTTCTTCCATGTTCTTTGTGCGAAAGAACTATCGCCTGGCCTCCTAGAAGAAATGGAACAGTTGGCGCCGGAGTTGATCTACAAGTTAGAGAAGATCTTTCCGCCAAGCTTCTTTAATCCAATGCAACACTTGATTTTGCATCTCCCGACCGAGGCACGATTGGGGGGGCCCGTGCAAAATCGTTGGTGCTACTCAACTGAGAGGATGCAGAAGACGCTTCGAGCAAAATGTAAAAATAAGCATAGAATAGAAGCATCGATGGCGGAGGCATTCATCACTGAGGAGGCGGCAAACTTCGTGACCGCACACTACGAAGCCAAAAATCGTCATTTGCATAATCCGAAGCCTCGGTACAATGCTGATGAACCTCAAAAGGGTCAATCCAACCTCAGCCTATTCAAAGGGAATCTCGCACCAGCCGGTGGTTGGAAACCAGTAAGGTTGGATGTTGAAGAATGGCGGACCATTTCGCTGTATCTCTTCAACAACCTAACAGAAGTGCGGCCGTACATCGAGTAAGATCTCGGTACATTGTTTCACAACTTCTAATTCCTTTGAACTTCTCTTATTCCTGAATTTTTGATGCAGTTGATACGTCACCATATTCTCGTATGGAGCGGTGATCCAAAAGGATTCCGTCGAAGAGTATGAGCTTCTGGCAAAACAAGGAGCCGAATTTCCCGGTTTCATCTCTTGGTTCAAAAAACCGGTAATTTCCATTAGACACTTTTTTTCTTTGGCTAATTTGTGACTAATGCAACAATCCTTTCGTATTAAACTTGTAGGCTAATTCAGAGATTATGGATGCCGAATTGAGACAAGTAGCTAATGGTTTTGACTATAAGGTCCATTCATTTGACAAATACGACATCAACGGGTATCACTTTTGTACCTATGGCAAAGAGCTATCTATGGCTGACCGAAAGTCTACAAATTATTGTGTCTCTGCTATCGGCGAAGGAGGTATCGAGTATTATGGAAGAGTTGAAGCAATTTATGAACTTGAATTCTATGGTGAAAACCCACCAAACGTCGTAGTCTTCAGATGTTATTGGTTCCAGCCGAGGGAGACTAGAAGGACTCATGAACATATAGGGCTAGTCGAAATCAAACAAAGCACCCATTTGGATGTTCCCGATGTCTATATTACGGCTCAACAGGCAACCCAAGTTTTCTATCTACCGTGGGCCTGTCAAAGTGATCCAAATCTCAGTGGTTGGGACGTCGTTTATGAAGTGCCGCCACGTGTTAGACCACCTCCCCCCAATGAAAAGGATTATGAACCTCACATTAACCAAGACACATATGACGAAGGAGAATTCTTCCAAGAAACACGTCTTTCCAAAAAACGTTTCAAGAACCGCTCTACTCCACCCCAGAACATTGAAGTAGACAACGATAGTGAATCCGACTTCACCCCTGAGCTGGAACAAGAAGAGCCAGAAGAAGAAGAAGTTACTGCTGCAGATGACCTATCAATGCTTGAACGATTACGTAAAGGTGGCCTTCCACATGATGATGCATTTATTAATGATGATGGTGAGCACGTCATTACCGATAGTGATGATGATGATGCTTTTATTAATGATGATGACGAGCACGTCATTGCCGATAATGATTATTAGGTATTCAAATTTTTATGTTGTACTTGATTTATATAGTTGTTTGTATGATTGTATGATTTATATAGTTGGTATTTATAATTTTCTTACTTTGTATGATTGTTTCTTATACATAGTGCCATGGTCTTGATTTCCGTCCCGGTCGGCCCTCGCCCGCTTTATGATTCGGATGTGGTAAATTCTCTATCATAACTATTTGTTGCATTTCGCATTTATGCAAATTATGGCCATCAAGTTGACATATAGATATTTTAATCTAGGAGGTATGTGAACCAGAATTTGAAATGGACACTCTTGTTGAGAAGTTAAATTTAGTTGAAAAAGAAAATGAGTATTTGAAAAAAAATTTAAAAGAATTGAAGAAGAGAAGATGACATTGGAGTTGTATGTTGCCGATGCCATCGATGATCACAAGATGAAGATGAATGCAATGCGCTTGAAGATGGATGCAATGCGCCTGAAGCTTAAGAAGATTAGAAAATATGCCATTGATAATGAGGCTTGGTATCATTATGCCGTTGGATCAATTGTTACCTTAGTTGCGATCTTCATCACATTTGTTGTGATGAGGGTAAGTTTTCTCTACTGTTTTGCTTTACAAATGGATACTTAGCTTATTTTCCTCCTAAATGGCATAATTACCTAAGTTAGATAAAAAATAAGCTATACTTAGCTTATTCAGTTCATTTATGACATACTTAGCATACTTAGGTAAAAAATGGCATGATAATCTTTGTTAGCTCCAAAATGATATAGACTTAGCTTATTTTCCTCGAAAATGACATAATAACCATACTAAGCTCCAAAATGACCTATTTACCTACCTTAGCTCTAAAATGACCTACACTTAGCATTTTTACCTAGCTTAGCAATAAAATGACATTTTTACCTACCTTAGTTAGAAGAAGAACAAGATAAAGAAGAGGAGAGGAGAAAAAGAAAGAGAAGAAAAAAATCTTCTTCTTCTTCTTCTTCTAACTAGTCTTCTTCTTCTTCTTCTAACTTTCATCTTTCCCAATTTGCAAATTTGCTTTACATGAGGAAGCTTGGATTCATGGAGTGTACTATTCTTGTGGTGCTTCCTTGTTGTTTATGAAAACTTGTTTGGATATGTATGTCTATATGGATATGTTGTTGGAAACTTGTTTCTGGTTATGTATATATGGATATGTTGGACTTTGTTGAACTATGTTGTTGGATTGGATGAAATATGTTGTTGGACATGCTGTTGGATATGTATGCATGTATATCTGTGTTTGAAACCATGTCTAATTAATAGGATTTAAATAAAAACAGGGGATATATAGCCTCTTTGCCCTCCGCTAGCGGACGGCAAAGAGCTTTGTTGTCCGCTAGCAGACAGCAAAGAGAACATGTGGCAGTCACCTGTGCAAACTGGGAACACTGGCTGCCTATTTGGTCATTTTGCTGTCTGCTGGCGGACGGCAAAGTGACCATCTATGCCGTCTGCCAGCAGACAGCAATGATTCAAACCTCTTTGCCGTCTGCTCGCGGACGACATATATGGACACGTGGCAGCTTCCCAGTGCTGCCTAGCTGGGCTCTTTGCCGTCCGCCAGCGGACGACAAAGATCTTTGACTCTTTGTCGTCCGCTGGCGGACGGCAAAGAGCGCCGTTAACCCCCTAACGGCTCTGACACCACCGCACTGCCATCAGCTGTCTTTGCCGTCTGCTGGCCTCGGATGGCAGACGGCGTAATCCTTTGCCGTCCGTTTCTAAGAAGCGGACGGCAAAGAAGGCCTTTGCTGGCAGGATTTCATCCGGACAGTTTGCCGTCCGCTAGCGGACGGCAAAGCATTTTGCCGTCCGTGATCTATGCCTTTGCCATCGGGCATGGCGGACAGCAAAGAAGCTGATTCCAATAGTGTTAATGTGGATGCAAAATAGAGTCTTCGGATTCGTACCTTTGGGCCGGGGGCTTGACCCTGGGGTTCCTTCGAGGAACCTCTTCGAAAGCCTTGGACTCCTCAGCGGAGTCCGAGCTGTCATTGGACAAGGCCACCTTGGCCCTGCATTGCTTCTTCGGGGCAGGAGGAGGCTGATCCTCCTCGGCGTCGTCCAATGCTGCCCTCTTCCATGTTCGGAAGGAGCCACTCTCCTCCCCATCCTTTCCCTGCAGACCCTCATGAGCGGAAGGGGCTTGAGTTTCCCCGGACATAGTATCCGGGGGTCCTCTTGGGCAAAGGCCTTCTCGGGCCCCCCTCTTCTTGTCTTTCTTTTTCTCCTTCTTCTCCGGTGCCTTGTACGGCGTCATAGCCAACATTTCCGCCAGCAAGGCCATTCAGGGGCCCTCGGGCAGCGGGGCCGGGCCATCGATCTGCACGCTTTCTTCAGCCAGCTCTGCACGGGGAAGAAGGAGGAAATAAGTACTTCGTCAAGAAGGAATATCCGAACATAAGGGGAAAATTTGTCATACCTCCCGAGGGGGCGTTGCGGCATCAAGACCAATGTCCTCCTCTGTGGCTAGCCAGCCCTTTTGCGGCTTGAACAACACCTTCCATAGCTTGTTGTGGGTGGTGCGGTAGAAGCGAAGCACGATGGCAGGGTCTTTGAGCTTGTAGGACCACATTGGGGCGGCCTGATATTGGCAAGGTAGGAGGCGGCGGCGAAGCATGACCTGAACCACATTGGTTAGTTCGATTTTCTTCTTTATCATCTTTGAGATGCGCCTCTGCAGTGACTCGACCTCCGTTCTTGACTGATACGTCTCCAACGTATCTATAATTTTTGATTGTTCCATGCTATTACACTATCTAATTTGGATGTTTTATATGCATTAATATGCTATTTTATATTATTTTTGGGACTAACTTATTAACCCAGAGCCCAGTGCTAGTTTCTGTTTTTTTCCTTGTTTTTGAGTTTTACAGAAAAGGAATACCAAACGGAGTCCAAACGGAATAAAACTTTCGTGATGATTTTTCTTGGACCAGAAGACACACGTAGGACTTGGAGATGAAGTCAGTGGAGTCCTGAGGAGGCCACAAGCCTCAGGGGCGCACTCTAGGGGGGTGCCCTGAGGGCTTGTGGGCCCCTCGGAGCTCCTCCAACCCTAATTCTTGGCCTATAAATTCATAAATATTCGCAAATGACCAAAAGCGTCCACAAAAATACTTTTCCGCCGTTGCAACCTTCTGTACCCATGAGATCCCATCTTGGGGCCTTTTCCGGCATCCTGTCGGAGGGGGATTCGATCACGGAGGGCTTCTACATCAACTCTATGGCCCTTCCGATGAAGCGTGAGTAGTTTACCACAGACCTACGGGTCCATAGCTAGTAGCTAGATGGCTTCTTCTCTCTCTTTGATCTTCAATACAATGTTCGCCTCGATGTTCTTGGAGATCTATCCGATGTAATATTCTTTTGCGGTGTGTTTGTCGAGATCCGATGAATTGTGGATTTATGATCAGATTATCTATGAATATTATTTGAATCTTCTCTGAATTCTTATATACATGATTTGATATCTTTGTATTTCTCTTCGAATTATCGGTTTGGTTTGGCCAACTAGATTGGTTCTTCTTGCAATGGGAGAGGTGCCTAGTTTTGGGTTCAATCTTGTAGTGTCCTCACCCATTGACAAAGTAGGGGTAGCGAGGAACGTATTGTTTTGTTGCCATCAAGGGTAAAAAGATGGGGCTTTCATCATATTGCTTGAGTTTATCCCTCTACATCATGCCATCTTACTTAAGGAGTTACTCCGTTCTTTTGAACTTAATATTCTAGATGCATGCTGGATAGCAGTCGATGTGTGGAGTAATAGTAGTAGATGCAGGCAGGAGTCGGTCTACTTGACACGGACGTGATGCCTATATTCATAATCATTGCCTTGGATATCGTCATAACTTTGCGCTTTTCTCTCAATTGCTCGACAATAATTTGTTCACCCATCGTACTATTTTCTTTCAAGAGATAAGCCTCTAGTGAAACCTATGGCCCCAGGGTCTATTTTCCATCATATATTTTCAGATCTATAAACCAAAAAACCCAAAAATACCTTGCTGTAATTTATTTGTTTTTACTTTGTTTTACGTTTTAGAAATCTTTTATATCTATCTCTATCAGATCTCATCCTTGCAAGTGACCGTGAAGGGACTGACAACCCCTTTATCGCGTTGGGTGCAAGTGTTGGATTGTTTGTGCAGGTGCATAGATTGGAGACTTGCTTGTACCTCCTACTGGATTGATACCTTGGTTCTCAAACCGAGGGAAATACTTATCTCTACTTTGCTGCATCACCCTTTCCTCTTAAAGAGAAAAACCAATGCAAGCTTAAGAAGTAGCAGGAAGAATTTCTGGCGCCATTGCCGGGGAGGTTATACATCAAGCCTACCAAGCATTACATTATTTGCCATTTGCCTCTCGTTTTCCTCTCCCCCACTTCTAAAAGGATTTCAGAAAAACACAAAAAAATTTGCCTTTTTCCGTTTGCCTTTTCGTTTTCCTTTATGTCTTACTTGGTTTGTTTGCTTGTTCACTTGGTATAATTGCGTGTTTATTGAAAATCAGAAACAAACGGTTTATGGATCCTCTTCCACTCACTAATCTTTTTAAGAGATCCAATTATGTTGAACCAATTGCTAGTGAGTTTTGTACACTAGATTATCCTTATGAAGTTTTGCTTGAAATTCGTGAATCTGAAAATGATGATGAAGTGTTAAAAGAAGAAATTTATGAAGTGATTCACGATAGCTCCTTGAAAGAAAAGCATGATTGCAATGATGTTATTATAAATTCTATTAATGTCAATTGTGCTATTAATATGCAAAACCCCAAGCTTGGGGATGCTAGTTTTGCTATGTCCACTACTTATTGCAATGATCATGATTGGGGTGATAATGCTTCTTATGATCTTGAAAATTTATTTAAGCCTCATGATAATAATGTTTTCAATAATATTGAAAGTGGGTTTGGAAGAGTGTCAACTTTAGGAAATAATGATCCCACTACTTCGGAGTTTGATCAATCTTATGAAATTTTCGATAAAAGTGGGCTTGGTGAAGTCATGACTTTATTTGATGATAATCCCACTATTTTGGAAAAGTGTCAACTTTACATGCATGTGGATCATGAAGAGAATATTTTATGTTATATCATTGAATTTGATTATGATCCTACATGTAATTATTATGAGAGGAAAATATGGTTGTATAAATTTTCATGTTACTAAATTACCTCTCGTTATGTTGAGATTGCTATTGTTTCTTTCTTCTTCCTTGCATATGCTAGTTTTTGCTTGTCTTCATAATTTTTTTGCTTATATAATGCCTATGCATAGGAAGTATGTTAGACTTAAACTTGATTTTCACATGCTACATGATGCTCTCTTCGTGTTTCAATTGCTATCTTTCATGTGAGCATCATCGGAATTATCAATGCCTAGCTAAAAGGTTTTAAAGAAAAGCGGTTGTTGGGAGACAACCCAATATTTTATTTTATGTTTTTATGAGAATACATATTATTACCTCTGTAGTAATTCTGTTTTGGTGTTTTAATTAGTGTTTGATCCAAGTAAGACCTTTGGGATGGCTTACGGTGATAGTTGATTTGATCTTGCTGAAAAACAGAAACTTTTGCGTCCAGTAACAGAATTGTTTAAATTCACTGGAGCGTGTAAAAACCCTGAATTTTTTTACACTAGATTGATATAAAAATTTCCTCTGTTTTCCTAAATTTAGGAAATTTTGGAGTTAGAGAAGTATGAGGACAATTCAGATCTTCGCAGACTGTTCTGTTTTTGACAGATTCTGTTTTCTATGTGTTGTTTGCTTATTTTGATGAATCTATGGGTAGTATCGGGGGGTATGAACCATGGAAAAGTTGGAATACAGTATATATTACACAAATATAAATAAATAATGAGTTCACAACAATACCAAAAAGTGGTGATTTATTTTCTTATACTAACGGATGTCATGAGTTTTCTGTTGAGTTTTGTGTTGTGAAGTTTTGAAGTTTTGGGTAGAGATTTGATGGACCATGGAATAAGGAGTGGCAAGAGCCTAAGCTTGGGGATGCCCAAGGCACCTCAAGGCAATATTCAAGGACAACCAAGCATCTAAGCTTGGGGATGCCCCGGATGGAATCCCCTCTTTCGTCTTCAATCCATCGGTAAATTTACTTGAGACTATATTTTTATTCACCACATGATATGTGTTTTGCTTGGAGCGTTGATGTTTGCTTGAACAACGTCGGTATTTCCCCAAAGAGGAAGGGCTGATGCAGCACAACAACGGTAGGTATTTCCCTCAGTGATGGGACCAAGGTTATCGAACCAGTAGGAGAACCACGCAACACCACGTAAACAGCTCCTGCACACAAAGAACAAATACTTGCAAGCCGACGTAAGAGAGGGGTTGTCAATCCCTCACGGGTAAAAGGATAGGTAAAATTATAGTAGATTGGATAAATAGATCTCGCGGGAATGTGAGATAAAATAAATAAGTAAAAATTGCAGCAACGTATTTTTGTATTTTTGGATTAATAGATCTAAAAATAAAAGCAAATAAAAATAGATCGCGAAGGCAAATATATTAAAGAAGAGACCCGGGGGCCGTAGGTTTCACTAGTGGCTTCTCTCGAGAAAAATAGCAAATGGTGGGTAAACAAATTACTGTTGGGCAATTGATAGAACTTCAAATAATCATTACGATATCCAGGCAATGATCATTATATAGGCATCACGTCCAAGATTAGTAGACCGACTCCTGCCTGCATCTACTACTATTACTCCGCACATCGACCGCTATCCAGCATGCATCTAGTGTATTAAGTTCATGGAGAAACAGAGTAATGCAATAAGAACGATGACATGATGTAGACAAGATCTATTTATGTATAAATAGACCCCATCTTGTTATCCTTAATAGCAACGATACATACGAGTCGTTTCCCCTTCTGTCACTGGGATCAAGCATCGTAAGATCGAACCCATCACAAAGCACCTCTTCCCATTGCAAGATAAATAGATCAAGTTGGCCAAACAAAACCCAAATATCGGAGAAGAAATACGAGGCTATAAGTAATCATGCATATAAGAGATCAAAAGACTCAAATAACTTTCATGGATAAAAACATAGATCTGATCATAAACTCAAAGTTCATCGGATCCCAACAAACACACCACAAAAAAGAGTTACATCAAATAGATCTCCGAGAGACCGTTGTATTGAGAATCAAAAGAGAGAGAGGAAGCCATCTAGCTACTAACTATGGACCCGTAGGTCTACAATGAACTACTCACGCATCATCGGAGAGGCACCAATGGGGATGATGAACCCCTCCGTGATGGTGTCTAGATTGGATCTGTGGTTTCTGGAACTTGCAGTGGCTGGGATTGATTTTCGTCGACTCCCCAAGGGTTTCTGGAATATTGGGGTATTTATAGAGCAAAGAGGCGGTGCGGGAGGTCACCGAGGTGGGCACAACCCATCAGGGCGCGCCTGGGGGCCCAGGCGCGCCTTGGTGTCTTGTGCTCACCTCGGGCCCCCTCTTCGGTACTTCTTTGGCCCACTAGATGTCTTCTGGTCGAAAAAAAATCTCCAAAAAGTTTCGCTGCATTTGGACTCCGTTTGGTATTGATTTCCTGCGAAGTAAAAAACAAGCAGAAAACAGCAACTGGCACTGGGCACTATGTCAATAGGTTAGTCCCAAAAAATGATATAAAGTTGCTATAAAATGATTGTAAAACATCCAAGAATTATAATATAACGGCATGGAACTATCAAAAATTATAGATACATTGGAGACATATCAGCATCCCCAAGCTTAATTCCTGCTCGTCCTCGAGTAGGTAAATGATAAAAACAGAATTTTTGATGTGGAATTCTGCGTAACATGTTCATCACATATTCTGTTCTTTGTAGCATGGACATTTTGACTTTTATATGATTCAAAGCAATAATCTAGTTTTGACAGGAGGACTTTAATACTCAAGCATATCAACAAGCAACCATGTCTTTCAAAATATCAACGCTAAAGCAAGCTATCCCTAGCCCATTATGCTCAATCATTGATCCATTCATCAAACACACTCGTATATTAGCTACACCCAATGCTCAAATACGATCATAGTGCCCCTTAGTTGGCGCTTTATAAGAGAAGATGGAGACTCAAATAAAAATTGCATAAAGTAAATAGAAAGGCCCTTCGCGGAGGGAAGTAGGGATTTGTAGAGGTGCGAGAGCTCAAAGCGAAAAAATAATAGAGATAAAAAACATTTTGGGAGGCATGCTTTTCCTGCCAACAAGAACGATCGAGAAGTTTCCAATACTTTCCATGCTAGATATATCATAGGCGGTTCCCAAACAGAAAATAAAGTTTATTCCTTTTTCCACCATTTCTTTCACTTTCCATGGCTAGCCGTATCCACGGGTGCCCTCCATACCAACACTTTCCAAGGAATTTATTATTTGAGAACATAAAGTAAATTCATTTTTCATTTCGGGACTGGGCATCCCTAATACCTTTGCTGTACTCTCGTGCAATGACAAGTGAATAAACACTCATCGTGAGAATAACACATCTAGCATGGAAATATATTAGCCACCCCCTACCGTTTCGCGAGCGGTACGAGCACACAAAAGAGAAGTTTATTTTGAAAATTAGAGATGGCACATACAAATTTGCTTAGAATAGCACAGAAATACCGCATATAGGTAGGTATAGTGGACTCATATGGCAAAAACTGGTTTAAAGGATTTGGATGCACAAATAGTGATCATACTTAGTGCAAAATGAAGGCTAGCAAAAGATTGAGAAGCATCCAACTAAGAAACGAAAAATCTCATACGCGAACATTAAGCATAACTAACACCGGATAATCCACCACAAGTAGAATGTAATTTCATTGCATAACTATTGACTTTCGTGCTTGCATCGGGAATCACTAACCTTAACACCAATATTCTTACTAAAGCATAATTACTCATCAACATGTCTCACATATCACTATCATCATATCTCAAAACTATTACAAAGAATCAAGTTTATTTTGTCCAATGATCTTCATGAAAGTTTTTATTATATCCTCCTTGGATATCTATCACTTTGGGACTAATTTCATATGTTGCTTTTAATAAGCTCAAGTAAATTAAGTGAAGAACACGAGCATCATATTTCTTTCTCTCAAATTAATTTAAGTGAAGCAAGAGAGAATTTCTTCAAAATTTTACTAACTCCCAAATAAATATAAGTGAAGCATGAGAGCATTTCTTCAAAAATAATAAAGCACACCGTGCTCAAAAAGATATAAGTGAAGCACTAGAGCAATTCCAAGGCTCTAAAGATTTAAGTGAAGCATAGGAGCAAGCATAGCATAATTTTTGGCTCTCTCAAAAAGGTGTGACCAGCAAGGATTCAAGGCTCAAAATAAAAAGCAAAACAAGCAAAGACTCATATCATACAAGTCGCTCCAAGCAAAACTCATAATATGTGACGAATAAAAATATAGTTCCAAGTAAAATACCGATGGTCGTTAGAAGAAAGAGGGGATGCCACTCGGGGGCATCCCCAAGATTAGTTGCTTGATACTTCTTTGGATAATGGCTTGGGGTGCCATGGGGAATCCCCAAGGTTAGGCTCTTCTTGCTCCTTATTCATTCATCCATCGTAATCTCACCCAAAATTTGAAAACTTCAATCACACAAAACTCAACATAACCTTCGTGAGATCCGTTAGTATAAGAAAACCAATCTTTACTTTAAGTACTGTAGAAAACCCATTCAAATTTTGTTCTTGCATTATATCTATTGTATTCTAACTTTACCATGGCTCATACCCCCTGATACAAACCATAGATTCATCAAAATAAGCACACAATGCAAAGAAAACAGAATCTGTCAAAAACAGAACAGTCTATAAATATGCGAATTGTTATCATAATTCTGTAACTCCAACAATTATTAAAACTTAGGAAAACATAGGAAATTTGTATATAAATATTGTGTAAAAAATTCATAAATTTTCGTCACTTCTGTGAATTTTGAAAATTGTTTTACTGGACACAAAAGTTTCTGTTTTCCAACAAGATCAAATCAACTATCACCAAAGCTATCATAAAGGCTTTACTTGGCACAAACACTAATTAAAACACAAAAAACACAATCATAACAGTAGCATAATTGTGCAAACACTCAAGAATAGAAAGAAAAAGACAAAAATAAATTTTATTCATTGGGTTGCCTCCCAACAAGCGCTATCATTTTACGCCCTTAGCTAGGCATAAGATTAAATGATGCTCACAAGAAAGATAATAATTGAAACACAAAGAGAGCATCATAGGATGTGTGACAAACACATTTAAGTCTAACATACTTCCTATGCATAGGAATTTTATAGGAAAACAAATTATCAATACAAGCAAGATCTAGCATATGCAAGGAAGAAGAAAGAAACAATAGCAATCTCAACATGAAGAGAGGTAATTTAGTAATATGAAAATTTCCGCAACCATATTTTCCTCTATCATAATAATTACATGTGGGATCATATTCCAATTCAATAATATAGCTATCATATAAAATTTTCTCTTCATGATCCACATGCATGCATAGTTTACACTCTTCCAATATAGTGGGATTCACATCAACTAAAGTCATGACCTCTCCGAACCCACTTTTATCAAAATTCTCATAAGATTGAACACTCTCCGAGTATGTGGGATTCTTTTTACCTAAATTTGACACTCTTCCAAACCCACTTTCTATACTATTGCAAAAATTATTATCAATAGCATATTCATCATGAGGCATAAATAAATTTTCAAGATCATAAGAAGAATCACCACAATCATGATCATTGCAAAAAGTAGTGGACATATCAAAATTAGCATCCCCAAGATTGGGGTTTTGCATATTATTAGCACAATGGACATTAATAGAGTTTATGGTAACATCATTGCAATCATGCTTTTCATTCAAGGAGCTATCGTGAATCACTTCACAAATTTCTTCTTTTAGCACTTCGTCACAATTTTCAGATTCATAGATCTCAAGCAAAACTTGATAAAGATAATCTAGTGAACACAATTTACTAGCAATTGGTTCATCATAATTGGATCTTTTAAAAAGATTAGCAAGTGGATGAGGATCCATATCAATAGATTATTTGCAAGCAAAGATGCAAAAAAATAGAAGGCACATGGTAACATAAGTAGGGGTAGCAAACAAGAGATCTCACGAGAAAAAGGCGAACGACAAAGAGGGGCGAATAAAACGGCAAATGCTTGTGAAGTGGGGGAGATGAAAACAAGAGGAAAATGGCAAATAATGTAAATTGCAAGGAGATGAGATTTGTGATTAGGAACTTGGTAGATGTTGATGATGTCTCCCCGACAACGGCGCCAGAAATTCCTTTTGATGTTTGCTTGAACTATGTTGGTATTTCCCCAAAGAGGAAGGGAAGATGCAGCACAGCAACGGTAGGTATTTCCCTCAGTGATGATACCAAGGTTATCGAACCAGTAGGAGAACCACACAACACCACGTAAACATCTCCTCCACACAAAGAACAAATACTTGCAACCCGACGTAAGAGAGGTGTTGTCAATCCCTCACGGGTAAAAGGATAGGTAAAATTATAGTAGATTGGATAAATAGATCTCGCGGGAACGCAAGATAAAATAAATAAGTAAAAATTGCAGCAAGGTATTTTTGTATTTTTGGATTAATAGATCTGAAAATAAAAGCAAATAAAAATAGATCGCGAAGGCAAATATATTAAAGAAGAGACCCGGGGGCCGTAGGTTTCACTAGTGGCTTCTCTCAAGAAAAATAGCAAACGGTGGGTAAACAAATTACTGTTGGGCAATTGATAGAACTTCAAATAATCATGACGGTATCCAGGCAATGATCATTATATAGGCATCACGTCCAAGATTAGTAGACCGACTCCTGCCTGCATCTACTACTATTACTCCACACATCGACCGCTATCCAGCATGCATCTAGTGTATTAAGTTCATGGAGAAACGGAGTAATGCAATAAGAACGATGACATGATGTAGACAAGATCTATTTATGTAGAAATAGACCCCATCTTGTTATCCTTAATAGCAACGATACATACGTGTCGTTTCCCCTTCTGTGACTGGGATCAAGCACCGTAAGATCGACAAATCACAAAGCAGCTCTTCCCATTGCAAGATAAATAAATCAAGTTGGCCAAACAAAACCCAAATATTGGAGAAGAAATACGAGGCTATAAGTAATCATGCATATAAGAGATCAAAAGACTCAAATAACTTTCATGGATAAAAACATAGATCTGATCATAAACTCAAAGTTCATCGGATCCCAACAAACACACTGCAAAAAAGAGTTACATCAAATAGATCTTCGAGAGACCATTGTATTGAGAATCAAAAGAGAGAGAGGAAGCCATCTAGCTACTAACTACGGACCCGTAGGCCTACAATGAACTACTCACGCATCATCGGAGAGGCACCAATGGGGATGATGAACCCCTCCGTGATGGTGTCTAGATTGGATCTGTGGTTTCTGGAACTTGCGGCGGGCTGGAATTGATTTTCATCGACTCCCCTAGGGTTTCTGAAATATTGGGGTATTTATAGAGCAAAGAGGCGGTGCGGGAGGTCACCGAGGTGGGCATGTGGCACCCCGGCTCAGAGTAAACCGGAACGCCCCGTATTCCAGCCCAAGAATGAGTCTTCTGGAATACGGCACTATTGGCATAGAACAAATCAGCTCTTTATTACTATGGATATGGTTACAACGGTACAAGGATTACATAGGCACGGCGACACTACGCCTGCCCGGGGTAGCTCTATGCTAACAGCGAAGTAACATCTCTCGGCAGCGGAACAGCGATGACGATGATGGACTCCACTCCGCAGGGACTCTGGCTAGAACGCGTATCCTAGGTCGCAAGCACAGGATCCTCGGCAAGCAAGCAATCATGGCATGACCTGCAAACTGGCATGACGCGCCAGGTGAGTACTTTGAATGTACTCGCAAGCTCACAGCAAACATCAGCATTAAAGCAAGACAACATCATAGCAATCCAAAATTAACTAGCATGGTTATCTAGCAAGGTAGCTACTGAAATGACTGCAGTAAGGTAAAGCGTATTAAATCCATACTTCAAATAATCTCAGGCTCCAATCCGAACCTATACCAAGTCCAATCCCCAAGCATGTGGTCATCCGACCACTCAACTCATAGCCATCCCATGGCTAACATATCAAATACCTGATTCCATCTGCACGACAAGTCTGACAAACTTACTCTCCTCCGGGTTGTCTCACAACCCTTAGAATACTCATGAACCACCGAGTACTTCTGATCATACGACGAGTTCTTCCATCATTATCATCACTACCATGGTTGACCACCTAGTGAGGTCTGGACGGACTGTCCAATACCGTGGACACGGCTATTCGAATAGATTTTACACTCTGCAGAGGTTGCGCACTTTACCCACACTATGGAGCACTGACCTCGTGATCCCATTCGGGTGGACCAGTGTTGCTCCAACGAAACCTGCCTGACCCGTGACTCTCCCATCGTACCACCGGCAATCGCACTCCCTCGGAGTCAAGCCTTGGGTGGCTCCTTGTCACCTCGTGACACTTGCCACCATCGTGGCCAAACTATACTGTCCCAAACGGGGACGCCGGCACAAAACTCAACTGGGCTCACAAGGATATCGCCGCCTACCGGGCCAGGGTAGCGCGCACGCATAACCTTCCCTGTCGGGCGGTACCGGTGAAAGAGCACGCGATCAGACCAAGTCAAGGCCGTCCCATACCGGCAAATGTGGCTGCACGGATAAGTCCGGACAGGTGACTCAAGGTCAACCATGAAATATCTAATCCTCGAACAATCTCTGTCATGGCTGACACTCCGATATCATAGCAATCCAATAACCAATATGCTTAAGCCACTGCTACTAATTCATCTCTACGAACTGCCGGATGAACTCCAAAATAATCATAGACAGTGATCTCAACATCACAATATCAACAAGTGGGTAAGCTACTAGTCACTAATAATCCGGTACTCAACATGGTAGTCACCTATCCGAGAATTAACTCGAATATTGCATAATCCAATCCATTTCACAGCTACTCATACTTGCCGATAAAGTAAATAGTCAAACTATGACATTGCAATGCGATGATGCAGATGAGAGTTGTGGCTTGCCTGGGGGTGAAGGAATCATCGGAAAGGAGTGCGGAATGGTCGCGGAGTTGACTGCCGGAAACAGTTCTCTCTCGGAGGGGCTGTTTACGGACAAGGGCAAAAGGGTCATTTCCACTGTGTGTAAACATTATGAAAATGTCTCTATCAGAACGGGCTCGACGAGACGAAGACGTGGGCGTTGGATTCACCTCGATCGGAGTTACGGTTGAAAAGTTATAGAAGGTGGAAGATCAGGGACCAATCTGTAATAATATTACTACAAACAAGTCCCTGAGAGGAAAAGAGAAAACGTATTCCAGTAACTATGCTTTCGGGACAGTGAAAACGCATTTCCGGCCGAAGCCATAGAACATTACGCTTTCACTGAAACGAAAGCGTAAACTCAGAACTACGCTTTCACCTAAAACGCGCGCGGGCCCGGGGCGGAGTCAACGCCTGAAGCTGACGGGCGGGTCCTGCGCTGACAGGACCATCTCCCTCCTCGCGCTCGCTCGCAGAACAGAGGAGGCGCGCGCGCCGGCCCTCGTCCCGGCGGCTCCGGCCACCTCCGGCGGAGCCCAGGCCACCGGAGTGACCAGCGTGGAGAGGCGCACCCGCGAGTGGGCTTTGCCCTCGCCGGGAGGCAGCGGGGCCACCAAGGCCTTGGCCGTGGCGGGCGGCGGCCACTGCGACCTCGGGCACGGCGCTGCAGCTACTGAGAAGAGGGCGGCGAGCTGCGGGGAGGGTCTAGGTGATGGTGGTGGTTGGCTACGTTGGTTCGGTGGAGCTACGGGGGCTGGGGAAGGACGAATTTAGCCGAGGCCGTGCGGCCATGGCGGCGATGGGTGGCGAAGAGCAGCTCCGGCGATGGTTGAATGGGTCGGGGAGGACCAGTGGAGGGAGGTGGGGTTGGTGGTGAAGATGAGAGGGGCTCGGGGCCCTTTTATAGGCGGGGCGACGAGGGTGGCCGGGCTCGGCCACGGCGACACGTCCACCACGCGCTGGACTCTTCGGGAAGCCGCGGGGAGGAGGGGACAGACATCCACGAGCTTCACGGAGGATCGGGGAAGGCTCAGGCGAGGTCGGGAAGACTCGGGAGCTCGCGGGCGACTGAAACAGGGAGGAGCAGAGGAGGTTTGTGGCACGGGCACCGTCGGTGCACCGCGTCGGATGGGACGGGAGAGGGGGAGAGGGGTCCAGCACGAGGGCGACGATGAAACGAAGTCCCTAGACATAGCTAGGTGTCGAAAGAGAGGAAGAAACCGACGAGGCCGAGGGCCCCAATGCACAGAGCGCGCGTACTGCACACCAGCCGCATGGTCACCGCGTGCACTGGCGCACGCGGTGCACTCTGCTACCTAATTTGATGTCTAGCGGGAAGTCCTTGCTCCTCAAGGCAGCTTGGGAGAGAAATCCCATCCCAAGAGGCCAGGAGATGACTAGAGGGAGCTTGGATACAATGCACCAGCAAGCTGTTTGATGTGGTGAGGAAAATCCAAGAGGAGATAGAGACTGATCTTTGTCATGGAGTGATCACATGCTAAGGTGATCATCTCTGCAAATTTTCAGCCTAATTGGATGGAAATAAAGAGCACTTGCAGTTCAAATGCTCTTACTGACCAGAATTGCAAATCTTGAAGTGGCACTCACCTCAAGTGTTCCCTTAGGCTGAAAATGGGCATAGATTGATGATTTGGTCATATGAGAGTGCCATAAAAATTTCATGCCATTTGGACAATCCAAAATGGTACTTTCTTCACAGCTATCCTCTCTGACCAGAATCTTAGGAAAATTATAGGGAATTATTGGGAATATGAAATGAGTCCAAATTTTGTAGAGATAGATTATATGTGTAGAAGAATGCTCTGGTAATTTTTCAGCAATTATGGAGCAATACAAAATATAGTTGCTTCACAATGTGAAAATCTGACCAGAAACCAAGATTTGATGCTGTGATCATATAGATGATGAGATGATGCTCAAATCTTGTGGACAGTGTTCATTTGAGCATATGAAGGTGCTTGCAAAATTTCAACTCATTTGGATACTCTTAGCTAGCACTTGCTTCACAAAGATTCCGGTTGCCCAGAAACTTTGGAAATTAGCCAGGAGAGATTTATTATCCAAATAAAGTTGAACTTTGGCATGTGGCAATGATATGGGTTGGAAAGAGTGCACAAAAAGTTTGAGAGCAAGCAATTAAATATAAAGGGTACTTGCTTCTCAATCTGACAGATAGGGCAGAATTGGAAAAGGAATATTTGTGAAATATTTTTGGGTATGGCAAGGAATATTTTGACATATCTGTATAATATATGTCCCAAAGGATTTATGGGAATTATTTGACAATTTTGGGAATTATAGAAATATGAGTTGCTTCACAACTCAAGGCAAACAGAGTTATTCCTTTAATAGAAAAAGGAATATTCCCAAGAAAAAGAATATTGGGAGTGGTCCAAAATGGAAATGATAAGGTCTTGGGATGGTTTTGAAGTTGGCAAGCCACTTTTGAAGAAAAAAGAATAGTGATCCATCCCGGTTTCAAGACCACTAAGTCACAGAAAAGCAAATCCGGACCAAAATTAAAAGCAAAAGAAAATGGGCAAAATCCAGGGTGTTACAAACCTACCCCCCTTAAAGAAATCTCGTCCTCGAGATTTGGTTGCTCAGGGATCAAACATGAACATTTCCTCTTGAGGAAACCGTTTCCAACTCGGGTTTCCTTTTTACCTTTGTATAATGTTCCCGTTGAATTTCATATGACTGACTGCCTTGCTTCGGGGTGGTTTGCTTCACTGGACCCTTTTCTGGCAAATCATAACTCATAGGTTACTCTGACTCCAATCCTTTTATGTCTGCTATCTTGTCTGAGGCAATAAATTATCCTAACCAAACAATGTGCCTTGCTCGTAAATCCGAGGGTGATTCCTCATGGACGTGTCGTGACGAGGTCCAATATGAACGATTGTTCACTGAGTTGTGAACAGGTTCTCTTGGTGGACACGAAATCTTTTACTCATTTCAGTGGGTGACTTCAAATGGATGTGTGTCCTCCAGGCTCAAAAATAGTATTGTAAATCGTACCATTCTCCTAGCGGAATCTGACTTCTCACACAGATTGCTGGGTCATCTTGGGTAACTTCACTGTCTTGGGTATAAGGCTCCTACCAAATATTTGACTGTCACCTGTCATGACCAGCATAGAGGTGTACGGTCTTATTGTGATATTATCCATGGACTTGACTGACAGGAGTCCTAGCAGCAGAATCTTGTTCACGGCAGGTTAGTCTTTAACTAAGTCCCATCTGTGAAGACACATGCTTCGATACTGTTGTTCATCCTTCTGACTACTCAGTCTGCCAGCATCTCCATATGGATGGTAGGCCGTGTAATGATTTAACATGGTTGCTGAATTTCAACTGCCGAGTTAATCTTTTGACTGACCTGACTAGCTTGATTGCCCTCTTCTGACAATTCTGAGCATATCTGGTTGACTGGGCGGGTTGTCTCGGCATGGGGTCCTTGCAGATGGAATAGACCCCGTGGGTGTGTACCCATGGTGATCGATATCAAGCCTGACTGTTCTGAATATCTGTACCATATTGATCTTACAACCATTATCATACCTTTTTGAACAACCTTGCTCCTTCATTATGGTTCTCTCGCCTGAATCCTTAGCTGAAAGAACTTGGCCTGATGTGTCCTTGATTCTTCGGATGACCATGGGCGTTGTCAGGTGCAATATTCCGGTAGGCATATTACTTTACAAGTTGTAGCTGTAGGGTAACGATCGTCTGAATCCCTTGAATAAAACCGGCAAATAAACCAGTATCCACCAGAACGGTCTTTACAACTCAGATCTGGGACTTTTACTGGAATAACTCAATCCCGACTCAAGACGGCTGAAAAGCAGCTCAGAGCATGAGACGGTGTCGATAAGAAGAAAGTAGCAACTCCCTAAGACAGCTGAAAAAAACAGCTCAGAGCATAGGGTCATTGCTACGAAGAGAAATTCAACAGCTGCCCGAGACGGCCGAAAAGCAGCTCAGAACACGGACAGTTGTTGACAAGAGAAATAAAAATCGGCATCCACCCCGGACGGCTGGAAATAGCTCAGAACACAGGCGTGGTGCCGTCACCAAAGAAAGACAGACAAGGGTTCATCCGTGTCCCATACAGCTCACTATTATGTATATACCTTACCGTTTCTGTTGTCGGTTACTTGTTGTATGCAACAGGGTATTCGGCTATCCTTCTTGCTGAACTCTAAGTTCATAGCACATTATGGCTTGCTTCCAAGACATAGCAGGGTTCAAATTGTACTCATAGCAGACTCAAACCTTGTATATAAATCATACCTTTGGCACGGAATGCACTGTGGATCATGTACACAATTTGCCTTCTTGCTGACGGGATCATTGCTGTTGTGAAAGTTGTACTGATGTATACTTGGTGCTGATAACCAATCCAGTCAGGATATCATTTATATTCAGGCACGATATTCCTGATATAACACAGTCTGCTGAAGATTCCATATTGCTGAGCTGAGCTTCCAATTGACTGTCTCTTCACTGACTCTTAGGGTTCAGAGTCGGTGAGCAACTTCCTTAAGGGGAAAATAAGATAACACCAAGGGCCCAAACACAACAAAAGAAACGACTAAACAAAAGCACACAAAGCAGCAAGATCACACACACAAGCAATATCACATCCTATAGCTATTCACATCAATAATATGCATTCCTACTTAAGTACACAAATCTCGTAAGAACTCCGGTATTACGGTCTAACATGTTGTGGTGATGTGCATGAAAGTGAATCAATGTGTGGAAGAAAATTGGTGTAAACAAGGCTACACCAAACACGAGCTTAACACGGATGGAACCGGTCGCGAGGACGAACTTGGTGATCGGGGGTCGGAACACAGAAGTTACGACCACATCATCATCAAGCGTACGGAAGAAAACCGTACACGTCCAAAGAATAGGTGGCGGAATGAGATAGTGGTGGAAAGAAAAGCTTGCAGGCATTGCCCTTTTCTGATAACAAGGATCAGTAAGGGTTACCGAAACGGTTAGTGGAATGGCACGATCCGGGATAGAACTTGTCTATCACCAAAACGATAGGGTGACTGAAGAGAATATATTGGTGTGGTACCGGTGCATCAATCTTGCTAGTGATCGACACCACCAAGCACCTTGGCATCACTCCGCTGGGACGAAGATGACACTACACCAAGGAACAAATATGCAAACTGGAGAGCGCAGGTAGTGAATCGAAACCGATGCCACCCACACTCACCAGATCCATCGTTAGTGACAAGATATCTAGTCTATATGCATGCTATGCACAAACAAATGCAACAAACAAGTGCAGCAAACCAAGTGGATCCTGTACTACCGGTTTCTAACGCTCGCACCTAGACCGCGCGTCCTATAGCCAGACCTGCTCTGATACCAACTTCTGTGGCACCCCGGATCAGAGTAAACCGGAACGCCCCGTATTCCAGCCGAAGAACGAGTCTTCTGGAATATGGCACAGTTGGCATAGAACAAATCAACTCTTTATTACTATGGATATGGTTACAACGGTACAAGGATTACATCGGCACGGCGACACTACGCCTGCCCGGGGTAGCTCTATGCTAACAGCGAAGTAACATCTCTCGGCAGTGGAACAGCGATGACGATGATGGACTCCACTCCGCAGGGACTCTGGCTAGAACGCGTATCCTAGGTCGCAAGCACAGGATCCTCGGCAAGCAAGCAATCATGGCATGACCTGCAAACTGGCATGACACGCCAGGTGAGTAGTTTGAATGTACTGGCAAGCTCACAGCAAACATCAGCATTAAAGCAAGACAACATCATAGCAATCCAAAATTAACCAGCATGGTTATCTAGCAAGGTAGCTACTGAAATGACTGCAGTAAGGTAAAGCGTATTAAATCCATACTTCAAATAATCTCAGGCTCCAATCCGAACCTATACCAAGTCCAATCCCCAAGCATGTGGTCATCCGACCACTCAACTCACAGCCATCCCATGGCTAACATATCAAATACCTGATTCCATCTGCACGACAAGTCTGACAAACTTACTCTCCTCCGGGTTGTCTCACAACCCTCAGAATACTCATGAACCACCGAGTACTTCTGATCCTACGACGAGTTCTTCCATCATTATCATCACTACCATGGTTGACCACCTAGTGAGGTCTGGACGGACTGTCCAATACCGTGGACACGGCTATTCGAATAGATTTTACACTCTGCAGAGGTTGCGCACTTTACCCACACTATGGAGCACTGACCTCGTGATCCCATTCGGGTGGACCAGTGTTGCTCCAACGAAACCTGCCTGACCCGTGACTCTCCCATCGTACCACCGGCAATCGCACTCCCTCGGAGTCAAGCCTTGGGTGGCTGCTTGTCACCTCGTGACACTTGCCACCGTCGTGGCCAAACTATACTGTCCCAAACGGGGACGCCGGCACAAAACTCAACTGGGCTCACAAGGTTATCGCCGCCTACCGGGCCAGGGTAGCGCGCACGCATAACCTTCCCTGTCGGGCGGTACCGGTGAAAGAGCACGCGATCAGACCAAGTCAAGGCCGTCCCATACCGGCAAATGTGGCTGCACGGATAAGTCCGGACAGGTGACTCAAGGTCAACCATGAAATATCTAATCCTCGAACAATCTCTGTCATGGCTGACACTCCGATATCATAGCAATCCAATAACCAATATGCTTAAGCCGCTGCTACTAATTCATCTCTATGAACTGCCGGATGAACTCCAAAATAATCATAGACAGTGATCTCAACATCACAATATCAACAAGTGGGTAAGCTACTAGTCACTAATAATCCGGTACTCAACATGGTAGTCACCTATCCGAGAATTAACTCGAATATTGCATAATCCAATCCATTTCACAGCTACTCATACTTGCCGATAAAGTAAATAGTCAAACTATGACATTGCAATGCGATGATGCAGATGAGAGTTGTGGCTTGCCTGGGGGTGAAGGAATCATCGGAAAGGAGTGCGGAATGGTCGCGGAGTTGACTGCCGGAAACAGTTCTCTCTCGGAGGGGCTGTTTACGGACAAGGGCAAAAGGGTCATTTCCACTGTGTGTAAACATTATGAAAATGACTCCATCAGAACGGGCTCGACAAGACGAAGACTTGGGCGTTACGGTTGAAAAGTTATAGAAGGTGGAAGATCAGGGACCAATCTGTAATAATATTACTACAAACAAGTCCCTGAGAGGAAAAGAGAAAACGTATTCCAGTAACTACGCTTTCGGGACAGTGAAAACGCATTTCCGGCCGAAGCCATAGAACATTACGCTTTCACTGAAACGAAAGCGTAAACTCAGAACTACGCTTTCACTTAAAACGCGCGCGGGCCCGGGGCGGAGTCAACGCCTGAAGCTGACGGGCGGGTCCTGCGCTGACAGGACCATCTCCCTCCTCGCGCTCGCTCGCAGAACAGAGGAGGCACGCGCGCCGGCGCTCGTCCCGGCGGCTCCAGCCACCTCCGGCGAAGCCCAGGCCACCGGAGTGACCAGCGTGGAGAGGCGCACCCGCCAGTGGGCTTTGCCCTCGCCAGGAGGCAGCGGGGCCAGCGAGGCCTTGGCCGCGGCGGTCGGCGGCCACTACGACCTCGGGCACGGCGCTGCGGCTACTGAGAAGAGGGCGGCGAGCTGCGGGGAGGGTCTAGGTGATGGTGGTGGTTGGCTACGGTGGTTCGGTGGAGCTACGGGGGCTGGGGATGGACGAATTTAGCCGAGGCCGTGCGGCGGCCATGGCGGCGATGGGTGGCAAGGAGCAGCTCCGGCGATGGTTGAATGGGTCGGGAAGGACCAGTGGAGGGAGGTGGGGTTGGTGGTGAAGACGAGAGGGGCTCGGGGCCCTTTTATAGGCTGGGCGACGAGGGTGGCCGGGCTCGGCCACGGCGACACGTCCACCACACGCCGGAGTCTTCGGGAAGCCTCGGGGAGGAGGGGAGAGACATCCACGAGCTTCACAGAGGATCGGGGAAGGCTCAGGCGAGGTCGGGAAGACTCGGGAGCTCGCGGGCGACTGAAACAGGGAGGAGCAGAGGAGGTTTGCGGCACGGGCACCGTCGGTGCACCGCGTCGGATGGGACGGGAGAGGAGGAGAGGGGTCCAGCGCGAGGGCGACGACGAAATGAAGTCCCTAGACATAGCTAGGTGTCGAAAGATAGGAAGAAACCGACGAGGCCGAGGGCCCCAATGCACAGAGCGCGCGTACTGCACACCAGCCGCATGGTCACCGCGTGCACTGGCGCACGCGGTGCACTCTGCTACCTAATTTGATGTCTAGCGGGAAGTCCTTGCTCCTCAAGGCAGCTTGGGAGAGAAATCCCATCCCAAGAGGCCAGGAGATGACTAGAGGGAGCTTGGATACAATGCACCAGCAAGCTGTTTGATGTGGTGAGGAAAATCCAAGAGGAGATAGAGACTGATCTTTGTCATGGAGTGATCACATGCTAAGGTGATCATCTCTGCAAATTTTCAGCCTAATTGGATGGAAATAAAGAGCACTTGCAGTTCAAATGCTCTTACTGACAAGAATTGCAAATCTTGAAGTGGCACTCACCTCAAGTGTTCCCTTAGGCTGAAAATGGGCATAGATTGATGATTTGGTCATATGAGAGTGCCATAAAAATTTCATGCCATTTGGACAATCCAAAATGGTACTTTCTTCACAGCTATCCTCTCTGACCAGAATCTTAGGAAAATTATAGGGAATTATTGGGAATATGAAATGAGTCCAAATTTTGTAGAGATAGATTATATGTGTAGAAGAATGCTCTGGTAATTTTTCAGCAATTATGGAGCAATACAAAATATAGTTGCTTCACAATGTGAAAATCTGACCAGAAAACAAGATTTGATGCTGTGATCATATAGATGATGAGATGATGCTCAAATCTTGTGGACAGTGTTAATTTGAGCATATGAAGGTGCTTGCAAAATTTCAACTCATTTGGATACTCTTAGCTAGCACTTGCTTCACAAAGATTCCGGTTGCCCAGAAACTTTGGAAATTAGCCAGGAGAGATTTATTATCCAAATAAAGTTGAACTTTGGCATGTGGCAATGATATGGGTTGGAAAGAGTGCACAAAAAGTTTGAGAGCAAGCAATTAAATATAAAGGGTACTTGCTTCTCAATCTGACAGATAGGGCCGAATCGGAAAAGGAATATTTGTGAAATATTTTTGGGTATGGCAAGGAATATTTTGACATATCTGTATAATATATGTCCCAAAGGATTTATGGGAATTATTTTATAATTTTGGGAATGATAGAAATATGAGTTGCTTCACAACTCAGGGCAAACAGAGTTATTCCTTTAATAGAAAAATGAATATTCCCAAGAAAAAGAATATTGGCAGTGGTCCAAAATGGAAATGATAAGGTCTTGGGATGGTTTTGAAGTTGGCAAGCCACTTGTGAAGAAAAAAGAATAGTGATCCATCCAGGTTTCAAGACCACTAAGTCACAGAAAAGCAAATCTGGACCAAAATTAAAAGCAAAAGAAAATGGGAAAAATTCAGGGTGTTACAGGGCACAACCCATCAGGGCGCCCCTGGGGGGCCAGGCGCACCCTGGTGTCTTGTGCTCACCTCGGGCCCCCTCTTCGGTACTTCTTTGGCCCACTGGATGTCTTCTGGTCCAACAAAAATCTCCAAAAAGTTTCGCTGCGTTTGGACACCGTTTGGTATTGATTTCCTGCGAAGTAAAAAACAAGCAGAAAACAGCAACTGGCACTGGGCACTATGTCAATAGGTTAGTCCCAAAAAATGATATAAAGTTGCTATAAAATGATTGTAAAACATCCAAGACTGATAATATAACAGCATGGAACAATGAAAAATTATAGATACGTTGGAGATGTATCAAGCTTCTTGTATGATATGAGTCTTTGCTTTTTAGTTTGCCACAATCATCCTTGCTGTACACACCTTTTGAGAGGGACACGCATGAATCATGAATTTATTAGAATACTCTTTGTGCTTCACATATATCTTTTGAGCTAGGCAATTTGCTCTAGTGCTTCACTCATATTTTTTAGAGCACTGATACGTCTCTGTCGTATCTATAATTTTTGATTGTTTCATGCCAATATTATATAAATTTTACATACTTTTTGCAACTTTTTATATGCTTTATTGGACTAACCTATTGATGCAGTGCCCAGTGCCAGTTCCTGTTTTTTTGCATGTTTTTTGTTTCGCAGAATATCCATATCAAACGAAGTCCAAATGCAATAAAATTTTAAGGAGAACTATTTTGGAATATATGTTGGGACTTGGAATCAACGCAAACGGGGGCCCACAGCCCCCATAAGACACCAGGGCGCGCCCCAAGGGCCAGGCGCGCTGTGGTGGGTTGTGCTCACCTCGTACGTTGGTTGGGGCTCTACTTCAGGTGCAAGGAAGCTTATATCCAGAAAAAAGTCATGTTAAAATCTCAACGCAATCGGAGTTACGGATCTCTGGGAATATAAGAAACGGTTTTCGGCCAGAAAACAGGAAGGCGAAACAGAAGAGAACCGAGGGATAGATCCAATCTAGGAGGGGCTCCTGCCCCTCCGCCGCCATGGAGGCCATGGAGCAGAGGGGGAACTCTCCTCCCATCTAGGGAGGAGGCCAAGGAAGAAGAAGAAGGATGGGGGCTCTCTCCCCCTCTCTTCGGTGGCGCCGGAGTGCCGTCGGGGCAAGGATCATGACGGCGATCTACATCAACAATCTTGCTACCGTCAACACCAACTTTCTCCCCCTCTATGCAGCGGTGTAACACCCCTTCTCCCCGCTGTAATCTCTACTTAAACATGGTGCTCAACACTATATATTATTTCCCTATGATATGTAGTTATCCTATGATGTTTGAGTAGATCCGTTTTGTCCTATGGGTTAATCATGATCTTGGTTGGTATGATTGTATATTTTATTTATGTTGCTATCCTATGGTGCCCTCCGTCTCGTGCAAATATGAGGGGTCCCCGCTGTAGGGTGTTGCAATACTTTCATGGTTTGCTTATTGTTAGTTGCCGGGGTGACAGCAGCCTGAACACGGATAAGTGGGTTATGGCATATGGGAGTAAAGAGGACTTGATACTTAATGCTACAGTTGGGTTTCACGACCTTAATGATCTTGAGTAGTTGCGGATGCTTGCTAGAGTTCCAATCATAAGGGCATATGATCCAAGTAGAGAAAGTATGTTAGCTTATGCCTCTCCCTCATATAAAATTGCAAGAATGATTACCGGTTTAGTTATCGATTGCCTAGGGACAAATGACTTTCTTGTTAACAAAAGCTATCTACTTTTATTACCTCGCAATTTATTCATAGTTTTATTCTCACAGAGTACTCGTAGTTTTAATCTTGTGAAATAGTTTCATACTTGTTTTAGGTAAAGCAAACGTCAAGTGTGCGTAGAGTTGTATCGGTGGTCGGTAGAACTTGAGGGAATATTTGTTCTACCTTTAGCTCCTCATTGGGTTTGACACTCTTATTTATCGAAGAAGGCTACAAACGATCCCCTATACTTGTGGGTTATCAAGACCTTTTTCTGGCGCCGTTGCCGAGGAGCAATAGCGTGGGGTGAATATTCTCGTGTGTGCTTGTTTGCTTTTTCACTAAGTATTTTTTATTTTCTGTTCTAAGTTGTTATCTATCTTTAGTTATGGATATGGAACACGAAACACCAAAAAATTAGTTGTACTTGCTACTCATGGAGATGGGGAATCTCCTAAAACCCTCGATGCTCGTTATGTGAGAAATATTATGCACTACTTTGATAATCCTGAGAAAACCCTATTCAACATGATAATGGGAGACACATTGGATCAATGTGAATACTTTAGGGATTATCGCTTAACACAAAAAGGAAAATTATTATGGGATCAAATTCATATGTTGCATTGTTATACTCAGAATTTATGGTCTAGATATGATTATACTTGTTTACTCTAGGATGAAGGCTCCACACCTTCCCTTTTCATGTGAATTTAGTGATAATGAAACCTTGGCTTCTTATGCTAATTGTAGATATGATTATTATGATGTGGAACGAATAGAAGAATTTGTTGCTTTTAAGGGTGCTTATGAAATTGAATCTCTATTTGAAAAGTATGAAGATTATGATGATTCTATTTATAGACCTGAAAATTTTGCCATCCTTAAGTATTGCTATGAAAATTATAAATACAATGCCGATATTGATGCATTTATTGAGAAAGTCTCCGCTGTCCAAGAAGAAACTAATATTTTGCAGGAGTCTATGAAAGAAGAAATTGATGAAACTGTGAGCTCATTGGATGAAAAAGATGAGGAGGATAGTGAAGAACAAAAGGAGGAAGAGCGGATTGATCACTCGTGCCCACCTTCTAATGAGAGTAACTCTTTATCTCATACATTGTTTAATTTCCCTTCGTGCTTACCGAAGGATGATTACTATGATAATTGCTATGATCCCGTTGATTCATTTGAAATATCCCTTTTTGATGAAATCGATGCTTGCTATGCTTGTGGCCATGATGCCAATTTGAATTATGCTTACGGAGATGAATTTGCTATAGTTCCTTATGTTAAGAATGAAGTTGTTGCTATTGCACCCACACATGATAGTCCTATTATCTTTTTGAATTCTCCCAACTACACTATATCGAAGAAGTTTGCACTTATTAAGGATTACATTGATGGGTTGCCTTTTACCGTTGCACATGATAATTTTGATGAATATAATATGCATGTTCTTGATGCTCCTACTTGCAATTATTATGAGAGAGGAACTACATCTCCGCCTTTCTATGTTTTCAACATGATAAAATTGCAAGAAACTGCTAATGCTATGTATTGGCCTTTACTTGATGTGCATGAATTGTTCTTGTATGACATGCCAACGCATAGGAAGAGAGTTAGACTTCGTCATTGCATGATTTATGTTGCTTTGTGCTCACTACTAAATGCCAAATCATTGTTAATTAAAATTGGCTTTGATATACCTTGGGATCCGGGTGGATCCATCACTTGAGCACTTTATGCCTAGCTTAATGGCTTTAAAGAAAGCGCTGCCAGGGAGACAACCCGGAAGTTTTAGAGAGTCATTTATTTTGTTTGAGTGCTTTTATAAAGTTTAAAAACAAAAAATATAGAGGGGAACTTTAAACTTCACAAAAAGAAAAGTGAAAGTGAGAAAGACGAACACTGTTGAAGTGGGGGACGTCCTTGAACTTTGTTCATGCCCATGGAAACTTTGTGAATCTCGATTATAGAAACTTTTCAACAAAAATTATTATCCCCTTGTACAAATCCATTGTATTATAAAAATATTGTGCCAAGATTTGCCTTTACGATGATTAGATTGCTTGTTGGTATGTGCGGTGCAAAAACAGAAACTTTAGCTGTAGAGCGTGATTTTACATTTTTTACTGGAACGTCAAAAGTTTCTAAAACTTTTTGCACAGTATTCCTATACAAATTTTTTATTTTTTCTTAATTTGTCAGAATTTTTAGAGTAACAGAATTATGGTGAATGTTCAGATTGCTACAGACTGTCCTGTTTAAGACAGATTCTGTTTTTGATGCATTCTTTTGGTTGTTTTGATGAAACTATCGATTTTTGTCGGTGGTATAAGCCATGGAAAAGTTATATTAAAGTAGCTAAAATGCAAAAACAAAATATGAATTGGTTTTCAACAGTACTTAAAGTAGTGATTTGCATTATTATACTAACGGATCTCACGAGGTTTCTGTTGAGTTTTGTGTGGATGAAGTGATCAAAGATCGAGGAGGTCTCGATATGAGAAGAAGGAGGAGAGGCAAGAGTTCAAGTTTGGGGATTCCCATGGCACCCCAAGTAAATATCCAAGGATACTCAAGCATCTAAGCTTGTGGATGCCCCGGAAGGCATCCCATCTTTCTTCAACCAGTATCGGTATGTTTTCGTCTTCGTTTCGTTCATGTGATATGTGTGAATCTTGGAGTGTATTTTGTGTTTAGTTTTCACTTTTCTTTTGCACCATGCTGGTATGAGATAGTACATGGCGTATTTGTAGAATGCTCATTGCACTTCACTTATAATTTTTGAGTATGGCTTTATAGAATGCTTCAGGTGCTTCACTTATATCATTTGAAGTTTGAATTGCCTGTTTCTCTTCACATAAAAAACCTTTGTTTGTAGAATGGTCTTTTGCTTCACTTATATTTGTTAGAGCATGGTATTTTGTAGAAAGAATTAAACTCTCATGCTTCACTTATATCTATTTAGAGAGTCAACAGGAGTTGGTCATTTGCATGGTTAGTCATAAAATCCTACATAAAACTTGTGGATCACTGAATATGATATGTTTGATTCTTTGCTATAGTTTTGCGATATAGAGATGGAATATGTGGGAGGTACTAGTAAAAGGTTGTGGTTAGTAATAATATTGGTGTTAAGGTTAGTGATTCCCGAAGCATGCACGTATAGTCTCTCGTTATGCTATGAAGTTGGAGCATGATTTATTATTGATTGTCTTCCTTATGAGTGGTGGTCGGGGACGAGTGATGGTATTTTCCTACCAATCTATCCCCTAGGGGCATGCGTAGAAGTACTTTGCTTCGGGGGCTAATAAACTTTTGCAATAAGTATATGAGTTCTTTATGACTAATGTGAGTCCATGGAATATACGCACTCTTACGTTTCCACAATTTGCGAGCCTCTATGGTACCGTGCATTGCCCTTTCTCACCTCGAGAGTCGGTGCAAACTTTGCAGGTGCATCCAAAACCCGTGGTATGATACGCTCTATCACACATAAGCCTTATTATATCTTCCTCAAAACAGCCACCATACCTACCTATTATGGCCTTTCCATAGCCATTTCGAGATATATTGCCATGCAACTTCCATCGCTGCCATTTTGATGACTTGAGCATTCATTGTCATATTGCTTTGCATGATCATATAGCTGACATAGTAGTTGTGGCTCAGCCACCTTTCATCATTTTTTATACATGTTACGCTAGATCATTGCCCATCCTGGTACACTGCCAGAGGCATTCATATAGAGTCATATTTTGTTCTATATCGAGTTGTAATTTTTATTTCTTTTGAGTTATAAGTAAATAGAAGTGTGATGATCATTATTATTCATTATTAGAGCATGTCCTAGTGAGGAAAGGATGATGGAGACTATGATTCCCCCACAAGTCGGCATGAGACTCTGGACAAAGAGAGAAAAAAAAAGGAAAAAAAGAAAAATAAAAAAGAAAAGAAAAAAGAAAAAGAAGACAAAGAGAGAAGGGGCATGCTAGTTCCACACTTGTGCTTCAAAGTAGCACCATGTTTTCATATAGAGAGTCTCCTATGTTGTCACTTTCATATACTAGTGGGAATTTTTCATTATAGAGTTAGATGCACACCCACTTAGTTTTCATGTTGAGCTTTCATACACTTATAGCTCTTAGTGCATCTGTTGCATGGCAATCCCTAGTCCTCGCATTGATATCAATTGATGGACATCTACATAGCCCGTTGGTTAGCCGCTTTGATGTGAGACTTTCTTACTTTTTTGTCTTCTCTATATTTACCCCTATCATTATACTCTATTCCACCCTTAGTGCTATATCCATGGCTTGCGCTCATCTATTGCGTGAGGGTTGAAAAAGCTGAAGCATGTTAAAAAGTATGAACCAATTGCTCGGCTTGTCATCGGGGTTGTGAATGATAAATACTTTGTGTTAAGAAGACAGAGCATGACAAGACTATATGATTTTGTAGGGATAGCTTTCTTTAGCGTTGATATTTTGAAAGACACGATTATTTGTTGGGATGCCTGAGTATTTATGTCTTTATGTCAAATTATAGACTATTGCTTTGAATCACTCGTGTCTTAATATTCATGCCATGATTAGACATATGATCAAGTTTATGCTAGGTAGCATTCCACATCAAAAATTAACTATTTTATCATTCACCTACTCGAGGACGAGCAGGAATTAAGCTTGGGGATGCTGATACGTCTCCATCGTATCTATAATTTTTGATTATTTCATGCCAATATTATATAACTTTTACATATTTTTGGCAACTTTTTATATGATTTATTGGACTAACCTATTGATCCAGTGCCCCGTGCTAGTTCCTGTTTTTTGCATGTTTTTTGTTTCGCAGAATATCCATATCAAACGAAGTCCAAATGCAATAAAATTTTATGGAGAATTATTTTGGAATATAAGTGATTTTTGGTACTTAGAATCAACGCAAACGGGGGCCCACAGCCCCCACAAGACACCAGGGCGCGCCCCAGGGGCCAGGCGCACGGTGGTAGGTTGTGCTCCCCTCGTACGTTGGTTGGGGCTCTATTTCAGGCGCAATGAAGCTTAGATCCGGAAAAAATTGTGTTAAAATCTCAACGCAATCGGAGTTACGGATCTCCGGGAATATAAGAAACGGTTTCGGCCAGAAAAAAGGAAGGCGAAACAGAAGAGAACAGAGGGATATATCCAATCTAGGAGGGGCTCCTGACCCTCCGCCGCCATGGATGCCACGGAACAGAGGGGGAACTCTCCTCCCATCTAGGTAGGAGGCCAAGGAAGAAGAAGAAGGATGGGGGCTCTCTCCCCCTCTCTCCGGTGGCGCCGGAGTGCCGCCGGGGCAAGGATCATGATGGCGATCTGCATCAACAATCTTGCTACCGTCAACACCAACTTTCTCCCCCTCTATGCAGCGGTGTAACACCCCTTCTCCCCGCCGTAATCTCAACTTAAACATGGTGCTCAACACTATATATTATTTCCCAATGATATGTGGTTATCCTATGATGTTTGAGTAGATCCGTTTTGTCCTATGGGTTAATCGTGATCTTGGTTGGTATGATTGTATATTTTATTTATGGTGCTGTCCTATGGTTCCCTCCATCTCGCGCAAACGTGAGGGGTCCCTGCTATAGGGTGTTGCAATACTTTCATGGTTTGCTTATTGTCGGTTGCCGGGGTGACAGCAGCCTGAACATGGATAAGTGGGTTATGGCGTATGGGAGTAAAGAGGACTTGATACTTAATGCTATGTTTGGGTTTCACAACCTTAATGATCTTTAGTAGTTGTGGATGCTTGCTAGATTTCCAATAATAAGTGCATATGATCCAAGTAGAGAAAGTATGTTAGCTCATGCCTCTCCCTCATATAAAATTGCAAGAATGACTACCGGTCTAGTTATTGATTGCCTAGGAACAAATGACTTTCTTGTTGACAAAGGCTATCTACTTTTATTACCTCATAATTTATTCATAGTTTTATTCTCGCAAAGTACTCGTAGTTTTATTCTTGCAAAATAGTTTCATATTTGTATTAGGTAAAGCAAACATCAAGTGTGTGTAGAGTTGTATCGGTGGTCGATAAAACTTGAGGGAATATTTGTTCTACCTTTAGCTCCTTGTTGGGTTCGACACTCTTATTTATCGAAGAAGGCTCTAAACGATCCCCTATACTTGTGGGTTATCAAGCACGGTGGTGGCTTTATTTTATAGAAATTGTTGAACTCTCATGCTTCACTTATATTATTTTGAGAATCTCTAAACAGCATGGTAATTTGCTTAGGTTATGAATTTAGTCCTAATATGATTGGCATCCAAGAGGGATATAATAAAAACTTTCATATAAAGAGCGTTGAATACTATGAGAAGTTGTTTTCCTGCATTTGTTTTGAGATAGGTAGATGGTGATATTGGAGTCATGGTAGTGAGTATTTGTGGATTGGTAGAAATACTTGTGTTAAGGTTTGTGATTCACGTAGCATACACGTATGGTGAACCGTTATGTGATGAAGTCGGAGCATGATTTATTTATTGATTGTCTTCCTTATGAGTGGTGGTCGGGGACAAGCGATGGTCTTTTCCTACCAACCTATCCCACAAGGAGAATGCGTGTAGTACTTTGTTTCGATAGCTAATAGACTTTTGCAATAAGTATGTGAGTTCTTTATGATTAATGTTGAGTCCATGGATTATACGCACTGTCACCCTTCCACCTTTGCTAGCCTCTCTAAGTACCACGCAACTTTCACCGGTGCATTAAACCAATCATATACTTTCCTCAAAACAGCCACCATACCTACCTATTATGGCATTTACATAGCCATTCCGAGATATATTGCCATGCAACTTCCACCATTCCGTTTATTATGACACGCTTCATCATTGTCATATTGCTTTGCATGATCATGTAGTTGACACAGTATTTGTGGCAAGGCCACCATTCATATTTTTTATACATGTCTCTCTTGATCATTGCACATCCCGGTACACCGCCGGAGGCATTCATATGGAGTCATATTTTGTTCTAGAATCGAGTTGTAATTCTTGAGTTGTAAGTAAATAAAGTGTGATGATCATCATTATTAGAGCATTGTCCCATGTGAGGAAAGGATGATGGAAGCTATGATTCCCTCACAAGTTGCGATGAGTCTCCGGACTTGCAAAAAATAAAATAGGCCAAAGAAGCCCAAATAAAAAAAATAAAAAAAAGAGGCCAAAGAGCCCAAAATAAAAAAAAATGAGGGAAAAGAGAGAAGGGGCAATGCTACTATCCTTTTACCACACTTGTGCTTCAAAGTAGCACCATGATCTTCATTATAGAGAGTCTCCTATGTTGTCACTTTCATATACTAGTTGGAATTTTTCATTATAAGAACTTGGCTTGTATATTCCAATGATGGGCTTCCTTAAATTGCCCTAGGTCTTCGTGAGCAAGCAAGTTGGATGCACACCCACTTAGTTTCTTTTTGAGCTTTCATACACTTATAGCTCTAGTGCATCCGTTGCATGGCAATCCCTACTCACTCACATTGATATCTATTGATGGGATCTCCATAGCCCATTGATACACCTAGTTGATGCGAGACTATCTCCTTCTTTTTGTCTTCTCCACAACCACCATATTCTACTCCACCTATAGTGCTATATGCATGGCTCACGCTCATGTATTGCGTGAAAGTTGAAAAAGTTTGAGAACATCAAAAGTATGAAACAATTGCTTGGCTTGTCATCGGGGTTGTGCATGATTTAATACTTTGTGTGATGAAGATGGAGCATAGCTAGACTATATGATTTTGTAGGGATAACTTTCTTTGGCCATGTTATTTTGAGAAGACACGATTGCCTTATTAGTATGCTTGAAGTATTATTGTTTTTATGTCAATATTAAACTTTTTTTTGAATCTTATGGATCTGAATATTCATGCCACAATAAAGAAAATTACATGGATAAATATGTTAGGTAGCATTCCACATCAAAAGTTCCGTTTTTATCATTTACCTACTCGAGGATGAGCAGGAATTAAACTTGGGGATGCTTTATACGTCTCCAACGTATCTATAATTTTTTTATTGTTCCATGCTATTATATTATCTGCTTTGGATGTTTTATATGCATTAATATGCTATTTTATATTATTTTTGGGACTAACTTCATAACACAGAGCCCAGTGCCAGTTTCTGTTTTTCCCTTGTTTCTGAGTTTACAGAAAAGGAATACTAAACGGAGTCCAAACGGAATAAAACTTTCGCGATGATTTTTCTTGGAGCAGAAGACACACGTAGGACTTGGAGATGAAGTCAGAGGAGTCCCGAGGAAGCCACAAGCCTCAAGGGGGCGCCCTAGGGCGGGCGCCCTGAGGGCTTGTGGGCCCCTCGGAGCTCCTCCAACCCTAATTCTTGGCCTATAAATTCAGAAATATTCTCAAATGACCAGAAGCGTCCACCAAAATACTTTTCCACCGCCGCAACCTTCTGTACCCATGAGATCCCATCTTGGGGCCTTTTTTGGCATCCTGACAGAGGGGGATTCGATCATGGAGGCCTTGTACATCAACTCTATGGCCCTTCCAATGAAGCGTGAGTAGTTTACCACAGACCTACGGGTCCATAGCTAGTAGCTAGATGGCTTCTTCTCTCTCTTTGATCTTCAATACAATGTTCTCCTCGATGTTCTTGGAGATCTATCCGATGTAATATTCTTTTGCGGTGTGTTTGTCGAGATCCGATGAATTGTTGATTTATGATCAGATTATCTATGAATATTATTTGAATCTTCTCTGAATTCTTATATGCATGATTTTATATCTTGGTATTTCTCTTCGAATTATCGGTTTGGTTTGGCCAACTAGATTGGTTCTTCTTGCAATGGGAGAGGTGCTTAGTTTTGGGTTCAATCTTGCGGTGTCCTCACCCAGTGATAAAGTAGGGGTAGCGAGGCACGTATTGTATTGTTGCCATCAAGGGTAAAAAAATGGGGTTTTCATCATATTGCTTGAGTTTATCCCTCTACATCATGTCATCTTACTTAAGGAGTTACTCCGTTCTTTTGAACTTAATACTCTAGATGCATGTTGGATAGCGGTCGATGTGTGGAGTAATAGTAGTAGATGCAGGCAGGAGTCGGTCTACTTGACACGGACGTGATGCCTATATTCATAATCATTGCCTTGGATATCATCATAACTTTGCGCTTTTCTATCAATTGCTCGACAGTAATTTGTTCGCCCATGGTATTATTTTCTTTCAAGAGAGAAGCCTCTAGTGAAACCTATGGCTCCCGGGTCTATTTTCCATCATATATTTTCAGATCTATAAACCAAAAAACCCAAAAATACCTTGCTGCAATTTATTTGTTATAATTTGTTTTACGTTTTAGAAATATTTGATATCTATCTCTATCAGATCTCATCCTTGCAAGTGACCGTGAAGGGTTTAACAACCCCTTTATCACGTTGGGTGCAAGTGTTTGATTGTTTGTGCAGGTGCATAGATTGGAGACTTGCTTTTACCTCCTACTGGATTGATACCTGGGTTCTCAAACTGAGGGAAATACTTATCTCTACTTTGCTGCATCACCCTTTCCTCTTCAAGGGAAAAACCAACATAAGCTCAAGAAGTAGCATCGACCCCTTGTCAAGACCCTTCTTGGTCCACGTCACCAGTCTTGCGGGGGGTCCGGATCTGAATTCGGAGGGTGCTGCCGAGCGCTTGCCGCGTGGTTCAGTGATATAAAACCACTCTTTTTGCCAGATATTGACGGTATCTATAAAGGTACCTTCCGGCCACTCAACCCGGGGGAGCTTGCTAATCATCGCCCCCCCCGCCGGCAGTCCGCCTGCTGGCTGACGATAGCTTCAATCTATGTTGGTATTTCCCTAAAGAGGAAGGGATGATGCAGCACAGCTACGACAAGTATTTCCCTCAGTTATGAAACCAAGCTTATCAATCCAGTAGGAGAACCAAGCAACACTATGAAAACGGTACCTGCACACAGAGAACAAATACTTGCAACCCAACGCATAAGAGGGGTTGTCAATCCCTCTACGGTAAAAATATAGATTAAATTGTATGAGATTGGATAAATAGATCCGACTAAAACACAAAATAAAATAAGTAAAAAAATGTGCAGCAAGGTATTTTTGGGTTTTTGGAATAATAGATCTGAAAAAAATATGATGAAAGATAGACCCGGGTGCCGTAGATTTCACTAGTGGCTTCTCTCGAGAAAATAGCATACGGTTGGTAAACAAATTACTGTTGGGCAATTGATAGAAGAGCAAATAATTATGACGATATCCAAGGCAATGATCATGTATATAGGCATCACGTCCAAGATTAGTAGATCGACTCCTGCCTGCATCTACTACTATTACTCCACAAATCGACCACTATCCAACATGCATCTAGTGTATTAAGTTCATGAAGAAATGGAGTAATGCAATAAGAACAATGACATGATGTAGACAACATCTGTTCATGTAGGAATAGACCCCATCTTTTTATCCTTAATAGCAATGATACATGCGTGCCTCGCAACCCCTTCTGTCACTGGGTGAGGACACTGCAAGATCGAACACATCACTGCCGGAATAGGGCTCTAGATTGGATCTCGTGGTTCTGGAAATTGCGGCGGCTGGAATTGTGTTTCGTCGACTCTCCTAGGGTTTTTGGAATATTTGGGAATTTATATAGCTGAGAGGCGGTGGAAAGGACTCCCGTGGGGCCCACCACCCACCTGGGCACGCCAGGGGCCTCTAGCGCGCCCTTGTGGGTTGTGGGCCCCATGGGCCTGCCCTCTGGCGCTTCCATGGCTCCCAAGTTGTCTTCTGGTCCAAACAAATCTCCAAAAAGTTTCGTGGCATTTGGACTTTGTTTGGTACTGATATTCTACAAAGTAAACAACAAGCAAAAACAGCAACTGGCACTGGGCACTATGTCAATAGGTTAGTCCCAAAAAATGATATAAAGTTGCTATAAAATGAATGTAAAACATCCAAGTATGATAATATAACGGCATGGAACAATAAAAAATTATAGATACATTGGGGACGTATCACTGGCCGTTGACTATCTTCGGCTTAACATTGAAGATCTTTAGCCACAAGCCGAAGTGTGGCTGGACCCGCAGAAAGGCCTCACAGAAAACGATGAAGGACGTAATGTGCAAAAAGGAGTTCGGGGCGAGGTCGTGGAAATCCAACGCGTAGAAGAACATCAAACCCCTAACAAAGGGGTGGAGCGGGAAGCCGAGTCCCCGGATGAACTGGGGAACGAACACCACTCTTTGGCCTGGCCAAGACGTCGGGATGACTTGGCCCTCCTCGGGAGCACGATGGGCGACATTGGCCGGCAGATAACCGACACGCTTTAGCTCCTGAATGTCGTTGTCGGTGACGCAACAGGCCTCCCACTTGCCCTTGGAACCGGACCTGGCCATGCCTAGATTGGGAAGGTGGCTTGAGAAGATTTGAAGAAGAAATGAATCTGGGCGCTTAGAGCTCAAGAGATTGGGAAGGTGATAGCAACTGGGAATCTGAGAAGCGTATGGAGTCCTTGGTGGCTGTTTCCCTTTTATAAGCTGCTGTAATACCAAGAGCCCCATTTAGTACGCCACAGACCTCACCACTTCCCAATATAATCATGTCGTTATGCACGCATGGGATAACCCAAATACTTATCATATCCTGTAAACAATGGGGCATGATCTCCATATTGATGGGATGTGCCAATAGAGGAACTGCCTCGAACTGCGAATCAAGTTTTCATAACTGGTCACAGGTTGTGGCCGGCTGTGACCTTTTGCCAAAGTTGTCAGGCGAAGGCACTGTTCACACTCGAGTGGTTGGCCTTCAAGGCTAAGTAATTTATACTATTCAGAAATCCGGGGATAACCTGGATATTACATGGCCGAATTGGGTCAGGCAACCTTGGAAAGTTCAGCTAAGGATAACTGCATACCTGGCGTAAGCACCATGGAAGAAGGGAACTGGTCCACAAAGCCGATGGTTCCTGCATATACCTCGGCTTCGAAGACTAGTTCGGGGGCTACTAAGGGAGTCCTGAACTAAGGTGTCCTCGGGCTGCCGGTCTATCTCTTATAGGCCAGATAGGTGGGCCGCTCTCTGACTACTAGAAGGCCGAGCTATAAGGTGACTCCGTGTTCGGCCAGGAAACCTAAGAAGCCTTGGTGTGTCCTCCAAGTCAAGATAGAAGAATCGGCAAGTTTATCTCCTGATGGTAACCGACCATGTGTAACCCTAGGTACCCCTGGTGTCTATATAAACCAGTGGGTTTAGTCAATAGAGGCTAGAAGAAGAACCATCATCCTACTCACCTAGGGTTTAGTTCATCCGATCTCGTGCTAGATCAACTCTGTAATCCTTATACACACATCAATACAATCAAGCAGGACGTAGGGTTTTACCTCTTCGAGAGGGCCCGAACCTGGGTAAATACAGTCCCTGCGTTTCCTGTTCCCCATCGATCCCAGATCCACAGCTCAGGACCCCCTACTCGAGATCCCTCGGTTTTGACACCGACAACGTGTCCAGAACATACTACCTTATATTTTCTGCTATGGCAGAGTTTATAACCTATTAGAATCAAATTTTCATGGTACTAGTTGAGATGTTCGGCATGTTGGGAAAGGAAAAAATGGCACAGTGCGCTTGAAATCAAAGTTTTTGGTTTATCTAATGGATATTAGTTGAGATGCTCGTAATGAAATCTATTACATTCTTTCTGTTTATGCTATCATTTTACTAAACTATGAGATGCCATACTAATTCTTAAATAAAACACGAACAAGAAAATATGATTACAGATAATAATACAACATTACAAGTTCAGGAAGGGAACAAACATTTGGTACATCGGCAACGTCATTCCCAAAAGTACCACACATCACAAGTAGCAGTGTTCGAGCATCAACAACAAGTGCAGCAACAACAGAGAACTACTCATCTGCAGATTTCACAGATTACCCAGTCATGGGTTTGCCAAAGAGGATAACCTCATCACCCCCGTGGTGGATCATGAAGAACAACCTGTCTCGAACTGCCAATTTGGACAAGGAAAGCTAATCCTTCCAGCCATCCATTACGATGAGGCGTCCATCTTTCTCCGACGTCGAGTATAATGACCATGTGTCAGCTTCAGGAAACATAATAATTCTCATTTCACCATGTCGATCCATCTGATTGGGAAGAACATGACTAGGGAGTCTTTGGTGCATTAACACAATTTTTACATGGTATGATGCAATATTTTAAATAACAAATGTTTGTACAATGAACACTAAAACAAATAAACATATTACCAGCTGTTTCTTCTTAACGTTGGTCTCGGTTAGAGTGTGCAATAGCACCTTGTATGGTCCAGAACTTGGTTCATGTGCGTATGATTGCACAAGCGATTCAATATTGTTAGCAAAAACAATGACGCACCACATGTATTTCCACATACATGTGGTTCCAGCAGTGAGTTCCATGTTATCAACTCTCATTTTTTTTTGATATCGCATAGTAAGCTGAGTAGATATACAGAAAAAAGAATGAGAACATGTGAAGATATTTATATTTAGGACTATTAAGAATAGGCAAGTAAATGCAAGTCCACCTAAGCAAGGTATGTACGTCTGAGAACACTTACAAGGATAAGCCGTTGGAACATTGTCAAATTCCACATCGATTTGATGTCCATGTGTGCTAATATCGAAGCACAGCTTCATACCTACTTGGAATCTGTATACTTTGGCAAATTCACTCCAAGTTAGCCCAGTGAAAAACATTTTCCCTTCCATATTTTGGAGACACAATAGAAAGGAAAGCAATGCGTTGTTTTAAGCCGAGGCTTAGCAGGGGAGTGGTTAAATGAATAAACATCCAGCTTCATCAGGACTTTTTTTCTTGCAAAGCAGGGGATGAACTGTGCACAAATGGAAGGATTGGAATAGTTAAGCTTGCAAGTCATAAATAAGTACATATATGTGACGCCATGACTTAATCCTGCACTAATCATAGACGCAAACATGCACAATCAAGATTAGAGACTCACGGGAAGATATCACAACACAACTCTAAACACAAATTAAAGTCATACAAGCTTTATATTACAAGCCAGGGGCCTCGAGGGCTTGAATACATAAGCTCGAATACAAACGAGTCAGCGGAAGCAACAATATCTAAGTATGGATATAATTAAACAAGTCTGCCTTAAGAAGGCTAGCACAAACATCAACATAGATAGAAAAGGCAAGGCCTCCTGCCTGGGAGCCTCCTAACTACTCTTGTCGTCGGTGGCCTCTACACAGTAGTAGGCACCCTCGGGGTAGTAGTAGTAGTCGTCGGTGGTGGCATCTGGTTCCTAGGATCCGTCATCTGGTCACAGCGATCGGGCATTGGGGAAAAGAGGTAGCAAAGCAATCATGAGTACTCATCGAAAGTACTCGCAAGACTTACATCAGGTCTATTCTAAATATGCATCGGTATCAAAGGAATGGGGCTATATCTTTGGACTGAACTGCAGAAATGCCAGAAGAAAAGGGAAGGCCTAGCCTATCGAAGACTAGCATCTTGCAGGATTAGAAGAGTGGAGATTAGCATATTATAAGTAGCAAGTATGTTGTAGTGTCACCCAGAGATCCTTTCTCGACTCCCTACGAGAAAGTAATCCCGGAGCCATCATATCCATTTCACATCTCCAGTATCCAGTTCTAGTTGTATCGATCGACATACAACTCCGAGCGTCCGTTACCGTGGACATAGCTATTCGGATAGATTAACTTCCCAGAAGGGGTGCACAAACTTACCCAACACTTTTCTGGGTCATGCCCGGCCTCGGCTGATGAACACATCGTAGTCCTACCTAGGCTCAACCAAGAGGCCAACACGTGGGTCTACATCTTAAATGCGAGGGGGTCATGGGCTAATCGTCCTTTGTAATCCTGCACGTTGCAAACGTGGCCTGGAGCAGACCCACCCCCTTATACAACCATAGGTGGTTACCGTCCAACAGGGCGCACGCCGCTAAACCACTGACGTCTGTGAGCTTTTGGAAGAATTGTACGATGCAGAGTGCCCATACTTATTCCCGCATGGTGGTCAGTGCAATAAGGCCAGAGGCCTACTCGGATCACATATCCAAATGGTTAGTGTCTTGGGAGCGCATGGTAACAATCAGTGATCCATGATATGTGGTCTCGTCGCCCCATCTCACGGACTTATGGCAAGGGCTAAGAATGCCCGGCCATGCCGCTTAGTTATCTCGTGGGTACCCTCCAGGTCAACCCGACTTCACATCACTCGCGGGTACCCCTCGGGGCCGACCCGATTCCATCATGGTTCTGGGGAATCCGAGGAATCACCCTCGATGATTCCACTTGTGTAACTGTTAAGGTGAACAAGGAGGAATCGCCCTCGATGGTTCACTCTTCATGTGTTGCACGACAGAGTCATTATCGGGAGTGGTGAAGGAGGAATCACCTTCCGTAGACCACGACCAATTAACTACACTACAGAGATTTCATCAGAAGTGCTATACGAGGTATCACCCTGGGCACTCGATAGTAACCCTGAAGTGTCGTACAACTGAGGGGGAGTGAGGTGATGTGTCGGGCTCTAGACATCGATCACGTTGATCGAGTCATCGATCATAAAGCATGGGCAACAGGGACAAGGTGAGGGGTCACTGGTGAATCACCAACCAACCCATACTAAGCATATAGGATAAGTAGGTAGGTAACAATAGCAGGTTACAAAATCAAGCTATGCATCAGAATAGGTACAAACAAACAACAGTAGGAAAATCTAATGCAAGCATGAGAGAGAAGGAATTAGGCGATATAGGAATGATCAAGGGGGGTTTGCTTGCCTGGAAGCTCTGCAGAAAGGGGCTGATCGTTAGGAGTGTAGTTGATCTCGGCAGCAGCGTCATTCTCGGTGTCTACCGGAGAGAAGAGGGGGAAGAAACAATAAATATAAAGCAAAGAGATGCATCACGATGCATGACATGGCAATATGCAGTGCTAGAGGTGACCTAACATAGTGGTACATGATACTGACGAAGAGGGAAAACATCTCGGAATGTTTTCCTGGCGTTTAGCATTTTCCAGACGGATGAATTGGAGAGGAAGGATCCATGTTCATCATGCTAGAGGCATGTAACAGATGAACGGACATCATATTCAGATTTATTATATTTTTCTGAGCAACTTTCATATATAAATTATTTTCATCTGACTTATAGATTATTTTATATGTTTTTTCAAAGACTTAAACATTTCTAAAATTATTATTATTTAAATTAATTCGAAAATTAGATTATTGCGTCAGCAGTCAACACAGTCAGTTGACTGGTCAAACTGACAAGTGGGACCCCACTGTCAGTGACTTAGTTAATTTAACAGGTTTAATTTAACTAATTAGGTTAATTAACTAACTAGGGCCCACATGTCAATGACTAATTAGTTTAACTTAATTAAATTAATTAATTAAGTTAATTAGGGGGGTGGTGGCCCACCAGTCAGTGGCTGGGGCCTGTCCAGTCAGCATGTTGACCCAGTCAACGTTGTCAACGGGCCCCTAGGACCCACTAGTCAGTGGCCCAGGGTGGGCCCCAGCAGTGCCACGTCGGCGTATCTGCATCGGACTCCGCCGGAATCAGGCTACAGCCACCGAATTGGGGCGTCCCTAGGCCCGTTCGAAAGAGCTCGTCGTGGCGCGTTGAGCAAGGGCATCGGCTCCTCCTGGGGCGGCCGGCATCGGTGGCGGTGGCGAGCGAAGGCGGAGACAGCAGTGGCTACCAGGGCGGGTGTGGCAGCGGTGGCGAGCGAGGCCAGATGCGGTGGGGCCACACGCGGGCATGGGGCAGAGGTGGGCAATGGCGGCGGCTAGCGGGAGCAGCAGTGCTGCAGTAGGAGGGCACGACCGGCGAGTGGGCGGCACTACACGTGGCTAGCGCGGTCTGCGGTGGGTGAGCGCGACCAGGGGGTGGCGCCGAGAGGCTACTACGGGGTGGGCACACGCAGGGAGCAGGGGCATGGATGGCTGCGGCGGTCGCCGGTAGCATCATGGCAACGAGAGGCGGTAACAGAAGCAGCAGTGGGAGGAGGCCGAGCGACCGGCGGCAGCGGTCCAAGGGAGCGAGCGCAGGGAGAGGGGCGAGCGGGGCCATTGGGCGCGGCCAGGGAGGTACGGAAGCATGGCGGTGGACGTGCGCGGACGTGGTGAGCGCGAGCTCACCGTGGCTCTGGGCACGGCAGTGTACGGCATTCGGGACAAGGGGGAAATGGGGAATGGAGGGGGCCTCACAGGCGTTGCTGAGAAGGGGGGGGCGGCGACGCTCGATGGAGCCAGGTCGATGCGGGACGCCGACGGCGAGGTGGGGCACGGCAGTGTTGGCACAGGCGGTCGGTGTGGACGGCGTCGAGGGCACAGTCGGCGAGCGGGCGGAGAGGAAGGGGGGGGGTGCGAGGGAGGAGAGAGGGAAACCGGCTAGGGTTAGGGGCGCCCGTGCTCTTGTAGGCGGGGGCGGGGGCCGGATGGCCGCCACGGCGTCGATGGCCAGGGCGATGGCCGCCACGCCCCCTTGTGAACAGGAGGTGGGAGGGAGGCGTTGGTGTGCTGGCTGGGCCGCCTGGGTCGGTTCCTGCGGCCTAAGGCCCAGTCTGGCCTGGCCCTTTTCTTTTTCTTTTTCCTTTTCTATTTTTCTTTTTATTTCTTTCTGTTTTTTAATTCTTTTTAAAACAAAAATAGTTTTATAAAATATAAAACTTGAACCTAAATTAGTATTTTAAATTAGGCTACTGCCACAAAAAGTTTGTCACTTAAATAAAATAGTTTGCAATTTTTATAATTTAAAAAGCATTTCAATTATTGTTTTGGCCACTGTTTTAATTGTTTTAGGGCCTTAAACCATCTTATAAAATGTTGGATTCATCATGAAAATTATCCAGGGATTATTTGCAACACTTTGAATACTTTTGTTTTCATGTTTGTGAATTTCTGTATTTCACTTATAATTTGAATTTGAATTCAAAGTGGATTTTGAAATGAGATAAGGAATCAAAGGTGATCAAGCACTGTTTAGCAAAATGATTTAGCTTAATCACAGAGGTACTGAAGCTCGAAATACAGGGGTGTTACAACTCTCCTCCTCTAAAAGAAATTCTCGTCCCGAGAATTAAGAGGTAGAAGGGAAAAGATCGGGGTATTCCGCATGAAGATTAGCCTCGCGTTCCCAAGTGGCTTCATCTTCAGTATGATTCGACCATTGCACCTTGAGGAACTTGGTAACCTTCTGACGGGTTCGACGTTCAGCTTCTTCAAGAATGTGGACGGATGCTCTTTGTAAGTGAGATCATCTTGCACTTCGATCAATTTTGGATCCACTTCACGGTACGGGTCCTTGAAGCAACGACGAAGTTGCGACATGTGAAAGACATCATGGACGTGAGAGAACTGAGGTGGATATTCCAGTTGACAAGCCACAAGTCCACGACGGGCGAGAATGCCTAAATGACCAATGTAGCGAGGAGCTAACTTGCCCTTGACTCCGAACCGACGAGTGCCTCTCAAAGGAGTGACACGCAAATAAGCTTGCTCACCAGGTTGATAGGTTGAACCCCAGTGTTTCCGGTCATAGTTGCTCTTCTAGCGGGACTGGGCCGCCTTGATACTATCCCGGACAATGCGGACTTGCTCTTCAGCTTGTTGGATAATGTCTGGACCAATGAGCGTCCGTTCCCTAGTTTCTGACCAATTCGGAGGGGTTCGACACTTACGTCCATATAGCACTTCGAAGGGTGCTATCTTCAAGCTGTAATAAGAGAACTCAGCATAAGGGAGAGATTCTTCCCACTTCTTGCCGAACGAGATAACACAAGCCCTAAGCATGTCCTCAAGAATTTGATTGACTCGCTCGACTTGGCCTTGGGATTGGGGATGATGAGCAGTGCTCCAGGTTATATGAGTTCCCATTGCCTCTTGGAAACTATCCCAGATCATCGAGGTGAATATGCTGCCGCAGTCTAAACTGATCTCCTTCGGATGCCGTGGAGTGTCACAATTCTGGAGATATACAAGTTTGCTAATTGACTAGCAATGATTGTCTCCTTGACTGGCAGAAGGTGAGCAACTTTGGAGAATTGGTCGACGACGACAAAGATAGTATCATCACCCTTTTGTGACCTGGGAAGGCCAGTGACGAAGTCCATCTGAATTTTATGCCATTTCCATTCAAGAATAGGGAGTGGTTGCAGAAGTCCAGCCAGTTTTTGGTGTTCTGCTTTGACGCGACGGCAAACGTCACATTCTTCGATATACCGAGCAATGTCTTGCTTCATCTTAGACCACCAGTACTTCTGATGGATGTCTAGATACATCTTGGTAGTTCCTGGATGAATAGAGAGAGGGGTGTCATGTGCTTCTTTCATCACCTTCTCTGTCATAAGCTCGAATCGAGGTACCACAATGCAATCTCTCAAGTACCAGGTGAGGGAGTCCTGGACTAGGGGGTCCTCAGGCTCCCGACCTATCTCTTATGGGACGGACAGGTGGGCCGATGTATGACTACTATAAGGCTGAAATATAAAGGCGACTCCGTGTCCGGGCAGGAAACCTTGGAAGCCTTGGTGTCTCCTCCAAGTCAAGATTAGAGAATCGACATGATTATTCCTTTGTTGTAACTGACCATGTGTAACCCTAGGGCCCCTGGTGTCTATATAAACAAGAGGGTTTAGTCCGTAGAGGCTAGAAGAACAACCATCATCTTACTCACCTAGGGTTTAGTTCATCTAATCTCGTGGTAGCTCGAATTTGTATTCATCCTATACACTTTAATATAATCAAGTAGGACGTAGGGGTTTACCTCTTCGAGAGGGCCCGAACCTGGGTAAACATCGTCTCCTTCGTCCCTTGTTCCCCATTGATCCAAGATCCACAGCTCAGGACCCCTACCCGAAATCTGCCGGTTTTGACACCGACATTGGTGCTGTCATTGAGAGTTCCGCTGTGGGATCACCGAAGGATCAGTGGCTCTCTTAGTCATCGGCGATGGCATCCGCTCCGGGGATATCTTCGTCCCCAGCCAACTCTTCACATTCGGCAGCATCGTCCTACACGCCGACTCGGCCGGTCACCTCGACCAGATCGGTAGCTTCGCCCCACAGCAAGAAATCAGGTTTGGCAACTTAGAGTATGTCGCTGACGCTCGGGGCAATCTAGTCCTTACTGTGATCTCAGCCCCACTCGACGAGCCTGGAAATCCCGAAGCTTTAAATTCAGACCTTCTCCTCAACCCCATCTCCGGGTCGATCCTTACCTCGGATCGGGCTTCGAGCTTAGATCCAATTATAGCGTCTGAATACCAGGGGCCAGCCTTGGCCGAACATGCTCCCTATGCTAACATTACGGGAGCTATCTTGGAAAGACACCAGAAGAAAAATCCGGCCGACCTCTCGCTATTAAACAAGACGTTGGCCTGGATCCAGACAATGAACGTTACAGATGACCCGCGCTCGATCTATGCTCGGATCGGTCTTGAGGCGGGCCATGAGGAATTTTACGTCCTACCCACCAACCACTTGGTAGCCACGGTCAAAGATTTAACTGACATGCTCGACTATGCTTCTGAGGAGGCCGATGACATGGATGAAGATGTCGACGCCACTGCTTATACTGCTACGGCCCATCCTCGGTTTATGATCGGATCGGGCTTAAACCTGATAACAAGGAAATTCACGTCCTGCCTATCACACACCTCATCGCCACCATCGAGGATTGGGTGCAAGGCTCGCAGTCACCAAAGTTGAAGACAGATTATGTCCAGGTTTCTGATCATGCCGCCAAAGCTTCTAGCTCGAAATCCAATGTTTGTCTCAGAAATAGGATGGGATCAAGCCCCTACTCAAAGCATGACATCGAGTCCGCACACCAGTCTCTAGTTGACAGTCCGGATTCTGAATCGGGCGTGCCGGATACCGCGATGGCACAGGACACCGTCGCCAAAGCACCGGACATGCAACCCGTTGGGACGCAAAGTTTTTTCCCACCCACCCCCCACTTGAGTACTTGATACGTCTCCGTCGTATCTATAATTTTTCATTATTTCATGCCACTATTATACAACTTTCACATATTTTTGGCAACATTTTATATGATTTATTGGACAAACATATTGATCCAGTGCCCAGTGCTAGTTCCTGTTTGTTGCATGTTTTTTGTTTCGCAGAATATCCATATCAAACAAAGTCCAAATGCAATAATAATTTACGGAGAGTTATTTTTGAATATATGTGATTTTTGAGAGTTAGAATCAACGAAAAAGGAGGCCCACAGTCCTCACAGTACACTAGGGCGCGCCCCAGGGCCCAGGCGTGTGGTGGTGGGTTGTGCTCACCTCGTAAGGCCGTTACTGCTCTATTTCGGGCGCAAGGAAGCTTATATCCAGAAAAAAAATCGTGTTAAAATCTCAGCACAATCGGAGTTATGGATCTCCGGGAATATAAGAAACGGTTTTCGGTCAGAAAACAGGAACGTGAAACAGAAGAGAACAGACGGATAGATCCAATCTAGGAGGGGCTCCTGCCCCTCCGCCGCCATGGAGGCCATGGACCAGAGGGGGAACTCTCCTCCCATCTAGGGGGGAGGCCAAGGAAGAAGAAGGAGGGGGGCTCTCTCCCCCTCTCTCCCGGTGGCACTGGAACACCGCCGGGGCAATCATCGTGTGACGGCGATCTACTCCAACAACTCCGTCATCTTCACCAACAACTCCATCACCTTCCCCCATCTATCTATAGCGGTCCACTCTTCCGCAACCTACTGTACCCTCTACTTGAACATGGTGCTTTATGATTCGTATTATCATGCAATGATATGTTGCCGTCCTATGATGCTCGAGTAGATTTTTGTTGTCCTATCGGTAATTGGTGAATTGCTATGATTGGTTTAATTTGCTTGTGGTTATGTTGCTGTCCTTTGGTGCCCATCATATGAGCGCGTGTGTGGATCACACCATAGGGTTAGTTGTATGTTGATAGGACTATGCATGGGAGGGCAAGAGTGACAGAAGCTTCTTCATAAACATAGAAATTGATGCATACGGGATTGAATGGGGACCAATATATATCTTAATGCTATGGTTGGGTTTTACCTTAATGAACGTTAGTAGTTGCGGATGCTTGCTAATTGTTCCAATCATCAGTGCATAGAATTCCACGTAAGGGATGACATGCTAGCAGTGGCCCCTCCCACATAAAAACTTGCTATCGGTCTAGTAACGTAGTCAATTGCTTAGCGACAGTTCCGCAAATCCTACCATTAATAATCCACACTCACTATACTAATTTAATTGTACTTTAATTATAACAGCACCTACTTTTTATTTTTACATTCTTTATTATCTTGCAAACTTATCCCTTCATACATACAAAGCACTTCTAGTTTTATTCTTGTTCTAGGTAAAGCAAATGTTAAGTGTGCGTAGAGTTGTATCGGTGGTCGATCGAACTTGAGGGAATATTTGTTCTACCTTTAGCTCCTCGTTGGGTTCGACACTCGTATTTATCGAAAAAGACTACAAGCGATCCCCTATACTTGTGGGTTATCAAGACCTTTTTTCTGGCGCCGTTGCCAGGGAGCAATAGCGTGGGGTGAATATTCTCGTGTGTGCTTGTATGGTTTATCACTAAGTAGTTTGTACTTTCTGTTCTAAGTTGTTCTCTATCTTTAGTTATGGATATGGAACACGAAATACCAAAAAAATAAGTTGTACTTGCTACTCATGGAGATGGGGAACCTCCTAAAACCCTCGATGCTCGTTATGTGAAAAATATTAAACACTACTTTGATAATCCTGAGAAAACCCCATTCAACTTGATAATGGGAGACACGTTGGATCAACGTGAATACTTTAGGGATTATTGCTTGACTCAAAAAGGGAAATTGTTATGGGATCAAATTCATATGTTGCATTGGTATGCTTAGAATTCATACTTGAGATATGATTATACTTGTTGCTCTAGGATGAAGGCTCGACACCTTCCCTTTTCTTGTAAATTTAGTGATAATGAAACCTTGGCTGCTTATGCTAATGGTAGATATGATTACTATGATGTGGAACGAATAGAAGAATTTGTTGCTTTTAAGGGTGCTTATGAAATTGATTATCTTTTTGAAAAGTATGAAGATTATGATGATGTTGTTTATAGACCTGAAAATTTTGCTATTCTTAAATATTGCTATGAGAATTATAAATACAATGCTGATATTGATGTATATCTTGAGAAAGTCTCTGCTGTCAAAGAAGAGACCAATATTTTGCAGGAATCTATGGAAGAAGATAATGCCGAAATTGTGAGCTCATTCGATGAAAAAGATGGGGAGCAGAGCGAAGAACAAAGGAGGAAGATTGGATTGATCACCTGTGCCCACCTTCTAATGAGTGTAACTCTTCAACTCATGCATTATTTAATTTCCCTTCGTTCTTACCGAAAGATTAATGCTATGTTAATTGCTATGATCATGTTGATTCTTTTGAAATATCCCTTTTTGATGGACTTGATGCTTGCTATGCTTGTGGCCAAGATGCCAATATGAATTATGCTTATGGAGATGAACTTGCTATATTTCCTTATGTTAAGAATGAAATTGTTTCTATTGGACCCACACATGATAGCCCTATTATCTTTTTGAATTCTCCAAACTACACTATATCGGAGAAGTTTGCTCTTATTAAGGATTATATTGATGGGTTGCCTTCTACCATTACACATGATGATTTTGATGAATATAATATGCATGTGCTTGCTGCTCCTATTTGCAATTATTATGAGAGAGGAACTACATCTCCGCCTCTCTATGTTTCCAAGACGATAAAATTGCAAGAAACTGCTTATGCTATGTATTGGCGTTTACTTGATGTGCATGAATAGTTCTTTTATGACATGCCGATGCATAGGAAGAGAGTTAGACTTCGTCATTGCATGATATATGTTGCTTTGTGCTCACTACTAAATTACAACTCATTGTCAATTAAAATTGGCTTTGATATACCTTGGGATCCAGGTCGATCCATTACTAGAGCACTTTATGCCTAGCTTAATGGCTTTAAAGAAAGCGCTGCTAGGGAGACAACCTGGAAGTTTTAGAGAGTCATTTTATTCTGTTGTGTGATTTTATAAAGTTTAAAAAAAAGGGGAACCTAGAACTTTTTCAAAAAGAAAAGTGAAAGTGAGAGAGACGAGCATTGTTAAAGTGGGAGCTAGCCTTGAACTTTGTTCATGCCCATGGAATCTTTGTGAATCTTAATTACAGAAAAATTTCAACAAAAATAATTATCCACTTGTACAAATCCATTGTATTATAAAAATAATGTGCCAAGATTTGCCTTTAGGATGATTAGATTGCTTGTTGGTATGTGCGGTGCAAAAACAGAAACTTTAGCTATAGTGCGTGATTTTACATTTTTTACTGGAACGTCAAAAGTTTCTCAAATTTCTACACAGTACTGCTATGCAAATTTTTTATTTTGTCCTAAGTTTTCATAATTTTTGGAGTTACATAATTATGGTCAATGTTGAGATTACTACAGACTGTCCTGTTTTTGACAGATTCTGTTTTTGATGCATTATTTTGCTTGTTTTGATGAAACTATCGATTGTATCGGTGGTATAAGCCATGGAGAAGTTATAATATAGTAGCTATAATGCAAAAAATATAAGAATGGGTTTGCAACAGTACTTCAAGTAGTGATTTGCATTATTATACTAATGGATCTCACTGAGCTTTCTGTTAAGTTTTGTGTGGATGAAGTGTTCAAAGATCGAGGAGGTCTCGATATGAGGAGAAGGAGGAGAGGCACGAGTTCAAGCTTGGGGATTCCCAAGGCACCCCAAGTAAATATCCAAGGAGAATCAAGTTTCTAAGCTTGGCGATGTCCCGGAAGGCATCCCATCTTTCTTCAACAAGTATCGGTATGTTTTCGTTTTCGTTTCGTCCATGTGATATGTGTAAATCTTGGAGCGTCTTTTGTGTTTAGTTTTCATTTTTCTTTTATGCACCATGCTGGTATGAGCTAGTCCATAGTTGATTTATAGAATGCTCATTGCACTTCACTTATATCTTTTGATTATGGCTTTATAGAATGCTTCATGTGCTTCACTTATATCATTTGAAGTTTGCATTGCCTGTTTCTCTTCACATAGAAAACCGTTATTTTTAGAATTCTCTTTTGCTTCACTTATATTTATTAGAGCATGGTCTTTTGTAGAAAGAATTAAACTCTCATACTTCACTTATATCTATTTAGAGAGTCGATAGGAATTGGTCATTTGCATGGTTAGTCATAAAATCCTACATAAGATTTGAGGATCACTGAATATGATGTGTTTGATTCCTTGCAATAGTTGTGCAATATAGAGATGATAATATGTGGGAGGTACTGGTAAATGGTTGTGGTTAGTAGGAATATTGGTGTTAAGGTTTGTGATTCCCAAAGCATGCACGTATAGTATCTTGTTATGCTATGAAGTTGGAGCATGATTTATTATTGATTGTCTTCCTTATGAGAGGCGATCGGGGATGAGCTATGGTATTTTCCTACCAATCTATCTGCCTAGGGGCATGCGTAGTAGTACTTTGCTTTGAGGGCTAATAAACTTTTGCAATAAGTATATGAGTTCTTTAGGACTAATGTGAGTTCATGGATTATACGCACTCTCACCTTTCCGCAATTTGCTAGCCTCTACGGTACCGTGCATTGCCCTATATCACATCGAGAGTCGATGCAAACTTCGCAGGTGCATCCAAACCCCGTGATATGATACGCTCTATCACACATAAGCCTTATTATATCTTCATCAAAACAGCCACCATACCTACCTATTATGGCATTTCCATAGCCATTCCGAGATATATTGCCATGCAACTTCCACCGCTTCCGTTTTTGATGACTTGAGCATTCATTGTCATATTGCTTTTCATGAGTGTAAGATAGCTAGCATGATATTTCCATGGCTTGACTGTTTTTTGATATCGTTGTTATGCTAGATCATTGCACATCCTGGTACACTGCCAGAGGCAGTCACATAGAGTCATACTTTGTTCTAGGTATCGAGTTGTAATATTGAGTTGTAAGTAAATAGAAGTGTGATGATCATCATTATTCATTATTAGAGCATGTCCCAATGAGGAATGGATGAGGGAGACTATGATTCCCCCACAAGTCAGGATGAGACTCCGGACAAATATAAAAAATAGAAGAAAAAATAAAAAAAGTGAGGCCAAAAAGAGCCCAAAAAAAAGAAAAAAAAGAAAAGAAAAAGAAAAGAAAAAAATGACAGAAAAGAGAGAAGGGGCATGCTAATTCCACACTTGTGCTTCAAAGTAGCACCATGTTTTTCATGTAGAGAGTCTCCTTTGTTGTCACTTTCATATGCTAGTGGTAAATTTTCATCATAGAGTTAGATGCACACCCACTTAGTATTCATGTTGAGCTTTCATACACTTATAGCTCTTAGTGCATCCGTTGCATGGCAATCCCTACTACTCGCATTGATATCAATTGATGGGCATCTCCATAGCCCGTTGATTAGCCACGTCGATGTGAGACTTTCTTACTTTTTGTCTTCTCTATGTTTACCCCTATCATTAATTATATTCTATTCCACCCATAGTGCTATATCCATGGCTTGCGCTCATGTATTGTGTAGGGGTTGAAAAATCTGAAGCGCGTTAAAAAGTATTAACCAATTGCTCGACATGTCATCGGGGTTGTGCATGATAAATACTTTGTGTTAAGAAGATGGAGCATTACAAGGCTATATGATTTTATAGGGATAGCTTTCTTTAGCGTTGATATTTTGAAAGACAAGATTGTTTATTGGGATGCCTGAGTATTGATGTCTTTATGTCAAATTATAGACTATTGCTTTGAATCACTTGAGTCTTAATATTCATGCCATGATTATATATATGATCAAGATTATGCTAGGTAGCATTCCACATCAAAAATCATCTTTTTTATCATTTACCTACTCGAGGACGAGCTGGAATTAAGCTTGGGGATGCTGATACGTCTCCGTCATCTCTATAATTTTTGATTGTTTCATGCCAATATTATACAACTTTCACATATTTTTGGCAACATTTTATATTGTTTATTGGACTAACATATTGATCCAGTGCCCAGTGCTAATTCCTGTTTGTTACATGTTTTTTCTTTCGCAGAATATCCATATCAAACGAAGTCCAAACTCGATAAAAATTTACGGAGAATTATTTTGGAATATATGTGATTTTTGGGAGTTGGAATCAATGAAAAAGGAGGCCCACAGCCCCCACAGTACACTAGGGCGCGCCCCGGGGCCCAGGCGTGTGGTGGTGGGTTGTGCTCACCTCGTAAGGCGGTTATTGCTCTACTTCGGGCGCAAGGGAGCTTATATCCAGAAAAAAAATCGTGTTGAAATCTCAGCACAATTGGAGTTACGGATCTACAGGAATATAAGAAATGGTTTTCGGCCAGAAAACAGGAACGTGAAACAGAAGAGAACAGAGGGATAGATCCAATCTAGGAAGGGCTCCTGCCGCTCCGCCGCCATGGAGGCCATGGACCAGAGGGGGAACTCTCCTCCCATCTAGGGGGGAGGCCAATGTAGAATAAAGAGGGGGGCTCTCTCTCCCTCTCCCCCGGTGGTGCTGGAACGCCACCGGGGCAATCATTGTGTGACGGCGATCTACTCCAACAACTCCGTCATCTTCACCAACAACTCCATCACCATCCCGCATCTATCTACAGCGGTCCACTCTTCCGCAACCTGCTGTACCCTCTACTTGAACATGGTGCTTTATGATTCGTATTATCATCCAATGATATGTTGCCGTCCTATGATGCTCGGGTAGATTTTTGTTGTCCTATCGGTAATTGGTGAATTGCTATGATTGGTTTAATTTGCTTGTGGTTATGTTGCTGTCCTTTGGTGCCCATCATATGAGCGCGCGTGTGGATCAAACCATAGGGTTAGTTGTATGTTGATAGGACTATGCATTGGAGGGCAAGAGTGACAGAAGCTTCTTCCTAAACATAGAAATTGATGCATACGGGATTGAATGGGGACCAATATATATCTTAATGCTATGGTTGGGTTTTACCTTAATGAACGTTAGTAGTTGCGGATGCTTGCTAATTGTTCCAATCATCAGTGCATAGAATTCCACGTAAGGGATGACATGCTAGCAGTGGCCCCTCCCACATAAAAACTTGCTATCGGTCTAGTAACGTAGTCAATTGCTTAGCGACAGTTCCGCAAATCCTACCATTAATAATCCACACTCACTATACTAATTTAATTGTACTTTAATTATAACAGCACCTACTTTTTATTTTTACATTCTTTATTATCTTGCAAACTTATCCCTTCATACATACAAAGCACTTCTAGTTTTATTCTTGTTCCAGGTAAAGCAAATGTTAAGTGTGCGTAGAGTTGTATCGGTGGTCGATAGAACTTGAGGGAATATTTGTTCTACCTTTAGCTCCTCGTTGGGTTCGACACTCGTATTTATCGAAAAAAACTACAAACGATCCCGTATACTTGTGGGTTATCAGCACTCTCCGAGTAACTCAGGGAAGCTAGACATATGGGATTTGATGTACATAAAGCAGTAGCCCGGAGAAATGGTCCACCACTTCTGGGCTAGATTCCTCCTGGTCAAAGATAGAATGATGGACTGCTGCGACCAAAAAATCATAGCGACCTTTCAACATAACTGCCAAGACGAAGGAATCTTGAATGCCCTCGCCCGTCGCCATGTTCAAAACTTCACCGAGTTATCGGATCTGGTATGCAAATATTGCGCCATGGAAAGCACCTGGGAGGCACAACAAATGCGCGTGGAGTCAATCCATGCCGAGGAACCCAGAAAATCTCGGGCAAAACGCGTATACCCATGATGGTCGGCTGAAGACTGATACGTACATTTTGCATCATGTTTTCCTACTATTATTTATAATGTTTTTATGCTTTATAAGACTTTATGGAGTAATTCTAATGCCTTTTCTCTCATAATATGCAAGGTTTACACAAAGAGGGGGAATACCAGCAGCTAGAATTCTTGTCCTGAAAAAGCTATGTCAGAGATACCAATTATGCACATCTCCAAATGAGATGAAATTTTACGGAGAATTATTTTGGAATATATAACAAATGTTGGAGAAAAGAACTACCAGAGGGGGGCTGCCAGGTGCCCTGGTGGGTGGTGGGCACCCTGGCCCACCTCCGATGCCCATCTTCTGGTATATAAGGTGTTTTGACCTAGAAAAAAATAGGGAGGACTTTCGGGACGGAGCGCCGCTGTCTCGAGGCGGAACTTGGGCAGGAGCACTTTTGCCCTCCAGCGGAGGGATTCCGTCGGGGGAACTTCCCTCTCGGAGGGGGAAATCGAAGCCATCGTCATCACCAACAAGCCTCTCATCTTTGGGAGGCCAGTCATCATCAACATCTTCAATAGCACCATCTCATCTCAAACCCTAGTTCATCTCTTGTGTTCAATCTTTGTACCGGAACCTCAGATTGGTACCTGTGGGTGACTCATAGTGTTGATTACATCTTGTAGTTGATACTATATGGTTTATTTGGTGGAAGATTATATGTTCAGATCCATTATGCTATTTAATATCCCTCTGATCTTGAGCATGAAAATTATTTGTGAGTAGTTACCTTTGTTCTTGAGGCCACGGGAGAAGTCATGTTGCAAGTAATCATGTGAATTTGATATGTGTTCGATATTTTGATGATATGTATGTTGTGATTCCCTTAGTGGTGTTATGTGAACGTCGACTACATGACACTTCACCATCTTTGGGCCTAAGGGAATGCATTGTGGAGTAGTTATTAGATGATGGGTTGCTAGAGTGACAGAAGCTTAAACCCTAGTTTATGCGCTATTTCGTAAGGGACTGATTTGGATCCATATGTTTAATGCTATGGTTAGATTTTATCTTAATACTTCTTTCGTAGTTGCGGATGCTTGCGAGTGGGTTAATAATAAGTGGGAGGCTTGTTCAAGTAAGAACAACACCCAAGCACCGGTCCACCCACATATCAAATTATCAAAGTAGCGGACGTGAATTAAACCAACATGATGAAAGTGACTAGATGAAATTCCCGTGTGCCCTCAAGAATGCTTTGCTTATTATCTGAGGCCATTTCGGCATGTCCTTTGCCATCCAAAGGATTGGGCTACCTTGCTGTACTTAATGTTACAATTGTTACTTATTACTTGTTAAAAATTATCTTGCTATCAAACTACCTGTTACCGATAATTTCAGTGCTTGCAGAAATTACCTTGCTGAAAACCACTTGTCATTTCCTTCTGCTCCTCATTGTGTTCGACACTCTTACTTATCGAAAGGACTATGATTGATCCCCTATACTTGTGGGTCATCAAAGATGAGCCCGCCGGGAATAAGAATAGACCCCTCACCGGAACCCAGAACAGTCCTCGACGAGCTACTGGACAAACAATGCCCCATACACTCGGTCCTGCTGAACACAAACCCAACCCATAGCCTTCGAGCTTGCTGGGTGGTTAGGCAAGTAGCAAAGTGTGGGGAGGCTATCCTCGGAGCGACACCCTCCAGTAGATGATCAGCAGGACCCCCGCACAATGACACTGAGGTCCTGACGATCTATGATACATTTTCCTCAAATAATCAGAGGAAAAGAGCCCTTCGAGAGCTCGGTCAAATCCACCAGGTGACAACAGCAAATTCCTGGACGGATACACCAATCACCTTTGACATGGAAGATGAGCCAAGGGCCCGCCCCGTCCGAGCACCCGCCACACTAGTCCTCGATCCCATAGTGGAGCCTTCAGACTAACCAAGGTTCTAATGGACGGAGGCAGCGGTTTAAACCTCATTTACGAAGATACCCTCGACAAAATGCAATTCGACAGATCTCGCGTCGAACAAAGTTACACCACCTTTCAAGGAATTATCCCCGGTAGATAGGCGCGCTGCTTCGGACGAGTCACTCTCGACGTAGTATTCGGAACTCCCGAGAACTACAGGTCTGAAGAACTACTCTTCCACATTGTGCCGTTCCATAGCGAATACCACGCCCTATTGAGGCGGGACACATTCACAAGGTTTCAGGCCATACCACATTACGGGTATATGAAACTCGAACTGCCAAGGCCCAATGGCGTAATCACAATTGCAAGCGATCCTGATAGAGCCCTTCGAGCCAAAAAAAAAAAACAATGCTCACCCTCGAAGCATTATCCGAGGCTCTCGCAGTCGAGGAATTAACCACACTCCGCACAATGGTGGATAGGGACGACATAGTCCTCAGTAAAAGGCCCAAATACACATCCATCAAACCAGCAGACGAAATCGTCAAATTCCAAGTGCATCCAATGGATCCCAACAAAACAGCATCCATCGAAGCCCAGTTGGACCCCGCGGTTGAAATAGCATCACACACGTTCCTGCGCGAGAACTTGGACATATTCGCCTGACACCCTTCAGATATGCCAGGAATCCCATGAAGACTAGCGGAGCATAGCCAGAATATAATCAAGGGCTTTAAGCCAGTCAAACAGGTGCTATGCTGATTTTTTGAACCCAAGCGTCAAGCTATGGGGGAAGAATTAGCAAAATTACTCGAAGCCGGATTCATCCGAGAAATCAAACACCCTGAGTGGCTGGCAAATCTGGTCATGGTGCCTAAGAAGGACAAATCCTCGCGGCTGTGCGTCAATTTCAAAGACCTAAATAAAGCCTGCCCTAAGGATCCCTTCCCTTTACCCCACATAGACCAGATCATCGATGCCACCGCCGGACACGACTCACTGTGCTTCCTCGACGCCTATTCAGGATACCATCAAATTAAAATGAAGGAGTCCGACCAAGCCGCAACCTCCTTCATCACCCCCTATGGGCCATTCTGCTTCAACACAATGCCCTTTGGGTTGAAAAACGCAGGCGCCACATATTAGCGCATGATTCAAACATGCCTAGAAAATCAAATCGGAAAAATAGTGGAAGCATATGTAGGCGACATGGTCATTAAAACCAAACACGTCAGCTATTTGCTGGATGACTTTCGCCAAACCTTCGAAAATTTGTGGGCTTACGATATACGGCTCAACCCGGACAAATGTGTCTTTGGAGTTCCCGCCAGAAAACTTCTTGGATTCATTGTTTCCCATAGAGGAATAGAGGACAATCTGGCTAAAATCTGAGCTTTATCCCAGCTAGCAATACCTACGGAGCTGAAAAACGTCTAGAAGCTGGCGGGCTGCATGGCAGCCTTGAGCCGCTTTATCTCCCGCCTTGGTGAAAAGGCACTGCCGCTCTACAAATTGCTCAAAAAGACCAAAAAATTTGAGTGGACCGATGAAGCAACTGCCGCACTGGAAGAAATAAAAATGTTATTAGCCGGCAATCCTATACTAGCAGCACCCAGCATCGGCGAACCCATACTGTTGTACATCTCGGCCACGACTCAAGTGGTGAGCGTAGTTCTCGTGGTAGAACGAGAACCAGAGAGCCACAAGTTCTGGGTGTAGAAGGTAGTCTACTACGTATTAGAAGTGCTCACCCCGTGCAAATCCCGGCATCCACATTACCAGAAGATAGCCTACATAGTTTTTATGGCATCCTGAAAACTCCGACACTACTTTCAAGAGTGTTCGGTCATGGTGGCATCCGAGGTCGCTGCATTGCCAAATGGTCCATAGAGCTCCTTCCTTTTGAAATTGTGTACAAACCACGTCGAGCTATTAAATCTCAGGTATTGGCCGATTTTCTTGCCGAATGAACAGAAGCCGAGCTCCCTAGGGAATATAGTACATATTCACATTGGATAATTTACTTTGACAGCTCCAAGATGTTAGCTGGACTGGGGGCTGGGGTGATCCTTACACTCCCCACTACCGACAATATCCGCTATGTACTACAAATTATGTACACAGTTTCCAACAATGCGGCCAAATATGAGGCTCTGTTGCATGTTCTTCGGATGGCAACATCAATGGGCATACAAAGGCTCGAGGTGTGGTGAGACTATAACCTCACCATCTCCCAAGTCAACGGCGAATTCGACGCCAAAGACCCAAAGATGGTGGCATATTGGAATGCCGTCCTTAAAATATCCACCCGATTCGAAGGGTTAGATTTTCACCATGTCTCCAGAGAGAGCAATCAAGCTGGGGACGTCCTCGCTTGCATGGGCGCCAAAGCGCGACCCAGTCCCTAAAAACACCTTCTGAGAACAGATTTTCAAGCCATCCATGGTGTGGCAGGATGAGCGCCAGGACGCGGGAGCTAATGCCCAGAACAGATCGTCCCGCCTAACATTGAGCCAGAAGAAGAAATCATCGAAGGCTCGGCACTCGAAGAAACACTCTCGGCTCACGAAGTCATGGATGTAATCGTGTCGTGGACCGAGCCCTTTCTTGCTTATCTTCTTCGACAAGAGCTCCCCGATGACCAGACCGAGGGACGACACATAATCCGGCGTTCTAAAGCTTATAAGGTCCATGAAGGCGAACTGTACAAGAAAAGCACTACTGGAGTCCTCCAAAGATGGATATCTGAAGAGGAGGGGCAGCAACTTTTGGCTGAAATACATGCCGGCATGGGCAGTCACCACGCAGCAGCTCGGGCCCTGGTAAGCAAGGCCTTTCGAGCAGGGTTTTTCTGGCCCATCGCTCGTGCGGACGCATGCACACTAGTCCAACATTGCGTTGGATGACAACTTTTTGCAAATCAAAGCCACATGCCCCCCACTGCTCTCCGGACAATACCGATTACCTGGCCTTTTGCGGTCTGGGCCTGGACATGGTCGGACCACTTAAAGGGGGGACCAAGAAAAAGAAATACCTATTGGTCATGTTCGACAAATTCACTAAGTGGATTGAGGCGAAACCAGTAACTTCAGCTAAGTCTGGAACGGTCATCGAATTCGTATCCTGCGTGGTCCACCGTTACGGTGTCCCCCACAGCATAATAATGGACAATGGATCCAATTTCACAGCCCAGGAGGTAAAGGACCGGTGCGCCAACATGGGCATTAAGCTCAATTATGCTTCGGTATATCACCCACAGACCAACGGACAGGTCGAACGGGCCAATGGACTAATCATGAGCAGCATAAAGCCTTGTCTGGTACGCTCCCTGAAAGAATCTGATTCCCACTGGGTGGAGGAGCTTGACTCCGTATTATGGGGACTGCACACCACGCCTAATCGATCAACGGGATACACGCCATTCTTCATGGTGTACGGCGCAGAAGCAGTCCTCTCCTGCGACCTTATTCATGACACGCCTAGGGTGCGCATGTACGAAGAAAGGGAAGCCGAGATAGATCGGCAAGACGACCTGGACGAGCTGGAAGGAGAGTGAGACATAGCTTGGGCCCGCTCTATGTTTTATTAACAACAGGCCCGACGCTACCAGAGTAGGGAAGTTCGGGCAAAGGCATACAACATAGGCGAACTCGTCCTACGTCTCCTGGAGAAGAAGAAGAATAAGCTCTCGCCCAAGTGGGAGGGTCCCTTCATAATCTATGAAGTGCTAGCAGCAGGAGCATATCGTCTTCGCAACTCAGCAGACAATCACCTCGAACCCAACCCTTGGAACGAAGCTCGGCTTCGGTGCTTCTACGGCTAGTCTGGTGTCGTCACTCCAAACTTACCTTTCCTTTGTTATAGTTTTCCTTTCCCTTTTTTTTTACTTTTTTGGGTGGTTAGTACCCCCCAGGCTATGTTCGGTTAAACCAAACTATTTTGAGATCTTTAGGTACACATCTTCAAATGTATTACCCGGACTACCTGGGGCTTCTTTAACGAAGCCGATCAATATATTTTTCGTGCACCTATTCACCTCTGTCATGTTTTGCACCCTTCCTATATCATTTTTAAGCCATTATATGCACCAATTTGACTTAAGTTTTTGCCAAGCTGGGTTGCCTCGCTCCTATGCTTACCCCCTACATTCCCGATTGTTCGGCTAGGGGGTAAAGGGAGCACCTCTGCGATTGTTACGACCGGGTCAGCCACGTACGTACCTTAGACGGGTGAAGCTGAAAGCTAGCGTTCTTAAGAAAACAATCGGTCGGTCATGAGGGAAGTGAAAATAATTTGGTGCTCATCACCAAAACACTGTGGTCATTTTCCCGAAATACCAACACCCGCATACTACGGGTATCCGGTTAAAACGTCTATGGTCAACATGACAACCCGAAGAAAGGAACCCATGGAGGAACTATTTTCTTCAGAAGATGTTTCTTATGTTAAAAAGTAATATAACATAACTCCCCGCAGGCGTTTTGTCTGTTCACACAATATGGACGGATTGCCTGCTTACTCAAAGTGATTTCCTGTTCCCTTGGGTCACATAGTACGGAACACTCCCTGGCCACTGACTGGGGAGGCGGAAGCCGATGGCCAGTTAAGACAACATTTACAATACAGATGGAGAATGTTTGATGTAAAGTACATAGATACATAGAATCAAACACCCTACTCCCTATCTAGATTATCTATTATACTATCAAGGGCACATTCCTCCTGGGAGAGCCAAGTAGCAGGCATTACTTGGTCATATACCAAGTGGAGAGGTATTTCTTACCCATCCGGCCGTGCCGGTCCAACACGAGCCATTGCCCAGGCCTCCCGCGCTCTTTCTTGACAAGCTGATATCTTCCATAGCTCAAAGAGACGCCAAGCTCCCTTAAATCGATTGGCAAATTCGGCCATCCCTTCTTGAGGCGTCTCGGTCGGCCACAATGCCTTGGCCATGCTCTTCATAGCTTTCCGCGCTCGCTCGTGCACAATGGACTGTTCCTTTAATAGATTCTCTCCAAACGAGTTAATCTCTTCTTAGGGACACTCGGTGAGGAGACCTAAACATGAGGAATGGCATGTCTTTTACATTCACATTATACACATATTCTACGCAATCGCAAGCTGAGATGTCACTTACTGAACATGCCACCTTTTAATCTTTGGTTCTCCTCAAGGGCTTGTGCCAATTGAGTTTTCAAACTCTCAATTTCTTCGGCATGCTGCTGATTTTCCGCCTTGAGTTTGTTCTTTTCCCCATGGCTACGGGCCAGTACTCGGTGGCCAGCTTCATGCTGCGATTCGGCATACCTTTGCGATTATTTGGCCACGTCCAGGTCCTTTTTAAGTTGGCCTATGGAATCAGCTGCTACAAGGGAAGCCCATGTTAAACAAGGTACCCCAGACAATTCATGCATATTAAAGCCTTTTACTCACCATGCGCTTCCCTGGTGAACTTTTTGACCTCCTCGAGTTCGGCCTTTGTAGCAGCCAATTGTGTTCGGTTTAGCTCAAGGTCCTCGGACAGTTTTTTGTTCTGTTCCCTCGAGGCCTACACAATGCCACAAGCATACATACTCGCAGATCCTTAACTCGGCCGTCCCGCCCAAATTAAGGATCGGGGGCTACTGGGTTAGGATTTATGTTCGTTTCTAAAAACCAATCCCGTTCCTGCATGTTGGTTGACAGGAGGTTGGCAACCCCCTCAAGGCCGGTTCAGTCTACTCCAAGGTACACGTCTACCGAACTAAACACATTAAATTCCTGGTCGGAAAATGCGATATGACGCAGGGACTCCTTCTGCCGTCGGTGATTCATCACACTTTCGACTTTGGATTGTTAACCGAGACATCCCCAGCATCCTCTGGAGGCTGTTCTGCCGCAGAAGCCTCCGCATTGACCCCGGCATGTGCCGACGATCTTAGTTCAGGATTGCCCCTTGACGCCCCCTTGACATCTTCGGATGGAGGTGGCGGTACGCTTCTCCTGTAGGTCTCAATAAGATTGCGAGTACTCGCAATGGCCATACTAATGACAAAACTATAAACTCAAATGTGTTACCTCTTGGTCCGGGATGCGGTTGATGTAGCTCCAGTGGCTACCTTGTGTTTGGGAGCTCCAATACTGGTTAGTGCCGACGTGGTCGGCACCGCTCTTGTCGGTGTTCGGCGCGTGGTGCCGCGACCCTTGGGAGTAGATGTCAGCATACTCGGAATGGCACAAGGCAAACACAAAATAAAGTAAAGGTAAATAAATTGCAGCAAGGTGTTTTTGGGTTTTATGATAAAAGATAGACCCGGGACCCATAGTTTTCACTAGAGGCTTCTCTCTTAAAAGAACGCATACGATGGGTAAACAAATTACTGTTGAGCAATTGATAGAAAAGCGCATAATTATTACGACATCTAAGGCAATGATCATGAATATAGGCATCAAGTCCGTAACAAGTAGACCGACTCCTGCCTGCATCTACTACTATTACTCCACACATCGACCACTATCCGGCATGCATCTAGTGTATTAAGTTAACAAGAATGAAGTAATGCCTTAAGCAAGATGACATGATGTAGAGGGATAGATCCAATAATTAATAATAAACCCCACCTTTTTATTCTTAATGGGAACAATACAAATATGTGCCTTGCGACCCTTTCTGTCACTGGGTGAGGATATCGCAAGATTGAACCCATTACAAAGCACCTCTCCCATGGCAAGAAAAATCAATCTAGTTGGCCAAACCAAATCAATAGATCGGAGAGAAATATAAAGCTATCTTAATCATGCATAAAAGAGTTCAGAGAAGACTCAAGTAATATTCATAGGTAATCTGATCATAAATCCAAAATTCATCCGATCTCAACAAATGCACCGCAAAAGAAGATTACATCGAATAGATCTCCAAGAACATCGAGCATAACATTGTATTGAAGATCAAAGAGAGAGAATAAGCTATCTAGCTACTAGCTATGGACCTGTAGGTCTGTGGTAAACTACTCACACAATCATCAGAAGGGCAGCAAGGTTGATGTAGAGGCCCTCCATGATCGAATACCCCTCCGGCGGAGTACTGGAACATGTCTCCAGCTGGGATCTCACGGGGACAGAAACTTGCGGCGGCAGAAAAGTATTTTTGGTGTGCCTTGTGGTATACGGGGAATATTTGGGTATTTATAGAGCAAATATTAGGGTTGGAGGAGCATCAGATGGCCCATAAGCCTGGAGGGCGCACCCACCCCCCTAGGGCGCGCTTCCCGAGCTTGTCGCCAACTGGTGGCCCCTCTGACCCCCTCCCGAGTGTCTTCTGGTCCAAGAAAATTCCTCAAAAAGTTTCATTCCCTTTGAACTCCGTTTGGTATTGATTTTTTGTAAAAGACAAAAACAAGGAAAAAATAGCAACTGGCACTTGGCACTAGGTTAATAGGTTAGTCACAAAAAATGATACAAACTAGCATAATAATGCATATAAAACATCCAAGATGGATAATATAATAGCATGGAACAAGCAAAAATTATAGATACATTGGAGACGTATCAACAGCTCGCCCAGTCACCCGGGAGGGGGCCATGCGGGCGGGAGGAGGAGCTTGGGGCGCCCGCCATTTCTTCTCCCCTGTTCTCTGGTTTTTTGGCTTCTGGATTTGGGGAAATGAATGGGATGCCTGTCGTGCCCCTGGCCTATTTAATAAGTGCCTCCTTTTTGCTTTCATAAAAGGCGTTTCTGTAAAAGACTGCAAGACCGTCCGTCTCCTTTTGGCGCATGGAAATCGAGGGGTGTTATTTAACCCTGGATGAGGAAATTGGTATGGTGGGCCCAACGGCGTTTCAGAAAAATGGGAGATCATCGGCAGCCAAGTTATGGACATCGGAACATTGAGGGGGTGAAGAACTCATCTCGCAAGCCAAAATCTTTGGATGTGCGGAGCTACCAGAAGTCACGAATTCCGGTGTTGGAGACTAGTTCGGGGCTACTGAGGGATGCCTGGACTAGGCGGTCCTCGTGCTGTCGGCCTATCTCTTATGGGCCGGACAGGTGGGTCGATGTACGTCTACTATAAGGCCGAACTATGAATGCGACTCCGTGTCTGGGAAGGAAACCTTGGAAGCCTTGGTGTGTCCTCCAAGTCAAGATTAGAGAATCGGCATGATTATTCCTTCGTTGTAACCGACCATGTGTAACCCTAGGGCCCCTAGTGACTATATAAACCAGAGGGTTTAGTCCGTAGACGCTAGAAGAACAACCATCATCCTACTCACCTAGGGTTTAGTTCATCTGATCTCGTGGTAGATCGACTCTGTAATCATCCTATACACTTTAATATAATCAAGCAGGACGTAGGGTTTTACCTCTTCGAGAGGGCCCGAACCTGGGTAAACATCGTCTCCTTCATCCCTTGTTCCCCATTGATCCAAGATCCACAGCTCGGGACCCCATAACCGAGATCTGCCGATTTTGACACCGACACCAGGTACCATCTTCTGCAAGCGCGAAATCTCTGGCTTTCTCTAAAGCAAGATCCCGTTTCATCTGATCAACTTTAGCATCTTTGGCTTGCGCGGACTTAATAACTTTCAGAAGAGTTGCTTCCAGGACAAGATTATTCAGAGAACCCTGTGGAACTAGGTGAAGGTTCATCTTTCGAAGCTCTTCATGAAGGCGGGGTTGAGCTTTATGAACCATGTGATTGTTGCAATAAGACTTGCTGCTCAGGGCATCGGCCATAACATTAGCCTTGCCAGGAGTATAAGATATACCCAAGTTATAATCTGCTAGGGCCTCCATCCATCTCTGCAGACGAAGGTTCAGATCCAGCTGAGTAAACATATATTTCAAACTTTGGTGGTCGGTGAAGATCTCGCAATGATTACCGAGAAGGTAATGTCGCCACAGCTTCAGTCCATATATGACTCCAGCAAGCTCGAGGTCATGAAATGGGTAGTTCTCTTCGTGAGGGCGCAACTAACGAGAGGCATAAGCAATCACCCTACGCTCTTGCATTAGGACACACCCTAATCCTTGACAGGTTGCGTCACAATAAATGATGAAATCCTTTTGGGAACCTAGATGAGCAAGCAAGGGCAGAAGTCAGCTTGTCCTTTAGTGCTTGGAAACTTTCCTAACACTTTAAAGTCCAATCAAATTTAACACCCTTGTGAAGCAGTCTAGTCAGGGGCTTGGCGATCTTGGAGAAGTTCTCGATGAAACGACAGCAATAGCTGGCTAGTCCGAGAAAGCTTCTGACTAGTTTGACATTCTTTGGGGGAGTCCAATCGAGAATAGCCTGAACTCGCTCTGGGTTGACGAAAATACCATCCTTGGATATTACATGACCAAGGTAGATTACTTTGAGTAACCAGAATTCACACTTGGAATACTTGGCATAAAGCTGATGTTCTCGAAGCTTTTCCAGAACAAGATGAAGGTGTTCAACCTGTTCTTCTTTATTCTTGGAATGTACAAGGATATCATCCAGATAAATCATGATGAACTTGTTGAGGTATTCCATTAATATATGTTCATCAGATGAGAGAATGTCTCTGACGCATTGGTTAAGCCGAAAGACATGACGGTGTACTCATATGAACCATAGCGAGTAACGAATGCGGTCTTGGGAATATCCTCCTCACGAACCCGGATCTTTTGGTAACCCAACCTCATGTCGAGTTTAGAGAAGACCAAGGATCCAGCAAATTGATCATATAGATCATTGATTAGAGGAAGGGGATACTTGTTCTGAATAGTTGCTTTGTTGATAGGCCAATAGTCTTGTACCAAACGATTTGTTCCATCCTTCTTCTTGACAAAGAGAGAAGGTGCTCCCCAAGAAAAGGAACTTGGACGAATGAAACCACTACGAAAAGATTTGTCGATTTCCTCCTTAAGCTCAAGGAGTTCATGCGGCGGCATCTTGTAGGGTCGTTTGGCAATAGGAGTGGTGCCTGGTTTCAAGTTGATGATGAATTTGACAGCTCGAACCGGAGGTATCCCTGGGAGTTCTTCTGGAAAGACACCTTGGAAATCGCAAACGACTAGAATGTTTTCAATCCCCTCAAGAGGTGACGCGTTCAACGTGTTCAAGGAATAAAGCCGTGCTTTGGCATTTTGAACAAGCCAAGCATGGTAGCTTACTATCTCATTAGAAGGATGTAAGAGATGGACCGTTTTAGTGGCACAAATGATAAAAGCAATATGTGCTTTCAACCAATCCATTCACAGGATGAGGTCGATATTGGAAGACTTCAAAATAATGGGAGAGGCATGGAATTCCAACCCTTCAATTTCAACGGGAACGTTGTGACTAACCTTGGAGTTTTGACATTTTGGCCCGCAGGGGTGTGTACCACTAGTGGAGTGTGCATCTCTTCGTATTTAATGCCATGCATGAATGCAAAATCTTCTGATATGAAAGAATGCGATGCTCCTGAATCAAATAAAACAGAAGTTGGTTCTGAATTAACAAGGAGAGTACCCATCACAGTAGTAGGCTGGTCTTGAACTTCATTCAGATCAATGTTGTTAGCCTGACCACGACCATAAGGTCTGGCATTGTTGTTGCGGGGTTGATTGTTACCACGGACAGTTGGAGGAAGTGCAAGTTGGTTCTGATTTTGATAGCAATCCCTGGCACGGTGACTTGGACGACCACACTTGAAGCACATCCTATCATTGGGGTTGGGAGCAGGAGCTCGGGGTGGTGCAGTTCGAAGAGGCTGCCTCGGCGTTGGAGGAGGCAGACGAGGTGTAGCATAGGACTGTCTTGGTGCAGGTGCAGCTGGGTGGTACATGCTATGGGGGATCCATATCCGACGCTTCTTCGATGATGGGCCCGAAGATGAGCCAACGTCACGGTTGTGCCTGGGGGATCCATCATGTTCCTAAACACCAGTCTCAACCTGAATGGCCTTGTTCACCAAGGTGGCAAAGTCAGCGAAGTCATGCACCAGGAGCGCAAGCTTGATATCAGGGTGAAGTCCGTCATGAAACTTTTCCTGCCTACGAGCATCAGTAGCAATGTCTTCTTCAACATAACGGGAAAAGTCTAGGAACTCCCGCTGGTAAGCATCAACAGTGTTGTTGCCCTAGGTGAGGTTGCGGTACTCTCGCTTCTTCCTGTCCATGATTCCCCAAGGAATGAAGCGGGCATGGAAGCCAGCTTGGAAATCCGTCCAAGTAATGATTGTTCCTGCAGGTTGAGTACGCATGTGGCTATCCCACCATTGAGCAGCGGGACCCTTGAGGAAAAAGGATGCGAAAGTGACATAGCTAGCAGGGGCAACGTCAGCAGACTCAATTTCATACGTGATGTCGTGGAGCCAGTCATCAGCATCAAGGGGCCGAGTTGAGCTGTGGTAGATGGTGTTGGTGTCAAAACCGCCGAATCTCGGGTAGGGGGTCCCGAAGTGTGGATCTTGGATCGATGGGGAATAGTAGATGTGGGACACGATGTTTACCCAGGTTCAGGCCCTCTCTAAGATGTAAAACCCTATGTACTGCTTGATTATATTGCTTGTGTATATGGGGGTTACAGAGTAGATCTACCACGAGATCAGATGAACTAAATCCTATCTAGTAGAATGGGAATTGTTCTTCTGGCCTCTACGGACTAAGCTCCCAAGTTTATATAGACACCAGGGGTACTAGGGTTTACAGATAGTCGGTTACATCAAGGAAACTCCGGATCTTCCATCTTGACTTGGGGCACACACCAAGGCACAAAAGGTCTTCGGGCCGGGTACGGTGCGGCCCAACAGTTCGGCCCACGTGAGATGAGCTGGCACCCCGAGGACCCCCTAGTTCAGGACTCCCTCAATAGCCCCCGAACTAGCCTTCAACGCTGGAGCTCACAACTGTTGATCGTCCCATGATTCCCAAAATCTTTGGCTTGCGAGGCGAGTTCCTCATCTTCACCCTGTTCAGCCGACTGCAACAATTCGGTTTCCGATGACTCCTTGATCCATCAAATCATGGCGGGCCCCCTTACCATTAACTTTGTCAAGGGCGACCCTCGATTTTCATGCAGCCACCAGAAGGCGAGCAGTCTTGTGTCTTTTACAAAAACACCCACCCGGGATCAGGAACATATCTATTAAATAGGCCAAGGGCGCATCAAGTGGTCCATACATACCCAAGAAAGGAACCCCACCCTGGCCGGTGTCCCTGGCTCATCCTCGCGCCCTCACGGCCATCTCCCGGGCAACTGGCCCAGCTGCTCTGTGTCATGGCTTCAGCTATGCGACCTCCAGCAGCAAGGGTTTCTTCCAGCCGCAGGTCTCATGCCCGTTCGCGCCGGGCTGACTTCAGACAACGGCGAATCCTTCACAGAGAACTTTCCCATTCCAAATAAGGATGAGAGGGTATGTTTCATATCCTTCCTTCTAAGAGGTCTAGGATTCCCCATTCACCCATTCTTAAGGGGCCTGCTAGAGTTTTATGGGATCCAACTCCACCACCTCACCTCGGGAACAATTCTGCATATTTCTGGCTTTGTTGCTCTCTGCGAGATGTTCCTGGGCTGTGAGGCCCATTTAGATCTATGGAGGAAGTTTTTCTGCCTCGTCCCTAGCACCCATGGGGGGTCAATTCTTGAAGTAGGCGGAGCCGAGGTGTGTCACATAGCCGGCACTGGATATCCCATTAGGACTCCAAAGAAAGATTTCGAAGAGTGGTCTTCGGAGTGATTTTATATCGAAGATGTCCCCCTATTCGAACTAGTTCGGAGGGGTCTGCCCGTGTACTCGGACACCCCACTTAAGAAACGACTTAACTGGCGGCCCAAGGCTCTTCCCAGGAAGAATCTGCCGAGGTATAGTGCTTAGCCGCGAAGGTATGGGTGCTGGCCCATGGGGGATTGGCCATGGTTGACGTAATGGCCGCGGTGATCGAACGATGTGTGCAACCCCTCCAGCAAAGGACGGACCCCCTGTGGAGCTTTAACGGGACAAGTGATGCGTCCCACTACAAGCGACAGGGGCTGAACAATCAAGCAGCAATGGCCGCCATATTGGCGGATCTATTCAAAGGCGAGGAAGAAGAGTTCGCCCGCCTGAGAAACTGGAAAGGCTACCCGGGCTACAACCCCATTGAATGGGTAAGTTTAAACTTGTGTTCATAGTTCGGATATCACACCCAAATACTGATCGGTTCAACCATTTTTTCGAACAGAGCTAGAGACGCCAAGTTGAAGGCATCAGCTACCCCGCACCTCAATCGGAGGATCATTCTCGTGATGATGATCCAGGCTTTCACAAGGACCCGGAGATATCGATTGACTTTGAGGACGGGGTTTTCTTTCAGGAGAGCCTCGATGGTGCTAAGGTGGCCATCACAGCCGATCATCCTGGGCTCCTCCCCTCCTCCATCGTAAGTAGCAAGAAGGCCTCCTTTCCAACAAATTGTTTGCCTTGCGCTACTCTGGCTACGCTAACTTCTACTCCCAAGGGCTGCCGTACCTCATGCCGAACACCTACGGAGGCAGCGTCAATTCCGGCCAACAAAGGAGCCTCCAAACGGAAAGCTACCATGCTAATCGCATCTTCGGAAAAAAGGTAATATGCTCTAAAATTGCCATCAGTTCATCACTGGCCTCATTTATGAGGGGCTTCGCTGAAATTCAATCCGGGTCAACAGGAAGAAGGTACCACCCCAACCGTCCAGAGACATCAATGGAGTGTTGGGGAGTGGCCGAAGACCCTCAGCGCGGGCGAAGGTTAATGCGAGGGATCCAACAATACATCAGCCTACGGATGATCCTAAGGATGTTTCGGTTATCAATTCGGAAGTTGAAAGTGTGATGAATCACCGGCGATGGAACGAATCCCTGTGCCAGGCCACCTTTACCGACCAAGAATTTAATGCTTTCAATTCGGTTGACATATATCTCGGAGCGGCCCGAACAGGTCTCGAGGAAATTGCCAATCTTCTGTCAGCCGATATGCAGGTAAGGAATGACTTCCAATAGCCAAATGTAAATACTAACCTAGTAGCCCCCGAGCCTTGAATTGGGCGGGATGGCTGAGTTAAGGGTCTGAGAAATGTGTATCGTGTGCTGCAGGCCTTAAAGGACAAAAATAAAAAATTGTCCGAGGACCTTGAGCTAAGCCGAACACGGTTGGTTGATGCGGAAGCCGAATTGGAAGCTGTGAAGAAGTTCACCAGCGAGGCCCATGGTGAGGGAAAGCTCTAAACTTGCATGGATTATGTCATCGCACTTTGTTTAACAACGGCCATCTTTATGGCAGCTGAATCCATAGGTCAACTACAGAGGGACCTGGACGCCGCCAAAGAAACTCAATGGTATGCGGAATCACATCATCAAGTGGTCTTCGGGTTTTGAAACGAAGCCAGGAGGAGACCAACAAACTAAAGACGGAGAACCAGCAATAGGCCAAAGAAATAGAGAGTCTAAAAACTCAATTGGTACAAGTTCGTGGAGAAAACCAAAGCTTGAGAAGCGGCATGTTCAGTAAGTTTGTCCGTAAGCATTGGATAAGTATAGACTTGTACCGTGCTTGAATGTAAAAGATATGCCATGCTTTTCATGCTAGGTCTCCTAACTGGCCGGCTCGGAGAGGAAGTCCAGTCCTTTGGTGCGAACGTGCTAAAGGAACTAACTGTGGTTCATGAGAAAGCTCGAAAGGCTATGAAGAACATGGTGAGGGCATTATGGCCGACCGAAGTGGCGCCGGACGATATGGCCGAACTGGCGAATCGCTTTAAGGGAGCTCGACGGCGCTTCGAGTTGTGGAAAATATCATCCTGTCGGGAGGGGGCGCGAGAAGCATGGGCCATGGTGAAAACCCGGTTCAGGAAGCTCGAGCCAGAGCATATGGCTCGTGTTGGGCCAGTAGGGCCGGATGGGTAGGAAATACCCCTTCATTTGGTTTATGACCAAGTGATGCCTACAGCTCGATTTTCCCAGTGGGATTGTGCTTTAGATAGCATAATAAACAATGTGGACAAAGAGTGATGTGTTTGATTCTATGTAATTAACTATGTACTTTACATCGAACGGTCTCGATCCAAACTGTAAAACATTGTCTTAACTGGCCATCATCTTCCGCCTCCCCGACCAGTGATCGGGGAGTGTTCCGTACTATGGGACCTGAGGTACAAAGGAAAATCACTTCTGATAACCAGGCAATCTGGCCTTTGGGTGCGAACAGACAAAAACACGTGCGAAGAGTTATGTTATATTACTATTTAACATAAGAAACATCTTCTGTAGAAAATAGTTCCTCGATGGGTTCCTTTCTTCAGGTTTGTCATGCCAAGTGCAGACGTTTGTATTCGGATACCCAAGGTATGCGAATAATTGATGCGGGGGCCGAATCCCCAAGCGTTGGTGACGAACACCAAGAGTATTATAGTTTTCCTCTTTGCCGACCCACTGTCTACTTAAGAATGCTAGCTTTCGGCTTCACCCGTCTGAGGTACGTACACGGCTGACCCGGTCGTAACAATCGCAGAGGTGCTCCCTTTACCCCCTAGCCGAACGATCGGTAATGTAGGGGGTAAGCACAGGAGCCAGGCAACCCAGCTTGGCAAAAATTGCTTATGCTATGTATTGGCCTTTACTTGACGTGCATGAATTGTTCTTGTATAACATGCCGATGCATAGGAAGAGAGTTAGACTTCGTCATTGCATGATTTATGTTGCTTTGTTCTCACTACTAAATGCCAAATCATTGTTAATTAAAATTGGCTTTGATATACCTTGGGATCCGGGTGGATCCATCACTTGAGCACTTTATGCCTAGCTTAATGGCTTTAAAGAAAGTGCTGCCAGGGAGACAACCTGGAAGTTTTAGAGAGTCATTTATTTCTGTTGAGTGCTTTTATAAAGTTAAAAAACAAAAAATATAGAGGGGAACTTTAAACTTCACAAAAAGAAAAGTGAAAGTGAGAAAGACGAACACCGTTGAAGTGGGGGACGTCCTTGAACTTTGTTCATGCCCATGGAAACTTTGTGAATCTCGATTACAGAAACTTTTCAACAAAAATAATTATCCCCTTGTACAAATCCATTGTATTATAAAAATAATGTGCCAAGATTTGCCTTTAGGATGATTAGATTGCTTGTTGGTATGTGCGGTGCAAAAACAGAAACTTTCGCTGTAGCGCGTAATTTTACATTTTTTACTGGGACGTTGAAAGTTTCTGAAACTTTTTGCACAGTATTTTTCCTAATTTTTCAGAATTTTTAGAGTACCATAAGTATGGTGAATGTTCAGATTACTACAGACTGTCCTGTTTAAGACAGATTCTGTTTTTTATGCATTGTTTTGCTTGTTTTGATGAAACTGTCGATTTTTATCGGTGGTATAAGCCATGGAAAAGTTATATTACAATAGCTAAAATGCAAAAACAAAATATGAATTGGTTTGCAGCAGTACTTAAAGTAGTGATTTGCATTATTATACTAACGGATCTCACGAGGTTTCTGTTGAGTTTTGTGTGGATGAAGTGATCAAAGATCGAGGAGGTCTCGATATGAGAAGAAGGAGGAGAGGCAAGAGTTCAAGCTTCGGGATGTCCATGGCACCCCAAGTAAATATCCAAGAAGACTCAAGCGTCTAAGCTTGGGGATGCCCCGGAAGGCATCCCATCTTTCTTCAACAACTATCGGTATGTTTTCGTCTTCGTTTCGTTCATGTGATATGTGTGAATCTCGGAGCGTCTTTTGTGTTTAGTTTTCATTTTTCTTTTATGCACCATGCTGGTATGAGATAGTCCATGGCCTATTTATAGAATACTCATTGCACTTCACTTATAATTTTTTAGTATGGCTTTATAGAATGCTTCATGTGCTTCACTTATATCATTCGAAGTTTGGATTGCCTGTTTCTCTTCAGATAGAAAACCGTTGTTTGTAGAATGCTCTTTTGCTTCACTTATATTTGTTAGAGCATGGTCTTTTGTAGCAAGAATTAAACTCTCACGATTCACTTATATCTATTTAGAGAGTCAATAGGAGTTGGTCATTTGCATGGTTAGTCATAAAATCCTACATAAAACTTTTGGATCACTGAATATGATATGTTTGATTCTTTGCAATAGTTTTGCGATATAGAGATGGAATATGTGGGAGGTACTAGTAAACGGTTGTGGTTAGTAAGAATATTGGTTTTAAGGTTTGTGATTCCCGAAGCATGCACGTATAGTCTCTCGTTATGCTATGAAGTTGGAGCATGATTTATTATTGATTGTCTTCCTTATGACTCGCGGTCGGGGACGAGCGATGGTCTTTTCCTACCAATCTATCCCCCTAGGGGCATGCGTAGTAGTACTTTGCTTCGACGGCTAATAAACTTTTGCAATAAGTATATGAGTTCTTTATGACTAATGTGAGTCCATGGAATATACGCACTCTTACATTTCCGCAATTTTCTAGCCTCTATGGTACCGTGCATTGCCCTTTCTCACCTTGAGAGTCGGTGCAAACTTCACAGGTGCATCCAAACCCCGTGGTATGATACGATCTATCACACATAAGCCTTATTATATCTTTCTCAAAAAAACCACCATACCTACCTATTATGGCCTTTCCATAGCCATTCCGAGATATATTGCCATGCAATTTCCATCGCTTCCGTTTTGATGACTTGAGTATTCATTGTCATATTGCTTTGCATGATCATATAGCTGACATAGTAGTTGTGGCTCAGCCACCGTTCATCATTTTTTTATACATGTTACGCTAGATCATTGCACATCCTGATACACTGCCAGAGGCATTCATATAGAGTCATATTTTGTTCTATATTGAGTTGTAATTTTTATTTCTTTTGAGTTATAAGTAAATAGAAGTATGTTGATCATTATTATTCATTATTAGAGCATGTCTCAGTGAGAAAAGGATGATGGAGACTATAATTCCCCCACAAGTCGGGATGAGGCTCCGGACAAAGAGAGAAAAAAAAGAAAAAGAAAAAAAGAAAAAAGAAAAAAAGAAAAAGAAAAAAGAAAAGAAAAAAAAGACAAAGAGAGAAGGGGCATGCTAGTTCCACACTTGTGCTTCAAAGTAGCACCATATTTTCATATGGAGAGTCTCCTATGTTGTCACTTTCATATACTAGTGGGAATTTTTCATTATAGAGTTAGATGCACACCCACTTAGTTTTCATGTTGAGTTTTCATACACTTATAGCTCTTAGTGCATCCGTTGCATGGCAATCCCTAGTCCTCGCATGGATATCAATTGATGGGCATCTACATAGCCCGTTGGTTAGCCGCTTCGATGTGAGACTTTCTTACTTTTTTGTCTTCTCTATATTTACCCCTATCATTATACTCTATTCCACCCTTAGTGCTATATCCATGGCTTGCGCTCATGTATTGTGTGAGGGTTGAAAAAGCTGAAGCACGTTAAAAAGTATGAACCAATTGCTCGGATTGTCATCGAGGTTGTGCATGATAAATACTTTGTGTTAAGAAGATAGAGCATGACAAGACTATATGATTTTGTAGGGATAGCTTTATTTAGCGTTGATATTTTGAAAGACACGATTGTTTGTTGGGATGCCTGAGTATTTATGTCTTTATGTCAAACTAGCAGGGTAACCCGCGCATTTGCGCGGCTAGGTTAACAGGTGCATACTATTTTACTTGTAATTGTATTGTCTTGAAGCTATGTTGTTCGTGCAATGAATTGTCATTTAAAAATATATCCATAATATATGACTTGTGGAAACATGATTACAATTTGATATAAATCTTCGAATGATTGTATTGGGTTTCTGGCATGGCGGCGAATAAAAGCTCATGTTATTTGAGTTTGTGACATGCCCTTTGAAAGCATTTACTTTCATATTGATCTCTAACTTCCTTCCTCCACTCCTCATCGGGCAATGTCTATCTTCTAATGATACATATTATGTATGAATCAGTTTAGAAGATATTAAATCCAAATATTAACGGTCATACATTATCCTAGTAATCTATTCGTCCACTCGCCTCTTCACATGATGGAAGAAAAGATTCTACAAACTACCATCCATCAAGCATTTGATTTCCTTCTGTTGGTTGTCGTATAAAATTTCAATATGGCCATCAGATATGGCCTCGCTTGGTACACACTTTTCATCTTTTGAAAAAACATGTGCTAATTAAATTGATATGTGAATCTAAATTACGGATTTTTGCCTTTGCAAACAGCTGAAACCTTTTCGATAGGAAGAGAGTAAAACTATAGGAGGGTGAAAGGCTGAGAATGCGAAGGTCAACATTGTTCCAAACACACCCATGTGAATAGTAAATTTGGGGAAAATACTGAAAAAATTAAACAAATCTAAAATTTTGGAGTATGAAATTTAGTCGACCATTCAGTGATGTATTAATACGCATGGTATTCTTAGTGAAGAAAATATAGTTGAGACCATACTATTTATCAAACAGTGTTTTCTAATATAGCTTCGATTTTGTCATTTTTTCCCAGATTACCATGGATGTGATTTCTTCGTGAAACTTCATTCGTGAGTATACCGGTTGACTATGTATATTAAAAAATATTTAGATTTTTTGAATTTTTTTTCTAGTATTTTTTTTAATTTACTATTCATAAGGAGTGTGCGTGGAACCATGTTCACCAAATCCTCGTCCGTTGAAGGCCAGCTATATACCCATAAAGCTGGCTCATAATTTTCAAAAGTAAGAAATGGCATATTTATAGGTTTCGGAAATTTTTTGAGACAGTGGAAATAGAAAAATAATATAGAGTTAGAGACCATTAATATACTCATATAGTGGGAGTTATTTTCAAAAGTAAAGAGAGTCATATTTGAAGATCTCAGAACATTTTAAAATAAGTATCATGTGTACTTGTAGATGTGCTCTACACATATGAGTAATTTATCATTTTTAAATATATTTATTTCTGAACTACAAAAATATCAATGTGGATCCTTAATAGTAAATAGTACGTGCATTCTACAGATACATTTTTTGCCTTTTTAGCCTATAGATAGATAAACATGTTTATTTATGAAATTTTGCCTACGTGTAACGAACAGCTCCCCGCTAAAGAAATGAGCAATTATATGTGCATAAAGAATAACTGCTCGGATTTTTTTTACCTACAAACTGTGTTTTCTGTTTTTTTAAGTGGGCTCATAAAGCCGGCTGGAACCATTTGTGAATTTTAACTGTATATTATTTAATTAATATACATGCATGTGTGCTTCTCATTAGTAGTACACGCTAGCATGCACCGACTGTTTTTTTTTTTATGTCCTTTGGGTCTCTTTAGTAATTGAATCGGTAAAAGGAGTAAGTAGCGTACCATGCAAAAATTAATATAAATTTGCATGTAAAGAAAAATTGCCAATATTTTCACCTACGTACACCCTGAATTGTTGATTGGCTCATTCGTTCCATCAATCATGATTTTTTTAAACATGTGTCAACCATGATATTTGTAAGCAATATTCTAGCATTCCTAGACTAATTACTTTGATGTACTCCCGCTGAGTTACATCGTGCCTTGACTTCTGCGTGCAGAAGAACTCATGCAAAGGAGTGAACTGAAGGTCTTTGTGTTTGGTGAAATGGAGTGGAGATGCACTCAAACGTATGTGCGTACCGTCGTGGAGAGGAAATAACTCTAATCCATTTTGTGTATTTATCGAATAGGTTAGTGCACCTATGGACTCCTTTTGCCTACTAGTAAGCATGCACGTGCAACGCACGTCTCTGCAGTGGCATATCGGGGTGATGACCCCAAAAGCGGTGGAGCAGTGGACGTCAGGGAGGTGGCCCCGGGAGCTTTGCAACTTCGATGACATGAAACTCATGTCATGTGGGTTACACTATTGCAGGCGTGTGGAATGCTTGTCTCTTCATCGCCGCAGGAGAGTGCCTCGTGACTTCTTTCCGGCAGTGATGAAATAGTGGCTTGTTCGGCGGAGCGAGTCCCCTAGCTAGTGTGTGTTTGTGTGGTTGGCGTTTGTGTGGCATTCGGCACACTGTCAAGAGTGATGTTGGTCCCGTGTGTTTACGGTGTTTTGAAGTGGGCTTGGCCTTTGTTTAGGTTTTCGCCTGATTTTCATCATTAATCGCACAATCTTCTACTCTTAATCAATGAAACGGCAAATCTTTTGCTCTGTGTTTGAATTTATTTGTACTCATACTCATTTACTCAACTAAAATTCAGATATATCTAATGTTATTTTACCAGTAAAGAAGGCATGCTTAACACAAAGGATAACACTCATGTCTGCTTTGAAAATCCACAGAAGATAAAATTGAATTAACAAGCAAGACCATAGAGAAATAGACCTAGAAGGTACCATTTCCTATACTTACAAATTCATGACGTCCTTCTGCCAATTTTCAATAAATCATGTTCATAACTTTAATCCAAATAGTAAACGTTATAACCGAGCTACATGTAGAGCAGAGTCCACTGCCTCCCCCCCCCCCCCCCCCCCCCCTCTCTTGGGGTGCTCAATTCAAAAAAGTGTCTTTGGCCCCCTCAAAGAATTGACATATTTACTCTTGTCTTCCAAGGCAATCTCCATCTACCCCGCCATCTTTGGGTTTCTCATGAATATAATATTTTTGGATTTAGTCAAAAAGGCACTCGGGTCTTGCATCCACCCATTGGGTTCTTTGTTATGATGCGGGAAGAAATCCTTTCTTGTTGGCCCTTCAAAATGAAAATGCTTGGCAATGTTATCAGCTTATACTTTAAGATGGCGCCTAACCTAGACACAAACCACAAGAATAATTTTGTCCAACAAAGTGTTATATAATAATCCACTCATGGTCAGTGACAACACAACATAAGTAAACAAATGACTCACAAAACAGCCGTTCTTTTAAAAATATGGTAATGTCGAAAGATGGAATTTGGAAAGATCAACAGAGGTACATAAACGCTCGCATGTGGATCTGAAACCTCCATGCCCTATCCTTCTATAATATATAACCAAAAATAATATATTTTTCGAACACAAGAGAAAAGTGAAAAAAAGAAGAAAAATTCCCTTCTCTGATGACACAAACAGGTCAAGGTCAGACTACCATTTAGTGAGTACTAAAGCTTAGGTGAAGAAAATTACCCAGCAGCAGCCTTTGGAGGGAAGATTTTACCACTAAATAAGCTGCTCCATTTGACATGCTTAGTTGGTTTGAAATTGTGACATGCTTAATTAGTTGGTTTGAAATTTTGACAACAGCAGGTTTACTTGTTTTAGCGGGCACTATTAAACCCTGGCTACATTATTTTTCAATTTTATGCCACAACCTAAAACTGGAGAGAAATCCAATGGGTTTATTTCACACAATATCCTGAATTGATCAAAACTACTACCCCAATACCCACTCTGTCAAACTGCTCAATTTGAGCGAAATCCAGATAGAAAGCAATGGTCCGCAGTTGCAAATTCAGAAAACAATAGCAGGCTGCAAGGTGGATATCAGTATCGGGTCACTCGTGATTACCACTATTGCTTAAACAGCTCAATATGGTTAACGCAGGTTTGTCATGAAATTACCAGAGATTTGCTTTTGTAAGTGAGATGTCAGCATTTTCATGTGAAAGCATTTACATTGGCAGCACAGTTGATGTCCTAGGGGGTGCTACATTTCCCTCTTGCTTTTCCCATTTTGGGAGATGTTGGAATACTTAGCAACTGACATATGGTGTCTATCAAGCTTCAACAACTTAGCTGCTGCAAATTCAGAAAAAAAAACACATAAAACACATTGAGTTCCATAATTGCTTTCCACAAAACAACAATCCATAACAAACATAACCTGACCAATGAATAGTATCACTCTTCTCTCCTGGAAGGGTGACACCACTCTAGTAAGAGCAGCCACCATTTGGCAATCTCACACTCCGAAACCTGTAACAAACAATCAACCTCATATGTATACAGACATAAGCAAGGAAGGGTACGGCGTGCATGTTTGCTCACCTATGGCGGTGGCTGTGGCAGTGGCGGTGGCGGGGGCGGCGGTAGCGAGGGTCATGAGATCAACGGGGCTCCGGAGGTAGACGATGCCCTTAATGGCGAAGGTCACCAGGTCGTGGTATGTCCTGGCGAGCTCGGCAAACTCCATACCAACGCGTTGTCCATCTTGGCATCCTCTATATCCCCACCGGTAGCTGGATTTTGCTGTTGCAGCGAAAAAGACGGGATTCAGTTCAGGACAAAGAACAAACAAGGAACGGAAGAAAGAAAACAGGTCGGGATTTGATCCTTGCTCTGGTTTTATTACCCGTCGAGGACGTGGGCGTAGACGTGCAACACACATATAACGATGAGGAAAAAATGTCATGTGTAAACATTTTTTTGCATGTAATACATAGTATATGGATTCTGCAAAGAGGAAATTCATCTCATTCATATTTGCTTAGTTTTGCAGACTTGCAATTCATCTCATTCTTATTTGGTTAGCTTTGCAGACATGTAACCAATTCATGCACAAATGCCGGTGACAAGGAACACAGGAAATTAATAAATAAAAGCATATCACCATATCACATATCATTTAAAAATTGCATTACTAATTGAACTACAAGAACTGGCTATAGTGGGACTTTTATCAAAATGACACATCAGAGTCATATGTAGGCACTAAAAACTGACGTAATTAAAGAGGAATTTTGGCATGGCCTTGGATATACAAAAGGAGTATGACACTGATGAGGTTAGTAATAATATAGCCAAAATAGCCAAGCAAAAACTGAAACAGCGAGGCTAGGTGATCCTCCCGCATTCTACAACAACATATACAATGGTGTCGGGACAAAATATAACTAACACATTTTAGCATAGCCTAAAAAAACTGCCAATAACATATGCATGCTAAATCCAAGTTTATCAAGCTAACTGTCCACATTGTATACAGTGTGGCGATAGTATGGATGGCTGCAATGTATTACTCAGGGAGTCTTTTATACTAATGAAGTATAAAATTCATTGTCCATCCAACCGGTATGTCTTCAAAGATTGGGATAAAGGGTGTTTTATAGCTCGAAGATCTGGCAAGGAATTAAGAAAACATATTTGAGCTCAGTATGTCTTATTTGCCTAAATGACAACTACAAAATTTAAACAATATAGTACGATGAAAGAGAAAATCTTGGGCAATGCTTAAGGAAGTAAAGATAGCTAACTATTTTTGAGACCTGTGATAGCTTAATTGTGTGTCACGAATCATCCAAGCACATTTGAAGGAGGTCACTTTTGACGCGTCTAGATTACCAAATAAGTGAAAATGCGTCCTCATTTGTCATATGCATTACCTGAATATGCTATCCGTACCATCTTTAGGGCAATCCAGCATAGCCACTTTAGCAAATCATACAACTGAAACAAGTAAAAGTCCTCTAGGAAATTATAACACCCAATGAATGTCGATGTTTTCGGACTAAAACATAATAAGGAACAAATAAAGCAACTGACAAGCACCTATGCATCATCTCACTACTGAGTGAAACACAGGCATGCCCCTCATCATGTAACCTCTCCATTTTACAAGCATTATAGTTATAATTTCGTCCAGGTTTATTCAATTACAAAGATTTCTGGGCTTTCGCCACAGTCCAAATTCTTGAAGTTGACACAAGCGCCACTCCAAGAGGTAACTGGATACTGCCACATGCTGACTTTTTTGAAGAAACATATATGCATTACACTATAGGGAACTCTCAAATAAATCAGAGGTAACCAATGTTATCCAGCGGACATGTGATAAACTAACAGTTCTCATTTATTATGGTAGTATGTGATTTGCAAATAATGCAGCAAATGAAGGAAACTAAGGGCAGAAAAAGCAGTTACAAAAATCAATAGCTTGCAATGGTACTTGAGAGAAAAAGTCAGCAAAGCAGGTTAACACGTTCTCTTTACCATCTCTGTAACTTTTATTGTTTGCATAGTACTCCCCTAATTGCTCCCGGAAAGAAACCTAGAAGTAAAGTGCCTGCTATAGAATCACGAAAGAATTTAGCCAATCCCATAAGGCATACAGATATAAATCAGGAAAACATATTTTAGATTTCTAAATGATCACCATTTCTGCAGAAAGACACGAACGAAGGGCAGGTGCTCACGACAGGTTAGAACATTGTCACCTGCGCTCCTGTGTTGGCGGCCACCACACCCCGCTTCCCTGATCCGCAAGCTACTCGGCCACACTCCGCTCCCCCTTTCAGGCGAGGGCCACCAACATGGGACGTCGCAACCGCATCGTTCTCCGCACCGGGGCCCCGACCACATCTGCCACCGTCACGGCACGGCGCAACTGCGGTGGCCGGAGATGCGCGCACACCGGCGCAGGTCCGATTGGGGAGAGAGAAAGGAGAGATGTGGCATAGGGCCGGGTTAGGGAGAGATAGGAGGTGGAGCGGCGGCGCTTGATGGGAGAGGAGACGGTGCGGCGCGATCTCCGGAGCGTGGAATGCTGCGCGGCGAGGTCGGCGGAGGAGGCGCGGCGGCTGAGGATCTGGTCGCGGAGCTCGCTGAGGTGCGCGGCGGCATCGGCGCTCGTGGTGGTGGAGATGACCTGACCCTCGGGGTCCTTCCAGGACGCCTTGCGCCGGACCGCTCGTGCTTGATCAAGATCCCCGCCGTCCGCAACATCTCCTCCGCCGCTCGCCGCTGACGCCATCTCTACCTTCCTCCGCCGGTCACCGCTCCGGTTGCATCAGGTGGTTGGCTCCGTTCGCTAGCGCCCATGGGGCAGTAGAGGAGGAGCGGCGAGAGGCGGGTTGCGAGCTGGCGATGGGGATTTCTCGGGACAGAGATTGGATCGGGGGAGAGGGTTGAGGTATTGGGGCGGGCACTGATCGGCGGACGACGGCGTCTAGTGGGCTGAACATTTGATCCGAGCCATTGATTTATGTGGCAGACCATTATCTTAATATGGACGGTAGAATATGTTTTAACCGATTTGATCGAAGGGTCCTGGTTATCTTGTGTACACTTTGCTGTGTGGCTTTAAGAGAATTTATGTTTGCTCTTTTAATAGTAGTATAGAAGATAGTATAGATAAGCCAGTCGTCTATGGAATAGATGGATGTATGGACTATGGACTCCTTTTTAAAAGCTGACTATGTGATTGCGTATAATAAGCCGGCCTTGCCGTTGGCCGTATGGACTCTTATGAGAGCTGGCAGCCGTACTTTCCAATCCAATGCTAATGTACGTTCAGGTCTGATTGTCTTGGATATATGGACTATGGACTCCTTTTTAAAAGCTGACCATTCTTAATACAAAAACATGTGACCCCATAGAAGACGTGTCAAACAATTTTTACGTGGCATGCCTATCTGTTTGTATATAACTATATTTGTATGTAACGCTATTTTTGTTAAATCTTAACCGTCGACATATAAAATTAACAAGCAAGATAATTTAACATATGCGGACGAACGCGATGGATTGTTTGACTCTTGTTTTAAGTATATAATAGATTATAGACTATTGCTTTCAATCACTCATGTCTTAATATTCATGTCATGATTAGACATATGATCAAGTTTATGCTAGGTAGCATTCCACATCAAAAATTATCTTTTTTATCATTTACCTACTCGAGGACGAGCAGGAATTAAGCTTGGGGATGCTGATACGTCTCCGTCATATCTATAATTTTTGACTGTTTCATGCCAATATTATATAACTTTTACGTACTTTTGACAACTTTTTATATAATTTATTGGACTAACCTATTGATTCAGTGCCCAGTACCAGTTCCTGTTTTTGCATGTTTTTTGTTTCGCAGAATATCCATATCAGACGAAGTCCAAATGCAATAAAATTTTACGGAGAATTATTTTGGAATATATGTGATTTTTTATACTTAGAATCAACGCAAACGGGGGCCCACAGCCCCCACAAGACACCAGGGCGCGCCCCAGGGGCCAGGCGCGCGGTGGTCGGTTGTGCTCACCTCGTACGTCAGTTGGGGCTCTACTTCAGGCGCAAGGAAGTTTATATCCGGAAAAAAATTATGTTAAAATCTCAACGTAATCGGAGTTACGGATCTCCGGGACTATAAGAAACGGTTTTCGGCCAGAAAACAGGAAGGCGAAACAGAAGAGAATAGAGGGATATATTCAATCTAGGAGGGGCTCCTGCCCCTCCGCCACCATGGAGATCATGGACCAGAGGGGGAACTCTCCTCCCATCTAGGGAACAGGCCAAGGAAGAAGAAGAAGGAGAGGGGCTCTCTCCTCCTCTGTCCCGGTGGCGCCGGAGTGCCGCCGGGGCAAGGATCGTGACGGCGATCTACATCAACAATCTTGCTACCGTCAACACCAACTTTCTCCCCCTCTATGCAATGGTGTAACACCCCTTCTCCCCGCTGTAATCTCTACTTAAACATGGTGCTCAACACTATATATTATTTCCCAATGATATGTGGTTATCCTATGATGTTTGAGTAGATCCGTTTTGTCCTATGGGTTAATCATGATCTTGGTTGGTATGATTGTATATTTTATTTATGGTGCTGTCCTACGGTGCCCTCCGTCTCACGCAAACGTGAGGGGTCCCCGCTGTAGGGTGTTGCAATACTTTCATGGTTTGCTTATTGTCGGTTGCCGGGGTGACAGCAGCCTGAACACGAATAAGTGGGTTATGGCGTATGGGAGTAAAGAGGACTTGATACTTAATGCTATGGTTGGGTTTCACGACCTTAATGATCTTTAGTAGTTGCGGATGCTTGCTAGAGTTCCAATCATAAGTGCATATGATTCAAGTAGAGAAAGTATGTTAGCTCATGTCTCTCCCTCATATAAAATTGCAAGAATGATTACCGGTCTAGTTATTGATTGCCTAGGGACAAATGACTTTCTTGTTGACAAAAGCTATCTACTTTTATTACCTCACAATTAATTCGTAGTTTTATTCTCGCAAAGTGAAGGAAATATGCCCTAGAGGCAATAATAAAGTTGTTATTTATATTTCCTTATATCATGATAAATGTTTATTATTCATGCTAGAATTGTATTAACCGGAAACTTAATACATGTGTGAATACATAGACAAACAGAGTGTCACTGGTATGCCTCTACTTAACTAGCTCGTTAATCAAAGATGGTTAAGTTTCCTAGCCATAGACATGAGTTGTCATTTGATGAATGGGATCACATCATTAGAGAATGATGTGATTGACAAGACCCATCAGTTAGCTTAGCACGATGATCGTTTAGTTTGTTGCTATTGCTTTCTTCATGACTTATACAAGTTCCTATGACTGAGATTATGCAACTCCCGAATACCGGAGGAACACTTAGTGTGCTATCAAACGTCACAACGTAACTGGGTGATTATAAAGATGCTCTACAGGTGTCTCCGAAGGTGTTTGTTGAGTTGGCATAGATCAAGATTAGGATTTGTCACTCCGATTGTCGGAGAGGTATCTCTGGGCCCTCTCGGTAATGCACATCATATGAAGCCTTGCAAGCAATGTGACTAATGAGTTAGTTATGGGATGATGCATTACAGAACGAGTAAAGAGACTTGCCGGTAACGAGATTGAACTAGGTATGATGATACCGACGATCGAATCTCGGGCAAGTAACATACCGATGACAAAGGGAATAACGTATGTTGTTACGCGGTTTGACCGATAAAGATCTTCGTAGAATATGTGGGAGCCAATATGAGCATCCAGGTTCCGCTATTGGCTATTGACCGGAGATGAGTCTCGGTCATGTCTACATAGTTCTCGAACCCGTATGGTCCGCACGCATAACGTTCGATGATGATCGGTATTATGAGTTTATGTGTTTTGATGTACCGAAGGTAGTTCGGAATCCCGGATGTGATCACGTACATGACGAGGAGTCTTGAAATGGTCGAGACATAAAGATTGATATATTGGACCATGTTATTCGGACACCGGAAGTGTTCCGGAAGGTTTCGGATAAAACCGGTGTGCCGGAGGGTTACCGAAACCCTCGCCCCCCCCCCCACCACGGGAAGTTATGGGCCCTTAGTGGGCTTTAGGGGAGGAGAGAGGGAGCAGCCAGGAGGTGGCGCCCCCCAAGGGGAGTCCGAATTGGACTAGGGGAGGGGGGCGCAGCCCCTCTTTCCCTCTCCCTCTCCCTCCCTTTCCTTCTCCTCCTAGTTGGACTAGGAAAGGGGGAAACCTACTCCTACTAGGAGTAGGATTCCTCCCCCCTTGGCGCGCCCTATGAGGGCCGGCCGGCCTCCCCCTTGCTCCTTTATATACGGGGGCAGGGGGGCACCCTAGGACACACAAGTTGATTGTTTTTAGCCGTGTGCGGTGCCCCTCCTCCACAGATTTCCACCTCGGTCATATTTTCGAAGAGCTTAGGTGAAGCCCTGCCGGAATCACTTCATCACACCGTCACCACGCCGTCGTGCTGACGGAACTCTCCCTCGGCCTCAGCTGGATCAAGAGTTCGAGGGACGTCACCGAGCTGAACGTGTGCAGATCGCGGAGGTGCCGTGCATTCGGTACTTGATCGGTTGGATCGCGAAGACGTTCGACTACATCAACCGCGTTACTAAACGCTTCCGCTTTCGGTCTACGAGGGTACGTGGACACACTCTCCCGCTCGTTGATATGCATCACCTAGATAGATCTTGCGTGTTCGTAGGAAATTTTGAAATTACTACGTTCCCCAACAGTGGCATCCGAGCCAGGTCTATGCGTAGATGATATGCATGAGTAGAACACAAAGGAGTTGTGGGCGTGGGTGTATACATATTGCTTGCCGTTACTAGTTGTTACTTGGTTCAGCGGTATTGTGAGATGAAGCGGCCCGAACCGACATTACGTGTATGCTTATGCGAGACTAGTTTCACCGCTGTGAGCACTCGTTGCTTAAAGGTGACTGGCGGGTGTCTGTCTCTCTCACACTTTAGTTGAATCGGTTTCAATGAAGAGGGTTCTTTTAGAAGATCAAAAAGCAATCACTACACCATGTTGTGGTTTTGCGTAAGTTAGAACGGTTCTTCTAAGCCCGTAGCAGCCACGTAAAACTTGCAACAACAAAGTAGAGGACGTCTAACTTGTTTTTGCAGGGCTTGCTGTGATGTGATATGGTCAAGACATGATGTGATATAATTTGTTGTATGAGATGATCATGTTTTGTAACAAAGTTATTGGCAACCGGAAGGAGCCATATGGTTGTCGCTTTATTGTATGCAATGCAATCGCCATGTAATTGTTTTTACTTTATCACTAAGCGGTAGCGATAGTCGTAGAAGCAATAGTTGGCGAGACGACAACGATGCTACGATGGAGATCATGCTGTGCCACCGGTGATGATGGAGATCAAGCTGGGGCGCCGGTGACGATGAAGATCATGACGGTGCTTCGATGATGGAGATCAAGAGCATAAGATGAGGATGGCCATATCATGTCACATATTGAATTGCATGTGATGTTAATCCTTTTATGCATCTTATTTTGCTTAGTACGGCGGTAGCATTATAAGATGATCTCTCACTAAATTTCAAGGTACAAGTGTTCTCCCTGAGTATGCACCGTTGCTACAGTTCGTCATGCCGAGACACCACGTGATGATCGGGTGTGATAAGCTCTACGTTCACATACAACGGGTGCAAGCCAGTTTTGCACACGCAGAATAGTCGGATTAAACTTGACGAGCCTAGCATATATAGATATGGCCTCGGAACACTGAGACCGAAAGGTCGAGCGTGAATCATATAGTAGATATGATCAACATAGTGATGTTCACCATTGAAAACTACTCCATCTCACGTGATGATCAGACATGGTTTAGTTGATTTGGATCACGTGATCACTTAGATGATTAGAGGGATGTCTTTCTAAGTGGGAGTTCTTAAGTAATATGATTAATTGAACTTTAATTTATCATGAACTTAGTACCTGATAGTATTTTGCATGTCTATGTTGTTGTAGATCAATGGCACGTGCTACTGTTCCTTTAAATTTTAAAGCGTTCCTAGAGAAAGCTAAGTTGAAAGATGATGGTAGCAACTACACGGACTGGGTCTGTAACTTGAGGATTATCATCATTGCTGCACAAAAGAATTACGTCCTGGAAGCACCGCTAGGTGCTAGGCCTGCTGCAGACGCTACTGATGACGTTAAGAACGTCTGGCAGAGCAAAGCTGATGACTACTCGATAGTTCAGTGTGCCATGCTTTACGGCTTAGAACCGGGACTTCAACGACGTTTTGAACGTCATGGAGCATATGAGATGTTCCAGGAGTTGAAGTTAATATTTCAAGCAAATGCCCGGATTGAGAGATATGAAGTCTCCAATAAGTTCTATAGCTGCAAAATGGAGGAGAATAGTTCTGTCAGTGAGCATATACTCAAAATGTCTGGGTATCATAATCACTTGACTCAGCTGGGAGTTAATCTTCCGGTTGATAGTGTCATTGACAGAGTTCTTCAATCACCGCCACCAAGCTACAAGAGCTTCGTGATGAACTATAATATGCAAGGGATGGATAAGACAATTCCCGAGCTCTTCACAATGCTAAAGGCTGCGGAGGTTGAAATCAAAAAGGAGCATCAAGTGTTGATGGTCAACAAGACCACCAGTTTCAAGAAAAAGGGTAAAGGGAAGAAGGGGAACTTCAAGAAGAACGGCAAGCAAGTTGCTGCTCAAGTGAAGAAGCCCAAGTCTGGACCTAAGCCTGATACTGAGTGCTTCTACTGCAAAGGGACTGGTCACTGGAAGCGGAACTGCCCCAAGTATTTGGCGGATAAGAAGGATGGCAAAGTAAACAAAGGTATATGTGATATACATGTTATTGATGTGTACCTTACTAATGCTCGCAGTAGTGCCTGGGTATTTGATACTGGTTCTGTTGCTAATATTTGCAACTCGAAACAGGGACTACGGATTAAGTGAAGATTGGCTAAGGACGAGGTGACGATGCGTGTGGGAAATGGTTCCAAAGTCGATGTGATCGCCGTCGGCACGCTACCTCTACATCTACCTTCGGGATTAGTTTTAGACCTGAATAATTGTTATTTGGTGCCAGCGTTAAACATGAACATTATATCTGGATCGTGTTTGATGCGAGACGGTTATTCATTTAAATCTGAGAATAATGGTTGTTCTATTTATATGAGTAATATCTTTTATGGTCATGCACCCTTGAAGAGTGGTCTATTTTTGTTGAATCTCGATAGTAGTGATACACATATTCATAATATTGAAACCAAAAGATGCAGAGTTGATAATGATAGTGCAACTTATTTGTGGCACTGCCGTTTGGGTCATATTGGTGTAAAGTGCATGAAGAAACTCCATACTGATGGACTTTTGGAATCACTTGATTATGAATCACTTGGTACTTGTGAACCATGCCTCATAGGCAAGATTACTAAAACTCCGTTCTCCGGAACAATGGAGCGAGCAACAGATTTATTGGAAATAATACATACCGATGTATGCAGTCCGATGAATATTGAGGCTCGCGGTGGGTATCGTTATTTTCTGACCTTCACAGATGATTTGAGCAGATATGGGTATATCTACTTGATGAAACATAAGACTGAAACATTTGAAAAGTTCAAAGAATTTCGGAGTGAAGTGGAAAATCATCGTAACAAGAAAATAAAGTTTCTGCGATACGATCGTGGAGGAGAATATTTGAGTTACGAGTTTGGTCTTCATTTGAAACAATGCGGAATAGTTTCGCAACTCACGCCACCACGAACACCACAGCGTAATGGTGTGTACGAATGTCGTAACCGCACTTTATTAGATATGGTGCGATCTATGATGTCTCTTACTGATTTACCGCTATTGTTTTGGGGTTATGCTTTAGAGACGGCTGCATTCACGTTAAATAGGGCACCATCTAAATCCGTTGAGACGACACCTTATGAACTGTGGTTTGGCAAGAATCCCAAGTTGTCGTTTCTTAAAGTTTGGGGCTGCGATGCTTATGTGAAAAAGCTTCAACCTGATAAGCTTGAACCCAAATCGGAGAAATGTATCTTCATAGGATACCCAAAGGAGACTATTGGGTACACCTTCTATCACAGATCTGAAGGCAAGACATTCGTTGCTAAGAATGGATCCTTTCTAGGGAAGGAGTTTCTCTCGAAAGAAGTGAGTGTGAGGAAAGTAGAACTTGATGAGGTAACTGTACCTGGTCCCTTATTGGAAAGTAGTTCATCACAGAAATCAGTTCCTGTGACTCCTACACCAATTAGTGAGGAAGCTAATGATGATGATCATGTAACTTCAGATCAAGTTACTACCGAACCTCGTAGGTCAACCAGAGTAAGATCCGCACCAGAGTGGTATGGTAATCCTGTTCTGGAGGTCATGTTAATTGACCATGACGAACCTACGAACTATGAGGAAGCGATGATGAGCCCAGATTCTGCGAAATGGCTTGAGGCCATGAAATCTGAGATGGGATCCATGTATGAGAACAAAGTGTGGACTTTGGTTGACTTGCCTGATGATCGGCAAGCCATAGAGAATAAATGGATTTTCAAGAAGAAGACTGATGCTGACGGTAATGTTACTGTCTACAAAGCTCGACTTGTTGCAAAAGGTTTTCGACAAGTTCAAGGAGTTGACTACGATGAAACCTTTTCACTCGTAGCGATGCTTAAGTCCGTCCGAATCATGTTAGCAATTGCCGCATTTTATGATTATGAAATTTGGCAAATGGATGTAAAAACTGCATTCCTGAATGGATTTCTGGAAGAAGAGTTGTATATGATGCAACCCGAAGGTTTTATCGATCCAAAGGATGCTAACAAAGTGTGCAAGCTCCAGCGATCCATTTATGGACTGGTGCAAGCATCTCGGAGTTGGAATAAACGTTTTGATAGTGTGATCAAAGCATATGGTTTTATACAGACTTTTGGAGAAGCCTGTATTTACAAGAAAGTGAGTGGGAGCTCTGTAGCATTTCTAATATTATATGTGGATGACATATTGTTGATTGGAAATGATATAGAATTTCTGGATAGCATAAAAGGATACTTGAATAAAAGTTTTTCAATGAAAGACCTCGGTGAAGCAGCTTATATATTGGGCATCAAGATCTATAGAGATAGATCAAGACGCTTAATTGGACTTTCACAAAGCATATACCTTGATAAAGTTTTGAAGAAGTTCAAAATGGATCAAGCAAAGAAAGGGTTCTTGCCTGTGTTGCAAGGTGTGAAGTTGAGTAAGACTCAATGCCCGACCACTGCAGAAGATAGAGAGAAAATGAAAGTCATTCCCTATGCCTCAGCCATAGGTTCAATCATGTATGCAATGCTGTGTACCACACCTGATGTGTGCCTTGCTATAAGTTTAGCAGGGAGGTACCAAAGTAATCCAGGAGTGGATCACTAGACAGCGGTCAAGAACATCCTGAAATACCTGAAAAGGACTAAGGATATGTTTCTCGTTTATGGAGGTGACAAAGAGCTCGTCGTAAGTAGTTACGTCGATGCAAGTTTTGACACTGATCCGGATGACTCTTAAGTCACAAACCGGATACGTATTTATATTGAACGGTGGAGCTATCAGTTGGTGCAGTTCTAAGCAAAGCGTCGTGGCGGGATCTACGTGTGAAGCGGAGTACATAGCTGCTTCGGAAGCGGCAAATGAAGGAGTCTGGATGAAGGAGTTCATATCCGATCTAGGTGTCATACCTAGTGCATCGGGTCCAATGAAAATCTTTTGTGACAATACTGGTGCAATTGCCTTGGCAAAGGAATCCAGATTTCACAAGAGAACCAAGCACATCAAGAGATGCTTCAATTCCATCCGTAATCAAGTCAAAGAGGGAGACATAGAGATTTGCAAAATATATACGGATCTGAATGTTGCAGACCCGTTGACTAAGCCTCTCTCATGAGCAAAACATGATCAGCACCAAGACTCCATGGGTGTTAGAATCATTAATGTGTAATCTAGATTATTGACTCTAGTGCAAGTGGGAGACTGAAAGAAATATGCCCTAGAGGCAATAATAAAGTTGTTATTTATATTTGCTTATATCATGATAAATGTTTATTATTCATGCTAGAATTGTATTAACCGGAAACTTAATACATGTGTGAATACATAGACAAACAGAGTGTCACTAGTATGCCTCTACTTAACTAGCTCGTTAATCAAAGATGGTTAAGTTTCCTAGCCATAGACATGAGTTGTCATTTGATGAACGGGATCACATCATTAGAGAATGATGTGATTGACAAGACCCATCCGTTAGCTTAGCACGATGATCGTTTAGTTTGTTGCTATTACTTTCTTCATGACTTATACAAGTTCCTATGACTATGAGATTATGCAACTCCCGAATACCGGAGGAACACTTAGTGTGCTATCAAACGTCACAACGTAACTGGGTGATTATAAAGATGCTCTACAGTTGTCTCCGAAGGTGTTTGTTGAGTTGGCATAGATCGAGTTTAGGATTTGTCACTCTGATTGTCGGAGAGGTATCTCTGGGCCCTCTTGGTAATGCACATCATATGAAGCCTTGCAAGCAATGTGACTAATGAGTTAGTTATGGGATGATGCATTATGGAACGAGTAAAGAGACTTGCCGGTAACGAGATTGAACTAGGTATAATGATACCGACGATCGAATCTCGGGCAAGTAACATACTGATGAGAAAGGGAACAACGTATGTTGTTATGCGGTTTGACCGATAAAGATCTTCGTAGAATATGTCGGAGCCAATATGAGCATCCAGGTTCCGCTATTGGTTATTGACCGGAGATGAGTCTCGGTCATCTCTACATAGTTCTCGAACCCCTAGGGTCCGCACGCTTAACGTTCGATGACGATCGGTATTATGAGTTTATGTGTTTTGATGTACCGAAGGTAGTTCGGAATCCCGGATGTGATCATGGACATGAAGAGGAGTCTCGAAATGGTCAAGACATAAAGATTGATATATTGGACCATGTTATTCGGACACCGGAAGTGTTCCGGAAGGTTTCGGATAAAACCGGAGTGCCGGAGGGTTACCTGAACCCCCCCCCCCCCCCCCCCCCCCCCCCCCCCGCCCGCGGGAAGTTATGGGCCCTATGGGCCCTTAGTGGGCTTTAGGGGAGAGAGAGGGCAGCAGCCAGGAAGTGGCGCGCCCCACCCAAGGGGAGTCCGAATTGGACTAGGGGAGGGGGGCGCAGCCCCTCTTTCCCTCTCCCTCTCCCTCCCTTTCCTTCTCCTCCAAGTTGGACTAGGAAAGGGGGAAACCTACTCCTACTAGGAGTAGGATTCCTCCCCCCTTGGCGCGCCCTATGAGGGCCGGCCGGCCTCCCCCTTGCTCCTTTATATACGGGGGCAGGGGGGTACCCTAGGACACACAAGTTGATTGTTTTTAGCCATGTGCGGTGCCCCCCTCCACAGATTTCCACCTCGGTCATATTTTCAGAGAGCTTAGGCGAAGCCCTGCCGGAATCACTTCATCATCACCGTCACCACGCCGTCGTGCTGATGGAACTCTCCCTCGGCCTCAGCTAGATCAAGAGTTCGAGGGACGTCACCGAGCTGAACATGTGAAGATCGCGGAGGTGCCGTGCGTTCGGTACTTGATCGGTTGGATCGCGAAGACGTTCGACTACATCAACCACGTTACTAAACGCTTCCGCTTTCGGTCTACGAGGGTACGTGGACACACTCTCCCGCTCGTTGCTATGCATCACCTAGATAGATCTTGCGTGTTCGTAGGAAATTTTGAAATTACTGCGTTCCCCAACACAAAGTACTCGTAGTTTTATTCTTGCGAAATAGTTTCATACTTGTTTTAGGTAAAGCAAACGTCAAGTGTGCGTAGAGTTGTATCGGTGGTCGATAGAACTTGAGGGAATATTTGTTCTACCTTTAGCTCCTCGCTGGGTTCGACACTCTTATTTATCGAAGAAGGCTACAAACGATACCCTATACTTGTGGGTTATCAAGCACGGCGGTGGCTTTATTTTATAGAAATTGTTGAACTCTCATGCTTCACTTATATTATTTTGAGAGTCTCTAAACAACATGGTAATTTGCTTAGGTTATGAATTTAGTCCTAATATGATGGGCATCCAAGAGAGATATAATAAAAACTTTCATATAAAGAGCGTTGAATACTATGAGAAGTTTGATTCCTTGCATTTGTTTTGAGATAAAAGATGGTGATATTAGAGTCATGCTAGTGAGTAATTGTGGATTGGTAGAAATACTTGTGTTAAAGTTTGTGATTCCCGTAGTATGCACGTATGGTGAACCGTTATGTGATGAAGTCGGAGCATGATTTATTTATTGATAGTCTTCCTTATGAGTGGTGGTCGGGGACGAGCGATAGTCTTTTCCTACCAATCTATCCCCCTAGGAGAATGCATGTAGTACTTTGTTTCGATAGCTAATATACTTTTGCAATAAGTATGTGAGTTCTTTTTGATTAATGTTGAGTTCATGGATTATACGCACTCTCACCCTTCCACCTTTGCTAGCCTCTCTAAGTACAGCGCAACTTTCGCCGGTGCATTAAACCAACCATATACATTCCTCAAAACAGCCACCATACCTACCTATTATGGCATTTCCATAGCCATTCCGAGATATATTGCCATGCAACTTTCACCGTTCCGTTTATTATGACACGCTTCATCATTGTCATATTGCTTTGCATGATCATGTAGTTGACATAGTATTTGTGGCAAGGCCACCGTTCATATTTTTTATACATGTCTCTCTTGATCATTGCACATCCCGGTACACCGCCGGAGGCAGTCATATAGAGTCATATTTTGTTCTAGAATCGAGTTGTAATTCTTGAGTTGTAAGTAAATAAAGTGTGATGATCATCATTATTAGAGCATTATCCCATGTGAGGAAAGGATGATGGAAGCTATGATTCCCTCATAAGTTGGGATGAGTCTCCGGACTTACAAAAAATAAAAGAGGCCAAAGAAGCCCAAATAAAAGAAAAGAAAAAAAGAGGCCAAAGAGCCCAAAATAAAAAAAATGAGAGAAAAGAGAGAAGAGGCAATGCTACTATCCTTTTACCACACTTGTGCTTCAAAGTAGCACCATGATCTTCATTATAGAGAGTCTCCTATGTTGTCACTTTCATATACTAGTGGAAATTTTTCATTATAAGAACTTGGCTTGTATATTCCAATGATGGGCTTCCTTAAATTGCCCTAGGTCTTTGTGAGCAAGCAAGTTGGATGCACGCCCACTTAGTTTCTTTTTGAGCTTTCATACACTTATAGCTCTAGTGCATCCGTTGCATGGCAATCCCTACTCACTCACATTGATATCTATTGATGGGCATCTCCATAGCCTGTTGATACGCCTAGTTGATGTGAGACTATCTCCTTCTTTTTGTCTTATCCACAACCATCATATTCTATTCCATCTATAGTGCTATATTCATGGCTCACGCTCATGTATTGCGTGAAAGTTGAAAAAGTTTGAGAACATCAAAAGTATGAAACAATTGCTTGGCTTGACATCGGGGTTGTGCATAATTAAATACTTTGTGTGATGAAGATGGAGCATAGCCAGACTATATGATTGTGTAGGGATAACTTTCTTTGGCAATGTTATTTTGAAAAGACACGATTGCCTTATTAGTATGCTTGAAGTATTATTGTTTTTATGTCAATATTAAATTTTTGTTTTGAACCTTATGGATCTGAATATTCATGCCACAATAAAGAAAATTACATGGATAAATATGTTAGGTAGCATTCCACATCAAAAATTCTGTTTTTATCATTTACCTACTCGAGGACGAGCAGGAAATAAGCTTGGGGATGCTTGATACGTCTCCAACGTATCTATAATTTTTTATTGTTCCATGCTATTATATTATCTGTTTTGGATGTCTTATATGCATTGATATGCTATTTTATATTATTTTTGGGACTAACTTATTAACCCAGAGCCCAGAGCCAGTTTATGTTTTTTCCTTGTTTTTGAGTTTACAGAAAAGGAATACCAAACGGAGTCCAAACGGAATAAAACTTTCGTGATGATTTTTCTTGGAACAGAAGACACACGTAGGACTTGGAGATGAAGTCAGAGGAGTCCCGAGGAGGCCACAAGCCTCAGGGGCGCGCCCTAGGGTTGGCGCCCTGAGGGCTTGTGGGCCCCTCGGAGCTCCTCCAACCCTAATACTTGGCCTATAAATTTAGAAATATTCCCAAATGACCAGAAGCTTCCACCAAATACTTTTCCGCCACCGCAACCTTCTGTACCCGTGAGATCCCATCTTGGGGCCTTTTTCGGCATCCTACCGGAGGGGGATTCGATCACGGAGGGCTTCTACATCAACTCTATGGCCCTTCCGATGAAGCGTGGGTAGTTTAGCACAGACCTATGGGTCCATAGCTAGTAGCTAGATGGCTTCTTCTCTCTCTTTTATCTTCAATACAATGTTCTCCTCGATGTTCTTGGAGATCTATCCGATGTAATATTCTTTTGCGGTGTGTTTGTCGAGATCCGATAAATTGTGGATTTATGATCAGATTATCTATGAATATTATTTGAATCTTCTCTGAATTCTTATATGCATGATTTGATATCTTTGTATTTCTCTTCGAATTATTAGTTTGGTTTGGCCAACTAGATTGATTCTTGCAACGGGAGAGGTGCTTAGTTTTGGGTTCAATCTTGCGGTGTCCTCACCCAGTGACAAAGTAGGGGTAGCGAGGCACGTATTGTATTGTTGCCATCAAGGGTAAAAAGATGGGGTTTTCATCATATTGCTTGAGTTTATTCCTCTACATCGTGTCATCTTACTTAAGGCGTTACTCCGTTCTTTTGAACTTAATACTCTACATGCATGCTGGATAGCGGTCGATGTGTGGAGTAATAGTAGTAGATGCAGACAGGAGTCGGTCTACTTGACACGGACGTGATGCCTATATTCATAATCATTGCCTTCGATATCGTCATAACTTTGTGCTTTTCTATCAATTGTTCGACAGTAATTTGTTCACCCACCGTATTATTTTCTTTCAAGAAAGAAGCCTCTAGTGAAACCTATGGCCCCCGGGTGTATTTTCCATCATATATTTTCAGATCTATAAACGAAAAAACCCAAAAATACCTTGTTGCAATTTATTTGTTTTTACTTTGTTTTACGTTTTAGAAATCTTTAATATCTATCTCTATCAGATCTCATCCTTGCAAGTGACCGTGAAGGGATTGACAACCCCTCTATCGCGTTGGGTGCAAGTGTTTGATTGTTTGTGTAGGTGCATAGATTGGAGACTTGCTTGTACCTCCTACTGGATTGATACGTTGGTTCTCAAACTGAGGGAAATACTTATATCTACTTTGCTGCATCACCCTCTCCACTTCAAGGGAAAAACCAACGCAAGCTGAAGAAGTACCATCGATCCCTAGTCGAGACCCTTCTTGGTCCACGACACCAGTCTTGCGGGGGGTCCGGATCTGAATTCGGAGGGTGCTGCCCAGCCCTCGCTGCGTGGTTCAGTGATATAAAACCACTCTTTTTGCCAGATTTTGACGGTATCTATAAAGGTACCTTCCGGCCACTCAACCCGGGGGAGCTTGCTGATCATGCCCCCCCCCCCCCCCCCCCCGCAGTCCGCCTGCTGGCTGATGATAGCTTCAATCTGCGTTGGTATTTCTCCAAAGAGGAAGGGATGATGCAGCACAGCTACGACAAGTATTTTCCTCAGTTATGAAACCAAGCTTATCAATCCAGTAGGAGAACCAAGCAACACTATGTAAACGGTACCTGCACACAAAGAACAAATACTTGAAACACAACGCGTAAGAGGGGTTGTCAATCCCTCTACGGTAAAAAGATAGATTAAATTGTATGAGATTGGATAAATAGATCCAACTAAAACACAAAATAAAATAAGTAAAAAAAAGTGCAGCAAGATATTTTTGGGTTTTTGGAATAATAGATCTGAAAACAATATGATAAAAGATAGACCCGGGGGGCGTAGATTTCACTAGTGGCTTCTCTCGAGAAAATAGCATATGGTGGGTAAACAAATTACTGTTGGGCAATTGACAGAATTGCAAATAATTATGACGATATCCAAGGCAATAATCATGTATATAGGCATCACGTCCAAGATTAGTAGACCAACTCCTGCCTACATCTACTACTATTACTCCACACATCGACCACTATCCAGCATGTATCTAGTGTATTAAGTTCATGAAGAAACAGAGTAATGCAATAAGAACAATGACATGATGTAGACAAGATCTATTCATGTAGGAATAGACCCCATCTTTTTATCCTTAATAGCAACGATACATGCGTGCCTCGCTACCCCTTCTGTCATTGGGTGAGGACACTACAAGATCGAACACATCACTGCTGGAATAGGGCTCTAGATTGGATCTCGTGGTTCTGGAACTTGCGGCGGCTGGAATTGTGTTTCGTCGACTCTCCTAGGGTTTCTGGAATATTTGGGAATTTATATAGCTGAGAGGCAGTGGAAAGGACTCCCGTGGGCCCCACCACCCACCTGGGCGCGCCAAGGGCCTCTGGCGCGCCCTGGTGGGTTGTGGGCCCCACAGGCCTCCCCTCTGGCGCTTCCTTGGCTTCCAAGTTGTCTTCTGGTCCAAAAAAATCTCCAAAAAGTTTCGTGGCATTTGGACTTCGTTTGGTACTGATATTCTTCAAAGTAAAAAATAAGCAAAAACAGGAACTGGCACTGGGCACTATGTCAATAGGTTAGTCCCAAAAAATGATATAAAGTTACTATAAAATGAAGATAAAACATCCAAGTATGATAATATAACAGCATGGAACAATAAAAAATTATAGATACGTTGGAGACGTATCACTGGCCATCGACTATCTTCGGCTTAACATTGAAGACCTTTAGCCACAAGCCGAAGTGTAGCTGGACCCGCAGAAAGGCCTCACAGAAAACGATGAAGGCCGAAATGTGCAAAAAGGAATTCGGGGCGAGGTCGTGGAAATCCAACCCGTAGAAGAACATCAAACCCCTAACAAAGGGGTGGAGCGGGAAGCCGAGTTCCCGAATGAACTGGGGAACGAACACCACTCTTTGGCTTGGCCATGGCGTCGGGATGACTTGGCCCTCCTCGGGAGCACGATGGGCGACATTGGCTGGAAGATAACCGACACGCTTTAGCTCCTGGATGTCGTCGTCGGTGACGTAGGAGGCCTCCCACTTGCCCTTGGAACCGGAGCCGGCCATGGCTAGATTGGGAAAGTGGCTTGAGAAGATTTGAAGAAGAAATGGATCTGGGTGCTTAGAGCTCAAGAGTTTGGGAAGGCGATATCAATTGGGAATCTGAGAAGCGTATGGAGGCCTTGGTGGCTGTTTCCCTTTTATAAGCTGCCGTAATACCAAGAGCCCCTTTTAGTACGCCACAGACCTCGCCACTTCCCAATATAATCGTGCCGTTATGCGCGTGTGGGATAACCCAAATCCTTATCATATCCCGTAAACAACGGGGCATGATCTCCATATTGATGGGACGTGCCAATAGAGGAACTGCCTTGAACCGTGAATCGAGTTTTCATAACTGGTCACAGGTTGTGGCGGGCTGTGACCTTTTGCCAAAAGTTGTTAGGCGAAGGCACTGCTCACACTCGAGAGGCTGGCCTTCGAGGCTAAGTAATATATACTATTCAGAAATCAGGGGATAACATTGATATTACATGGCCGAATTGGGTCAGGCAACCTTGGAAAGTTCAGCTAAGGATAACTGCATACCTGGCGTAAGCACCATGGAAGAAGGGACCTGGTCCACAAAGCCGATGGTTCCTGCATATACCTCGGCTTCGAAGACTAGTTCGGGGGCTACTGAGGGAGTCCTAGACTAAGGGGTCCTCGGGCTGCCAGTCTATCTCTTATAGGCCAGACAAGTGGGCCGCTCTATGACTACTAGAAGGCCGAGCTATAAGGCGACTTCGTGTTCGGCCAGGAAACCTAAGAAGCCCTGGTGTGTCCTCCAAGTCAAGATGGAAGAATCGGCATGTTTATCTCCTGATGGTAACCGACCATGTGTAACCCTAGGTACCCCTGGTGTCTATATAAACCAGAGGGTTTAGTCCATAGAGGCTAGAAGAAGAACCATCATCCTACTCACCTAGGGTTTAGTTCATCCGATCTCGTGCTAATTCAACTCTGTAATCCTTATACACACATCAATACAATCAAGCAGGACGTAGGGTTTTACCTCTTCGAGAGGGCCCGAACCTGAGTAAATACTATCCCTGCGTTTCCTGTTCCCCATCGATCCCAGATCCACAGCTCAGGACCCCCTACCCGAGATCCGCTGGTTTTGACACCGACAAGGTGTTCCGAACATAGTTCCTTATATTTTCTGCCATGGCAGAGTTTATAACCTATTAGAATCAAATTTTCATGGTACTAGTTGAGATCTTCGGCATGTTGGGAAAGGAAAAAAATGGCGCAGTGGGCTTGAAATCAAAGTTTTTGGTTTATCTAATGGATATTAGTTGAGATGCTCGTAATGAAATCTATTACATTCTTTCTATTTATGCTATCATTTTACTAAACTATGAGATGCCATACTAATCTATCTATTATATACTTAAAACGATAGAAAAGTAACGGCAGAGATTGACCGCTCAAAAGTTAAGAAATATGAACGGACTTGATTAAGCGTAGCTCCCCATGAAAAAAACCCGTTGTACCGTTACATACAAATATTATAAGGGGAACGTGTAAAAGGTTTGACACGTCACATATAAGGTCAACACGTTGGTCTAACTCATATGCCTTTTGCTGAAATAGTCACGTGTAGATACGGGTCCGTTTCAAAAAAAAAGTATCAAGGTTGACTCCGACTAGACAGCTGATGTCAATTATGGGTGTGTTTAGTTGAAGAACCAAGTGGAATGGAATGTAAGAATGGAATGGTTGCATCTATGTGTTTGGTATAAACAGTGAGGTGGAATGAAACGGTTACATCTTCATGTTTAGTTGGTGGAATGGAATAGTTTTTTAAAAATTAGTGTTTGCTTTTCCTGTAATATATGCAACATTAACTGTATTTTGAAAGCATTTTTTAAGTATCAAAACAACATTTTTTTCATCACCTACAATTTATCTATACATAATCTATTTACAAACAAATCAAGAATGAATTCTCAACAAATTGCAAAGGCGTGAACAAGCACAAATTGCAAAGAGGGGGCAAGATGGAGCAGAGCCTGTTTCACTTTGGCGTAGCTGCCGGATGCCAATTCCTCTGCAGTACAGGATGTGTGTACGCCGCTGCTGCAGGTGAGGCCGCCACTCGGCCAGCCACGAGCCACGGCCCATGGTCGCTGCGGCAACTTCCACTGCCACCGCTCCGCAAGAGTTGGTCGCTGCTGCACTCCTCCTTAGCCGCTGCCGCCGCGCAGCAAGCAGCTTCCGCCGCTCAGATGTGCCTGCGACAGGACAGCCGCTCCTCCTTCCTTTGCCTGAATATGTCCGCGGCAAGATGGCCGCTCCTCCTTCTGTCGCTGGGAGAGATGAAGATGGCCAGCTGTGTGGGAGAAAGACGAGCAGGAGGAGAGACGACGGGGAGGAGACGAACAGCCGACGCCGGAGAGGGAGAGGGTGGGAGTCGGGGAAGTGGCGGCGCTGAGATTTGGAGGGTGTGTGCGAGTCGGAGGACGGGAAAGAGATGCCCGTTCCGCGTTGTCCGCCCGATTTGGAGGTATCGCTTGGTTCCGGATATACACGGAATATTCGTACAGTGGGAACGAGTGGGTTCCGTTCCATTTGCCTACCGAACGCTGGAACGAGCCTAGGGACGGGTACAATCCATGCCGTTTCATTTGGTGACTGAAACTAAACACACCCGAGACATGATCCTGTACAATCATCCTGGACCCAGCAGTAAATCAAATCTTTTTTTTTAACATCAGTACAGACACAAGCGTTCATACACGCATACACTCACCCTATGAACGCACACATGCAGACCCTACCCCTATGAGCACCTCCGAAAGACTGAGCCGGCATATCATCTTGAAAATTTACGAAGTCACCGTAGGCACCTCTTCGTCGACGGGAACGTCTCCTCGCACTGAATGCGCATCGCCGAAAATTCTGAAATAAATCAAGGAATAAATGCGAGCATCAGGATTTGAACCCTGGTGGGCTAGGGATACCACAGTCCCTCTAACCATCCAACCACAAATTGATTCGTGCAGTAAATCAATTGGAAGTGTACGCTGTTAATCAAAAGAAGTTGACCGCTCAAAAGAAGTTGACCGTGCAGTAAATCAATTCGATGGACTCCAAAACGTACGTGTTAATCAAAAGAAGTTGCATCCCTAAAAAAATCAATAGAAGTTCTGGCCCGAAATTCTCTTTAGCACCGTTTGTCACACTGGACCACTATAGCTGCATCTATTTATGCCTTAAAAACAGCACGTCATGTCAACAAAAAAGAGTACACCGTTCCCGTCAAGGAAAACAAAAGGAAGAAAAGCACGTCCTTGGCATTGGTTCAATCTCCAACCATACACGTACGTCATGTGAAAAAAACGTACGTTCGCTTCCGTCGAGGAAAAAAGGGAAGTCCCTGTGAAGATTACGTGTAACTTTTTTAAATAACTGTGATCTTTAACTCGCAAGATTAAGCACATTGGTATAGAAAAATAAGACATTATAGTATCGTTCGACTAAAAATTCATTGTTTTTTTATTGGTGCAACATAGAAAAACATATTTCTTACAGATTTGTGGGACATGGAAATTTAGGTATAAAATTAAATATCAAGATTTAAAATTTAAATAATAAACTCTATGAATCAAATATTTCCTCAAACTATGTTATCGACGCCACTCAATAAAAGCAAACAAAACAATTGTACGGCATACAAGATTAAAATTTAAAACTAATGAAACATATGCACTTGAATTACTTTCGAAAGCGACATGAGTCATGGGCTGAATATACATATGCACAACTGCGTGAGTGTCTAAGATATATGGTATAGATTTCAAGTAGAGTGGTTTTTCTTTTTTGCGAAGTATAGCGGTGTTGACTGATTAAATCTAAAATACTAGGGCACGAAAATATAACTATATTCCAACACCTATTATTGCCATGGCTCGGGGTGTTATAGAAGTGGCTGATTGGCAGCATCAATGTCGAACTATAGACTACCAGACATACATAGTTGAAGACAAAAAGGCTAGAAGGCCTGCTGCTCAGTAATGGCCATTTCCCAATAATAGAGCAATAAAATATGTGCATGAAATCCTATGTTTTATAAAATTATTGATATCGCAGTGGGATACATATCAATCAATCAAGTTTTTTAATAAGAAGAACTCCACCTCGCTATACAAGTGTAACCAAACCATAATCACCGCCGACCTACTTCAATGTCATAGGACTTGGGGTTTGGAGAATCAAACAAAGTAATATCATAACACTGGGTTTGATGTACCGAATGAAGGCAGAAAAATGGACAAAGAGAAGAAAGGAAAGTGACCCAAGTCTACAAACTAGAATTGTTTCATAGTAATAGTTACCGATGAAACGCTGTGAGAATCTCATAGCTCCATGGCTAAAGAGACCTGGAGAAGAGCAAATAGCCCAGAAAAAATGTACATTTCTTAAAGCAATGTACCTACACTGAAGTAGCCCTCAATGTATACATCATGACAGTATAAAATCATTACTATAACTGGGCTTTTCTTTTGAAAATATGATATTTAAATTTCAAGTTTGGAATTATCATGATGTAATCTATGGTGCATAATTGTCGAACCAAATTTTCGTGTCATGCAGCTAATCAACATTTAGGGTATACTATGTTGGTTTCGCGACACAGAAAAACAAATACTCAAATGCCAATGAAAGGTTGTATAAAATACAAAAATAGTAAATAATAAATATCTAGCCGCGCAAATGCGCGGGTGAACCCGCTAGTTCTTAAATAAAACAGGAACAGGAAAATATGATCACAGATAATAATACAGCATTACAAGTTCAGGAAGGGAACAAACATTTGGTACATCGGCAACGTCATTCCCAAAAGTACCACACATCATGAGTAGCAGTGTTCGAGCATCAACAACAAGTGCAGCAACAATAGAGAACTACTCATCTGCAGATTTCACAGATTACCCAGTCGTGGGTTTGCCAAAGAGGATAACCTCATCACCCCCATGGTGGATCACGAAGAACAACCTGTCTTGAACTGCCAATTTGGACAAGGAAAGCAAATCCTTCCAGCCATCCATTACGATGAGGCGTCCATCTTTCTCCAACGTCAAGTATAACGACCATGTGTCAGCTTCAGGAAACATAATAATTCTCATTTCACCATGTCGATCCATCTGATCAGGAAGAACATGACTAGGGAGTCTTTTGCATTAACACAATTGTTACATGGTATGATGGCATATTTTAAATAGCAAATGTTTGTACAATGAACACTGAAACAAATAAACATATTACCAGCTGTTTCTTCTTAACGTTGGTCTCGGTTAGAGTGTGCAGCAGCACCTTGTATGGTCCAGAACTTGGTTCATGTGTGTACGATTGCACAAGCGATTCAATATTGTTAGCAAAAACAACGGCGTACCACATGTATTTCCACATACATGTGGTTCCAGCAGTGAGTTCCGTGTTATCAACTCTCATTTTTTTTCTTTTGATATCGCATAGTAAGCTGAGTAGATATACAGAAAAAAGAATGAGAACATGTGAAGATATTTATATTTAGGACTATTAAGAATTGGCAAGTAAATGCAAGTCCACTTAAGCAAGGTATGTATGTCCGAGAACACTTAAAAGGATGAGACGTTGGAACATTGTCCAATTCCACATCGATTTGATGTCCATGTGTGCTAATATCGAAGCACTTCATACCAACTTGGAATATGTATACTTTGGCAAATTCTCTCCAAGTTGGCCAAGTGAAAAACATTTTCCCTTCCAAGTTTTGGAGACACAATAGAAAGGAAAGCAATGCGTTGTTTTAAGCCGAGGCTTAGCAGGGGAGTGGTTAAATGAATAAACATCCAGCTTCATCAGGACTTTTTTTCTTGCAAAGCAGGGGATGAACTGTGCACAAATGGAAGGATTGGAATAGTTAAGCTTGTAAGTCATAAATAAGTACATATATGTGACGCCATGACTTAATCGTGCACTAATCATACATGCAAACATGCACAATCAAGATCAGAAACTCACAGGAAGATATCACAACACAACTCTAAACACAAATTAAAGTCATACAAGCTTTATATTACAAGCCAGGGGCCTCGAGGGCTCGAATACAAACGAGTCAGCGGAAGCAACAATATCTGAGTACAGATATAATTAAACAAGTCTGCCTTAAGAAGGCTAGCACAAACATCAACATAGATCAAAAAGGCAAGGCCTCCTGCCTGGGAGCCTCCTAACTACTCCTAGTCGGCGGCGGCCTCCACACAGTAGTAGGCACCCTCGGGGTAGTAGTAGTAGTCGTCGGTGGTGGCATCTGGCTCCTAGGATCCGTCATCTGGTCGAAGCGATCGGGTATTGGGGAAAAGAGGTAGCAAAGCAACCGTGAGTACTCATCCAAAGTACTCGCAAGACTTACATCAGATCTATTCTAAATATGCATCGGTATCAAAGGAATGGGGCTATATCTTTGGACTGAACTGCAGAAATGCCAGAAGAGAAGGGAAGGCCTAGCCTATAGAAGACTAGCACCTTGCAGCATTAGAAGAGTGGAGATTAGCATATTATAAGTAGCAAGTATGTTGTAGTGTCGCCCAGAGAACCTTTCTCGACTCCCTATGAGAAAGTAATCCCGGAGCCATCATATCCATTTCACATCTCCAGTATCCAGTTCTAGTTGTATTGATCGACATAAAACTCCGAGCATCCATTACTGTGGACACAGCTATTCGGATAGATTAACTTCCCAGAAGGGGTGCACAAACTTACCCAACACGTTCGATTAACTCCGGCCGAACACACTTTACTGGGTCATGTAACACCCCTATGTAATAAGCACTGTGACACTCTGTTAAGTATGCCAAGTCATCTCAATTTGTAGTGCCTAATCACTTTGGTTAAAAATTCAATTCAAATTCTATTCTAAAAATCAACTCAAAATTCAAAACTGAAATATGAAGTTGCTCAAACACTGTTGGAAAAATGTTCAATAAACAATAAATAATCCAGAAGCAATTATAAAAATATTAACAAAGATGATTGAGTTAGCTAAGTGACTCAAACTACATGAAACAACACCAAACCAGAATTATTTAATCCATTTATAATAATATCGAATTCAAATAAAATCCTACTTTTCCCAAACAAGTTTTTGGTGAAAGGTAATAATGCACTGTCATATTTGAGCCAAGTTTCATATTTTTCAAAAGTGCGTAAGTGGCCTAAATAATTACCTAACAAAAAAGAAATAAAGAAAAGGCAAAACAGAAACAAGAAAATAAAACGAGGCACTGTGCACTGGGCCTAAGTGCACAGTGCCCCAAAACCGGCCCAGCTGGCCCATCTTGTTCTCTCTCCCTCGCGTGTCAACCCCTCCATGGCTGCGCCGGCGCCGCAATTCGACAGGCCAACGCCACCGACGCCGCAAGGGGATAAGGCAGAGCCCCGTCCATCTCCCCTGGTCCTTCTCATCCACTCGCCGCTCCTCCCTCGTCTCTTCCTCGCTCGCGCTCGCCCTTTCCCCCTCTGATCCGAGCGCCATCGCCACCGTCCTCGCTCATCCTCGTGGCCACCGAGCTCCGTTCACCGCTCCGCCGTGTCCAGCGTCACCGCCATGGACCGCCACGACCTTGGGCGCCGTTGATTGGGGCCGGGAAGCTCTACGTCGAGCGGATCGAGCCGCCCCTCTTCTTCCTGGACTCCGGCGTCCCCAACTTCTCTGCTGCTCCTAAACCGTCGCCGGGCCACCGTGTGCCTCCGCCTCAGCGGATTAACTGACTATATGGCTGCGATGAAGCAACAATTTGAACTCAACCGACAGTTCATGACGGGAATTATGGATCATTTCCCTCGTCCCAATGCCAACCATCAGCCAGCCTCAATCACACTGCCAGAGTTTGTGCGTCTCAATCCATCGGTATTCCGCAACACAGTTAATCCGCTGGATGCCGATGACTGGCTGCGTGATATCTTCAATGAGATGGAGTCAGCTGATGTTCCCCCTGTCAGCTATGTCACATTCGTGACATACTTCCTGAAGGGACCCGCAGCACAATGGTGGGCAACTCATCGACAGACCCTACCTCCTGGAATTGTCATCACCTGGGTGGAATTCAAGGCTACTTTTCGTGCCCGGTATATTCCGCAAGGAGTTATAGATCGGAAGAAGGCCGAGTTTCGCAGCCTCGTCCAAGGCAACAAGACTATGGAGGTCTACCAGCGAGAGTTCCTTGACTTGTCTCGCTATGCAGAAGAAGACATCCCCACTGATGCTCGTAGGCAGGAGAAGTTCCGTGAAGGGCTACACCATTACATTCAGCTAGCCCTGCTCATCCAAGACTTTCCTGACTTCGCCACTTTGGTGAACAAGGCCATCATGGTCGAGACTGGTCTGAAGAAGCATAAGGAAGCGACCAGACGCACTCGTGAAGTGGGCTCATCTTCGGGCTCATCTTCGCAGAAGCGTCGCATCTGGATTCCACAAAGTGTGTACCGCCCGACAGCTCCAGTGTACAGGCCTGCTTATGCTGCACCTCGTCTGCCTCCTCCACCACCGAGGCAGCCCCTTCGAGCTCCACCACCTCGAGCTCCTGCACCACGTCCAGACAGTGGACTCTGCTTCAAGTGTGGCCAGCCAGGTCACCGTGCCAGAGATTGTTTTCAGAATCAGAATCAGCTAGCTCTTCGTTCTGCTGTCCGTGGTAATGGCCGTGAAATTCCTCAGCAGCGTAACAGCAATGCCAGACCTTCTTATGGTCGTGGGCAGGCCTTTTATGTCAACATGAATGAAGACCCAGACCAACCAGCTACTGTGATGGGTACACTTCCTGTTAATTCAGTACCAGCTTCAGTTTTATTTGATTCAGGAGCATCACATCCATTCATGTCGCAAGACTTTGCATTCATGCATGGCGTTAAGTGTGACAACTTGCATCATCCGTTAGGGGTTGACACTCCCGCGGGTAGATGTTGAGCCTCCCTGTTCAGCCCCGAAGTCACTGTTGAAATTGAGGGGTTGAAGTTTCAGGCACTCCCAATTATCCTGAGTTCTTCCAAAATTAACCTTATTCTGGGTATGGATTGGTTGAAGGCTCACTATGCCTCAATCAATTGCGCTACTAAAGTTGTACACCTCCTGCACCCATCAAATGAGCTAGTGAATTATCATGCTCATATCACTCAGAACGCCGAGGCTCAGATTTATGCCTTGAATGCGTTGAACGCTTCTCCGCTTGAGGGGATCGAAAACGTTCCAGTTGTCTGCGAATTCCTGGATGTTTTTTCAGAAGAACTTCCAGGAATACCCCCTGCTAGAGCTGTCGAGTTTGTTATCGACTTGAAGCCTGGCACCACTCCTATTGCGAAGCGTCCTTACAAGATGCCACCGCACCACCTTCTCGAACTTAAGGAAGAAATCAATAAATCACTAAAGAAGGGCTTCATCTGTCCCAGTTCCTCTGCCTGGGGAGCACCGTCTCTCTTTGTCAAGAAGAAAGATGGTACGAATAGGTTGGTTCGAGATTACCATCCTATCAACCAGGCAACCATTCAGAATAAATATCCGCTTCCCCGGATCAATGATTTATATGATCAACTTCCTGGATCTTCGGTGTTCTCTAAACTCGACTTGAGGTTGGGTTATCACCAGATCCGTGTCCGTGAAGAGGATATTCCGAAGACCACTTTCCTTACTCGTTATGGCTCCTATGAATACGCCTTCATGTCATTTGGCCTAACGAATGCTCCAGCTACGTTCTCTCGCCTGATGAATTATATATTCATGGATTACCTCGACAAGTTCGTCGTGGTTTATCTGGATGATATTTTAGTATATTCGAAGAATAAAGAAGAACATATAGAACATCTTCGTCTTGTTCTGGAAAGGCTTCGAGAACACAAGTTGTATGCCAAGTACTCCAAATGCGAATTCTGGCTTTCTGAAGTGACCTACCTTGGACATCTGATTTCGAAGGACGGTATTGCCGTTAACCCGGAGCGTGTTCAGGCTATTCTTGACTGGACTCCTCTGAAGAATGCCAAGCAAGTCCGAAGTTTTCTCGGCCTTGCAAGTTATTGCCGTCGATTCGTCGAAAACATTTCCAACATCGCCAAGCCCCTGACTAACCTGCTACACAAAGGCGTTAAGTTTGAGTGGACAGACAAATGTCAAGAGAGTTTCCAGACCCTCAAGGACAAGCTTACTTCTGCTCCAGTGCTTGCTCCTCCCGATTCTCGCAAGGACTTTGTGATATATTGTGACGCTTCTCGTCAAGGATTAGGTTGTGTCCTAATGCAAGAACGGAAGGTAATTGCATATGCCTCGCGACAATTGCGTCCGCATGAAGAAAACTATCCAGTGCATGATCTCGAACTCGCTGCTGTGATCTATGCATTGAAGCAGTGGCAACATTACCTTCTTGGTAACCGGTGTGAGATTTATACCGACCATCAGAGTCTGAAGTACTTGTTCACTCAACCGGATCTTAATCTCCATCAACAGCGATCGTTGCAAACAATTACGGACTATGACTGTGGTATTTATTATACCCCTGTCAAGGCTAATGTGATGGCTAATGCCTGGAGCCGCAAGTCCTATGGCAACAACCTTATGGTTAAGCAAGCTCAACCCCAGCTATCTAAAGAATTGCACAAGCTGAACCTCTGTATCATTCCGCAGGGTTCTCTTAATAACCTTGTGGTACAGCCAGATCTTGAGAAAGCTGTAAAGATTGCGCAAGCCAAAGATGCCGAGATAGATCTTATGAAGAAAGAACTTCACCTTGAGAAGTACAGGGATTTCTCGATTGCTGAAGATGGAACCTTATATTTCAGAGACCGCATTGTAGTACCTCGCTTCGAGCTTATGACTGACAAGGTCATGAAGGAGGCACATGATACACCGCTGTCTATTCATCCGGGTAGCACCAAGATGTATCATGATCTCCGTCAAAGGTACTGGTGGTCTAGAATGAAGCAGGACATTGCTCGATATGTTGTTGAATGTGATGTTTGCCGTCGCGTTAAAGCAGAACATCAGAAGCCTGCTGGAATTCTGCAACCCCTTCCTATTCCTTTATGGAAATGGGATAAGGTTCAAATGGATTTCATTACTGGCCTTCCCAAGCCTCAGAAGGGTCACGATGCTATTCTTGTCGTCGTCGACCAACTTTCCAAGGTTGCACATTTTCTTCCTATCAAGGAGACTATCACCGCTAGCCAGCTAGCAGAGCTGTATATCTCCAGAATCGTTTCACTCCACGGTATTCCGAAGGAGATCAGTTTGGACCGTGGCAGACTTTTCACGTCCAAGTTCTGGGAAAGTTTCCAAGAAGCTATGGGAACTCACATTACATGGAGTTCAGCTTATCATCCCCAATCCCAAGGCCAAGTCGAGCGAGTAAATCAAGTGCTGGAAGATATGCTTCGGGCTTGTGTTATATCATTCGGTAAGAAGTGGGAAGAATCTCTCCTGTTTGCCGAATTCTCTTATAATAACAGCTATCAAGCCAGCTTGAAAATGGCCCCCTTCGAAGTGCTATACGGACGTAAATGTCGAACCCCTCTGAATTGGTCAGCAACTGGGGAACGACCTCTCGTGGGACCGGACATTATTCAACACACCGAAGAACAAGTCCGTATTGTCCAAGAGAATCTCAAGGCGGCTCAGGACCGCTAGAAGAGCAACTATGATCGCAAACGTTGGGGTCTGACTTATCAACCAGGTGATCAAGCTTATCTCCGTGTCACTTCTATGAAGGGCACCCGTCGATTCGGAATCAAGGGCAAGCTAGCTCCACGCTATATTGGTCCTTTTCGCATCGTTGCCAGACATGGACAGGTGGCGTATAAATTGGAGTTGCCGCCGCAATTCTCTCATATCCACGACGTCTTCCATGTGTCACAGCTTCGTAAATGCTTCAAGGAATCCCCTCACCGAGCAGTGGATCATGAAATGCTCGAATTGCAAGATGATCTTTCTTATAAGGAGCAACCCATCCGCATCCTCGACGAAGCTGAACGTCGAACACGTCAGAAGACAACCAAGTTCCTGAAAGTTCAGTGGTCGAATCACACTGAAGATGAAGCCACTTGGGAACGCGAGGATCATCTTCGGGAAGAATATCCCGACCTCTTTCCTTCTACCTCCTAAATTCTCGGGACGAGAATTTCTTTTAGAGGAGGAGAATTTGTAACACCCCTATGTAATAAGTACTGTGACAATCTAATAAGTATGCCAAGTCATCTCAATTTGCAGTGCCTAATAATCTATTCTGAAAATCAACTCAAAATTCAAAAGTGAAATATGAAGTTGCTCAAACACTGTTGGAAAAATGTTCACTAAACAACAAATAATCCAGAAGCAATTATAAAAATATTAACAAAGATGATTGAGTTAGCTAAGTGACTCAAACTACATGAAATAGCACCAAAACAGAATTATTTAATCCATTTATAATAATATCGAATTCAAATAAAATCCTACTTTGCCCAAACAAGTTTTTGGTGAAAGGTAATAATGCACTGTAATATTTGGGCCAAGTTTCATATTTTTCAAAAGTGCATAAGTGGCCTAAATAATTACCTAACAGAAAAGAAATAAAGAAACGGCAAAACAGAAACAAGAAAATAAAACGAGGCACTGTGCACTGGGCCTAAGTGCACAGTGCCCCGAAACCGGCCCAGCTGGCCCATCTTCTTCTCTCTCCCTCGCGTGTCAACCCCTCCATGGCAGCGCCGGCGCGCGCCGGCCGCAGCTCGACACGCCGACGCCACCGACGCCGCAAGGGGATAAGGCACAACCCCGTCCATCTCCCCTGGTCTTCTCATCCACTCGCCGCTCCTCCCTCGTCTCTTCCTCACTCGCGCTCGCCCTTTCCCCCTCTGATCCGAGCGCCATCGACGTCGTCCTTGCTCATCCTCGCGGCCACCGAGCTCCGTTCGCCGCTCCGCCGTGTCCAGCGTCACCGCCATGGACCGCCACGACCTCGGGCGCCGTTGATTGGGGCCGGGAAGCTCTACGTCGAGCGGATCGAGCCGCCCCTCTTCTTCCTGGACTCCGGCGTCCCCAACTTCTCTGCTGCTCGTAAACCGTCGCCGGGCCATCGTGTGCCTCCGCTGTGAGCTCCCCCTCCTTCCCCATCTCTCTGTTCTCTCCGCACGCGCGCGCTAGCTGTTTTTTCACGGTGCCCGAACGCGTCTCCGTCGAGCTCTTCACCGCCGTTGCCATAACCGCTGTCGTGCTCACCAGAACCCACCAGCGAGCTCCTGGTGCTCCCAGGAGCACGACGCACTCACCTGCACGCCTCCCCGTGCCCTCTAGACTCTAGCTCGACGAGCGCCCGAATGCGCCTCTGCCCACGCTCGTCGCCGGCGTGCTTCCGATGACCAAATGGTCACGGGGCTGAGCCCGTTGAGCTCAACGTGTCGCGTAGCACCTCCCCAGCCCTTCCATTCGCATTGTTGCGCGCTGATTCACCGTCTCCGTCACGCACCCATAAGCACCGCCGCCTCCGCCGCTCACCGGCACCGTTTCCGGCCATCCCTGCTTCGAACAGTACCACCACGAGATGCGCGACACCGCCAGCAGTCGAACGAAAGTTGCCGTGCCGCGTTTGAGCCCGTGTACGCAGAACCCGAGCGTCTCTGGTGAGCTCCGCCGTATTTTTGGTCTCCGGAGCAACTCCGGTGACCGTCGCCGACGTGGCATGACAGGTGGGGCCCCTGAGACGCTGACACTGGGCCCCATGAGTCCCCGTTGACTGGGTTGACCCAGTCAACGTGCTGACTGGGCAACCCTAGCCACTGACATGTGGGCCCCAGGTTATATTTAGCCTAATTAAGCGTTTTATAATTAAAAACTAATTAGATTAGCCTAATTACCCAATGACGTATGGGGCCCACCCCTATAATTAGCTTATTAAGTCAGTTTAATTCACTGTTAAAATAACAGAGGCTGACATGTGGGTCCCACTGGACCCACATGTCAGGTTTGACCTGGTCAGCTGAACAGTTGACTGCTGATGTCATCATTACATCATGCTGATGTCATAATTACATTTCTGATAATATTAAATAAATCTAGAAAATGTTTAAATATTTGAAAATTCGTAGAAAATAAACCGTAGCTCAGATCGAAAAACTTAAAACATGAAAGTTGCTCAAAACGAGGAGACGAACTGATCGTGTCGTCTGTTTCGATGTCAGAACCCCCTACGTAGGAGAACCCATAACTCTCCGTCCGTATCCAGTATATGAATAGTGCATAATCACCAGATAATAAATCCCGCGTTAATCCTAAAATAACTAAAATGACTTAGGTGCATCTGTAGGCAACCCTGCACTGCATCTTAGCATAACATGCCCTGTATTGCATCATTTGCTGTGCATATATATGTTTCTTCCCACTCTTCTCTCTCGATAGACCCTGACGTCGACGTAGCTCCCGAGACCGACGCAGCTCCGGAGGTCGACTACGCTCCTGACGACCAGACCCTTGCCGCCGAACTTCCAGGCAAGCACTCCCATTTTGAGCATTCCAATATTGCCTACTCTTCTCTCTCTTATGCTTGCATTAGAAGTTGCTACTGCTGCTGTTATCCTATTTCTGCTGCATAGCCTGTTTATTGTAACCTGCTATTGTTACCTGCCTGTTTGTCCTAAACTGTTTAGTATAGCTTGGGTAGAGACCCAGCAGAGACCCCACTATATCCCGATTGCCCCGCTGGATCATCAGAAGACCCGAGCAACGGGATCGAAGACCAGGCCCCGACACCGCACGTCACTTTCCCTTAGTTGCTCGACACTACTGGGTTACTATCGAGTGCCGAGGGTGATACCTCGTCAGCACTTCTGATGATGGCCTTGTAGGTTAGTTAAACGGGCGTGGTCAGCGAGGGTGATTCCTCCTACACCACCCCCGATAACGACACAGTCGCGCAACTCCTCAAGATTGGACCTCGAGGGTGATTACTCCTCCGTTCACCTTGATGTTTACGTCAGGTGGGAGTCCAACGAGGGTGATGCCTCGGATTCCTTCTTGATATGGTAGCCACACGGATGCCTTTACTTTATTGGTGACACTGTTTAAACTGGATAAAGACGGGTCGGCCATAAGGGGTACCCGCACGAGATTATGATGAGAGTGAAATGTGTTGGGGAACGTACAATTTCAAAAAAATTCCTACGTTCACGCAAGATCTATCTAGGAGATGCATAGCAACAAGAGGGGAGAGTATGTCCACGTACCCTCGTAGACCGAAAGCGGAAGCGTTAGCTTAACGCGGTTGATGTAGTCGAACGTCTTCGCGATCCAACCGACCAAGCAACGAACATACGGTACCTCCGAGTTCAGCACACGTTCTGCTCGATGACGTCCCTCGTGCTCTTGATCTAGTTGAGGACGAGGGAGAGTTCCGTCAGCACGATGGCATGGCGATGGTGATGATGAAGTTACCGGCGCAGGGCTTCGCCTAAGCACTACGACGATATGACCGAGGAGTGTAACTATGGAGGGGGGCACCACACACGGCTAAGACAAATCTTGGTGTGCCTTTGGGGTGCCCTCCTTCCCCGTATATAAAGGAGGGAGGGAGAGAGGTCGGCCCTCCTAGGGGCGCGCCAAGTGTATGGAGTCCTACTAGGACTTCCAATTCCTAGTAGGAATCCCTTTCCCTTTTCGGAGTAGGAGAGAAGGAAAGAGGGAAAGAGAGAGGGAGTAGGAAAGGGCAAGGGGGCGCCGCCCCCTTCCCCTAGTCCAATTCGAACCCATGGGGGGGCGCGCGCCACCTCCCCTTTGGCCTGCCTCCTCTTTTCCCATATGGCCCAATAAGGCCCATTACTTCTCCCGGTGAATTCTCGTAACTCCCCGGTACTCCAAAAAATAACCGAATCACTCGGAACCTTTCCGATGTCCGAATATAGCCTTCCAATATATGAATCTTTACCTCTCGACCATTTCGAGACTCCTCGTCATGTCTGTGATCTCATCCGGCACTCCGAATAAACTTCAGTCATCAAATCACATAACTCATAACACAAATCATCATCGAATGTTAAGTGTGCGGACCCTACGAGTTCGAGAACTATGTAGACATGACCGAGACACATATCCGGTCAATAACCAATAGCGGAACCTGGATGCTCATATTGGCTCCTACATATTCTACGAAGATCTTTATCGGTCAAACCGCATAACAACATACGTTATTCCTTTTGTCACCGGTATGTTACTTGCCCGAGATTGGATCGTCGGTATCATCATGCCTAGTTCAATCTCTTTACCGGCAAGTCTCTTTACTCGTTCCGGAATGCATCATCCCGTAACTAACTCATTAGTCACATTGCTTGCAAGGCTTATAGTGGTGTGCATTACCGAGAGGGCCCAGAGATACCTCTCCGATACTCGGAGTGACAAATCCTAATCTCGATCTATGCTAACCCAACAAACACCTTCGGAGACACCTGTAGAGTATCTTTATAATCACCCAGTTACGTTGTGACGTTTGATAGCACACAATTTGTTCCTCTGGTATTCGGGAGTTGCATAATCTCATAGTCAGAGGAATATGTATAAGTCATGAAGAAAGCAATAACAATAAAACTTAACGATCATTATGCTAAGCTAACGGATGGGTCATGTCCATCACATCATTCTCCTAATGATGTGATCCCGTTCATCAAGTGACAACACATATCTATGGTTAGGAAACTTAACCATCTTTGATTAACGAGCTAGTCTAGTAGAGGCATACTAGGGACACTGTGTTTTGTCTATGTATTCACACATGTATCAAGTTTCTGGTTAATACAATTCTAGCATGAATAATAAACATTTATCATGATATAAGGAAATATAAATAACAACTTTATGATTGCCTCTAGGGCATATTTCCTTCAAAATGGAGTCGGGTGGACCTGGATGGTGCCCGAGAGTTGAACACGAGGCGTGGCCGGGCATTCCTAGCCCTTGCCGCAAGTCCTCGAGATGGGGAGACGGGGTCACATCTTTCATGAGTCTCTGCTCGTTACCGCACTACCAACACACTGACGGTTTGGATATTTGATCCGAGGGGCCTCTGGCCTGATAGCACTAACCATCACGTGGGCATAGTATGGGCGTTCTGCGTCGTATACATCAGCCAAAGCTCTATAGACGTCAGCGAGGAGCGGCCTGCTTTGGATTGGACTGGTTAAGCCCGTGCTTGTATTAAGGGGGCTAGGTCTCCTTCCGGAGCATCCTCGTAACGTGTAGGGTTCCCAGGGCGAAGGCCCAAGACCCCTGGGGGCATAGGTTAGTCCGGCGTGCTGACCTCTCTTTAGAGCCTAGGTCGGGTTGCGGCGTGTTGCTTTGCCGAGGTCGGGCATGACCCAGTAAAGTGTGTCCGGCTGGAGTTAAGCGAGCGTGGTGGGTAAGTTAGTGCACCCCTGCAGGGAAGAACTAATCTATCGATAGCCTGTCCTACGGTAACGGACACTCGGAGTTGTATCCCGATCGGTACAACTAGAACTGGAGACTTGAGATGAAATGGATAGTATGGCTCCGGGATTGCTTTCTCGCAGGGAGTCGAGGAAGGATCTCTGGGCGAGGTTGATGACATTACTACTACTTACATTATGCTAAACTGCACTCTTCTAATGCTGCAAGACCGATGAAGATACTTGAAGATGCTAGTCTTCGATAGACTAGGCCTTCCAATAGGTGTTCTTCTTTTCCTTTTTCTGTTATATATAATAGCTTCTGTTTTTATTTAAATAAGCTAGCAAATGAATTTAGTTGGGTATGAAAATTGGCACATATTTACTATGCATTATGACAATGCCTCACACAAGTTTCTGGAATATTTGTAAAGGTTCTCACATTTGTTTATTTTGAGAAGGGCCATTTGAATCATTGTTGGATCATTTGTTAACTTCCTTGGAATTTATCTTTTAGTCAAATGAAGTTTGCTTCAACTTGACAATTATTTTGTGAATATTTGCAAAATTGTGAACACTTTAGTTTTGTAGTTTGAAGAAATTATAATTTTGACTTTATTTTAAATTTGAATTTGAAGTTGGATTCTTCTTAATTGTTTTTATAGGGCTTAATGATGATGACTTGGCATGACTAATTAGCATAACTACTGTTTAGTAATCTGGGGATGTCACAACTCTCCATATCTCAAAGAAATTCTCGTCCCGAGAATTTAGAGGTAGAGTAGGGGAAAATCTGGTGGGTAACTCAGGAAGTACTGAAAGGAAGTATCTCTCGAATTGAGACTTAAGTAAGCATCGAGAGCAAAGTAGGAAGGTATGATAAGAAGTTTCAAGCGAATGGACATCCGATCGATACTTGAACAGAGTGTGTAAAGGGGTTCAGAGCATCAGGAATAGATCATCTCTCGGAGGGTGGCTCATGATAACAGACAAAGCCAAGAGCATATGATACTTCGGAATCAAGGATATATAGGAGAGTCAGGTTACGATCCTGAGGAACTGTGGGGGGGGGTGTTGATCAAAAGTAGGGAGAATGGTGACATCTTGCACGGTCATGATAGCAAGGCCTGCCAGAGGATATCTTGTCAGCTATGTTGGCAACAATGTCGGTACAAAGGGCGAGGGACGAAGAGAACCATTTTCCTGCTCGTAAGAACGAGGCGGACCAATAGGCAAAGTTCTCGTCCATCGGGGGTTACCGGAATGTCATCAACAAAATTAACAGGGTCTCACTGACAAGGTTGTACACCGGGGTGTTTTATAAGCAGGGAATTATTTCTGCTTATACTATATAGATCACAAGAAAGGTTAAACAAACCAATGGAAAGGAAAATGTGGTTATGCACAAGAATGAGGAATGTAACTTTTCCCAAGGAAATGTAGAGCATGATATACATGTCAGATCAACATGTACATCACCATTTAAATAAAGGGGCAAGGGAATTCATGATGTCATCCATACAACGGTGTTTGGATAATAGAGCAAGAAATATTTGGCAATGCACTTCCAATGTTCTTGTTGTTGTTCGGCGTACCACAGTCATGCTTCGAGGTAGCATTAACATGGTGTTTCGGTTAAGAGTTGGATCTGAAGATCACAAGAGATACAAAGGAACACTTCCAAGATTATCTCGGAACATAAGGAACAACCAAACACAACCAGGTCTGTGTTGGCAGGAAGTCAAGGATGTCATCGATGATATCACAAATCATCGAGGGGCAGGGATGGTATTTCTAGCCATGAATTCGATGGACGTCTCTGAGGGAGACAAAATACTGTTGGTGATCACGACACATTTGTCGAGGGATTTAAAGAAGATGAAATCGATCAGTAGGATGATCAAGGCAGATGGAGTGAGGTTCATGTTGTGTAAGCAAAATGGTATGATGATGAAAGTTTGACACGGCTTAGCCCATTATCGGAAATGTGCACTGGGAAGGAGGACTAGATGGCATAGTTTAGTTTAGCATGATAATGATATAGTCGATCAGGCTAGGAATGATATGATGGAGTATTATTCCGATGAGGATTCACAACAGGTGGTGCAATGACACAATATCCTTGAGATAAGAGGGAGCAAAACTCGAAGGTAAAGCGGAATTGAGGTTGGACATCGTATTGATCTGCAGAAGAAAAGTGCTTTAACTTGTCTGAGAAATGGGATCAAAGAAGAACAATCAAGGTTGGAACCACAATTGCAAGGGTGAAAATCGTAGATACAAGATGAACTTAAAACAAGGGATAATTATTTTTACGAGAAGCTTCCATGATAAGATCTGCATCAGGTCCATGGGCATGAACACAAAGGTTCAAGGTCGACTCCCACTTCATCAACGCATAACCTTTCATGCACTCCTCGTTTTCGAAGAATTTGTAGTGCGGAAGATTTATCTGGTGAAGCACCAGAAGAGTGTGACTCTCATAACTTTCGAGTTCACACAGATTAGGGAAAGCATAGGTTCTACCCATTGGGGCATCTTAGGAACATATATCACAACTTCAGGAGTAAATAACACAAGCTCGAAAGCAGAGCAAGGTCGACAAAGCAGAGAATACAATTTACCTAAAGGCATTATGTATTCGAGGAAAGACTCGCAAGGCTGTTGAAAACGAATGACTCTGTCGGATAATAACCCAACAAAGAATTTGACGGTCCACGATGGATCTGATGTGAGTATCGGTACTCTACCAGAAGAAGAAAGATTACAGGGGCATCGGATTATAGAAACAAATGAATAATTTGGTGTTCAAATGCAAAAGAATTATGATTTCCAAAACGAAGGATCAGGGGCAGATGCTCTGATTGAAGATGGATAGGTAACTTGAATAGACCTAAGGGTACGATCGACGGCACTTAGATTGGTCGAGAACCAACTTATGTCCAAATATGACGTCTGAGTTGAAAGATAATTTCTAAGGATCAACTGATGATTGCGTGCATTTGCAGCAGGTTGAATCAAGGGGCTCAAAATGGTGATGACAAGAGATGTCAACGAAGATTACTAGACATAGGGAATTAATCATAAGACAAACAGGCAAGAATTTCAAGAGCAATAGGCTGCAAAGGATTTTCGGGAGATCAGATAACAATTCAAAGTGTTCTGGAAAGCACTTCAATAACTGGGGATGAACGGACCCCGTGTAATTATGAGGATTTATTCGTAGGTGTGTTCAGGCGGAAAGGAACTGCAAGGCAGTAGGTTCAGAGAATTCTCGAAATGTCGGATAGTATTTTGATATGTTGGATGGATCCCAGGAGTAACTGAAATGAATATATGAACGACGAGTGTAAGTAGTTATCCATCGGAGTTTATCGGTGGTTAGGAACTGCAAAGCAGTGGGCACAGGGTCTCGGGAATCATCAAGAAGTATCTTCAGAGTCTTCTGATGAAGCAGATGATCATCTGTGGTGAAGGAGCCCTCCGGGAGGAAGCGATTACGAGAACCTAGTGTTAGAGTTAGCAAAATCTTTAACCCGAATAGAAGAGAGATCAGAGTCCCAGAGTATAGACGAGGAATAAAAGATCCTAATACCACCCAATTGGCGACGTGGGCCCGTAAGCCACACAGCCAAGTTAGTAAAACAGTTTTGGACGACTAGACTCAACTTCGGCCAAGGAGTTGGAAAAGGCGGATCCTACAGGTAGTCGGCTTTGATACCAACCTGTAACGCCCCCGACTTAATCATACACGCAAATGCGCATGATCAAGCCTAAGGACTCACTTGAAGATATCACAACACAACTCTAAAACATAAATAAAGTCATACAAGCTTTATATTACAAGCCAGGGCCTCGAGGGCTCGAATACATATGCTCGCATACAAGCGTCAGCGGAAGCATCAGATATCTGAGTACAGATATAAAAAGAAAACACAGATAAGCCTTAAGAAGGCGGGGCAAAAGAAACACTATGATCGAAAAGGCGCAGGCCTCCTGCCTGGGACCCTCCGATCCTACTCCTGGTTGTCGGCAAGCTCATAGTAGTAACCACCCTCAGTGTGGTAGTTGTAGTCATCGGCAGGGGCAGCTGTCTCCTGGGTTCTGTCATCTGGTTGCATCAAACGGATATGGGGAAAAAGAGAAAGCAAAGCAACCATGAGTACTCATCCTAAGTACTCAGCAAGCAAGGATCTGCACTACATATGCAACATTATCAAAGGAAGGCTGTATATGTGGACTGGGCTACAGAAGTGCCAGAATAGAGGGAAGGCCTAGTCCTAACGAAGACTAGCATCTTCAGCGGTCTTGCAGCATTAGAAGAGTGTAGATTAGCACAGTATAAAGTAGTAGCAATATTAAGTATCAACCTCGGCCAGAGATCCTTTCTCGACTCCCTGCGAGAAAGCAATCCCAGAGCCCTAGTATCCATTTCTATCCAGTTCTAGTTGTATCGATCGGGATACAACTCCGAGCGTCCGTTACCGAGGATCCGGCTATGCATAGATTAGTTCTTCCCTGCAGGGGTGCACCAACTTACCCACCATGCTCGATTAACTCCGGTCGGACACACTTTACCGGGTCATGCCCGGCCTCGGCCAAACGATACGCCGCAACCCAACCTAGGCTTAATAGAGAGGTCAGCACGCCGGACTAAACCTATGCGCCCAGGGGTCTTGGGCCATCGCCCCGAGAACTCATGCACGTTGCGAGGGCAGCCAGTGAGTGGACCTAGCAACCCACACTATCAAGGCGGTTGCGTTACGCGGTCCAACCCAGCGTGCGCCGCTTAGTCGCTGACATCCATTAAGCTTCGGGTGATGCATACGACACAGAGAGCCCATAACTGTTCCCACGTGATGGTTAGTGCTATTGGGCCAGAGGCCCACTCGGATCAAATATGCAAACCGTTAATTTATTGGGGTTGTGCGGTAACGAGCAGAGACTCACGATCGATGTGACCTCGTCGCCTCGTCTCGAGGACTTGCAGCAAGGGCTAAGAATGCTCAACCACGCCTCGTATTCAACTCTCGGGTACCCTCCAGGTCAACCCGTCTCCATGTCACTCGCCTCTTAGGCTCACACGGGTACCCCTCAGGGTCGACCCACCTTTCCAAGTAACAGTTGTAAAGTCCAAGTATTCGTGTGTCCATAACATCAGGGGAATCCGAGGTATCACCCTCGTTGGATTCCTACTCAATGTAACCATCAAGGTGAACTCGGAGGAATCACCCTCGATGGGTTCACACTTGAGGGGTTGCACGACAGCATCGTTACCGGAAGTAGTGAAGGAGGAATCACCCTTGATGACCACGACCGAGTAACTACTCCACAGAGTTAACATCGGAAGTGCTTACGAGGTATCACCCTCGGCACTCGATAGTAATGTTGCAGTATCGTACAACTAAGGGGGTGATGTGCGGTGTTGGGGTCTGGTCGTCGAGTCTTCCGATGATTCAGCGGGGCAACTGGGACAAGTGGGGTCACTGGGGTTCACTAGCCAGCCTATTCTAAGCAGTTCAGGATAAGCAGTTAATGATCAAAAGCAGGTTACAAAATCAGGTCATGCATCAGAATAGGTAAAGCAGTAACAACAGCAATTCTAATGCAAGCAGAAGAGAGAAGAGAATAGGTGATATAGGCATGCTCAAGGGGGGTGCTTGCCTGGAAGCTCTGCGGTAAGGAGGGGTCATCAACGGTGTCATCGGTCTCTTGAGCTGCGTCGGTCTCGGGGTCTATCGGAATAGAAGAGGGGGAAGAAACAATAAATAAAAGGCAGACAAAAGCAATCATAGATGCATGGCATGGCAGCATGTTATTCGAGGGATGCCCTAATGCAGTACTACGCAAGTTAGTGGGAGAGGGAAATTATCCGGGAGAGTTCTCCCAGCTCCGGGTGGTTATCGGACAGATGAAATGAAGGGGAAAGTTTCATGTTCATCATGCTAAATGCATGTGATAGGTATGAGGAGGGCATATTCGGATTCGTCTCGTCGTTCTGAGCAACTTTCATGTAGAAAACTTTTTCATCTGAGTTACGGTTTATTTTATATGATTTTTCCAAGTTTTATTCATTTTCTGGAATTCCTGAAAATTGGCTAAGTCTGAGAATTGCTTAGTTTAAACATCACTTAGCTATTTTTCAAAGGCTATAACGATTGTTCTGTTCATCCTACGGATTAGTGCCTTATATCAATTGTGAGCATTTTTCTTCGATCTACATGTTAGTATCACTTTTATCCATATTAGAGTTCATTAGCTTGATCATCAACAGCTCTAAAGTAGCTATAAAAATAAAGCTGTTTTTCAGTTCTTCACTTAACAGAACTTAGCATTTTGTGATTTTCATAGGAATTAATCCACACATTATCTGAAACTTGTCCGATGGATCAAAATGAAGCTTGTTACATCTACTTTCTATTTATATAATTTTTACTCATGTTAGGACTTGTCTTGTCGCTGTTTAGGGGCTGTTTAGAGGGCTAGTTAGTGTATTGTCAGTGAAATTAGCTACTACTACAGTAACTGAACGTTACTATAGCAGAGCAGCAGCAGAATGCGGTAGCAAAGCAGCTGCGGCATGAGCAGCAGCAGCCGCAGCATAAAGCAGCAGCCAGCGGGGCAGCAGAGCAAGCAGCATGGTGGCAGCGCAACAGCAGTTCGCGGGCGCGCGCGCACCCTGCAGAAGCAAAGCAGCTGCCACAGCGCTAGCAGCAGCAACAGGGTGAGGCCATGGTGCGTGCGACAGGAGCAGCAGCGGGATGCGATGAGTGAGGCGACGACTGGAGCTACGGGCGCGATGCGAGAGAGGCCACGAGCGGCGGTAGGAGAAGCCACGGGCACCAGGGGGTTTCCCTTGCACGCGCGCGTCCAAACGAGGCCCGCGAGAGGCCGGGGAATGGCTGGAACGAGGCCAGCGTTGACCTCGCATGGCGGCGGTCTTCGGCATTCACGGCAATGATGACTACGGGGCACGGAGAGGAACCAGGGGAGGTCGGAGAGGACTGGGGGCTCACAGTGGGTGTCGCGGGGAGCTCAGGGGAGGTCGGGGCAGTTGCAAGCGAGCGGATCGATGGGCGGCATCTGGCGAGGGAAACGGGTCGATGGCGACGCGGTGGGGCACTCCGGCTCGAGCTTGTCGATGCAGAGGATGGAGTCTAGGCCTGCGAAGCTCCTGGACAAGCTGGAGCGGCGAGGGGAGCGAGGTCGCCGCGGTGACGAGGAGGGCATGGCGGCGGCGATGGTGGAGCTCTCTGGATCGAATAGGGTAAATGAGAGGAAGGGAGAAGTGGGGATTAGGGCTGTCCAGGGGGTCTGAGATGAGGCTAAATAGCCCTCCACGGCGGCGCAAGGCCGCAGGTGTCGAGCATCGCGTGCGCGCGCTCTGTGCGGCCGACACGGAGGCAGAAGAAGCTCTATAGCTACTATTGGGCTGGGCCAGATTCTTGTGCACTAAGGTCCAACGGTACAGTAGGCCATTTCTGTTCTTCTTTTCCTTTTTCTGTTATATAGAATAGCTTCTGTTTTCATTTAAATAAACTAGCAAATGAATTTAGTTGGGTATGAAAATTGGCACATATTTACTATGCGCTATGACAATGCCTCACACAAGTTTATGGAATATTTGTAAAGGTTCTCACATTTGTTTATTTTAAGAAGGGCCATTTGAATCATTGTTGGATCATTTGTTAACTTCCTTGGAATTTATCTGTGAGTCAAATGAACTTTGCTTCAACTTGACAATTACTTTGTGAATATTTGCAAAATTGTGAACACTTTAGTTTTGCAGTTTGAAGAAATTATAATTTTGACTTTATTTTAAATTTGAATTTGAAGTTGGATTATTCTTAATTGTTTTTAAAGGGCTTAATGATGATGACTTGGCATGACGAATTAGCATAACTGCCGTTTAGTAATCTGGGGATGTCACAGCTGGTATGCCAGGTCGCGATGCCATGGTCAAGGGCAGGAGGTTAGCTGCCCGAGGTCCGGTAAGAGCCCTTGAGGCGCGATGCTCAGGGAGGTCCCCTTTGGCGTGCAAGCAGCTCCCGAAAGACTAAGAGGAAGGTTTCCTTGCCCAAGAGAGGTCGCAAGAAAACAAAACATCAATGACAAGGCTTATGCCAGCGCGTGTGAGATGACTTAGCTTAGCGGGCTTGCAGCCTACGGTGGTTCTCTCGTCGCGAGGGCGAGCTTCTTCAGGCTTTTGATCTTGGGCATGCTCCCTGTTCTGTGAGGAGTCAAGGCAAACCCCGCGAGAGGTGCGTGAGGAGACTGATGCCCATCATATTTTGAAAAATGCCACCGGCGTTGGGCCACACCCCTCCCCCTGTACCCCTCTGCGAGGCTAGCGACCCTCTCTCCCCGCTCATCATGGTGCTCTACGTTCTCAGGACCTGGCCCTCGAGCTGGGCTCAGCCGCCGCAGGTATGCTAGGTCGCGATGCCGTGGTCAAGGCCAGGGGCTGAGGGCGCAAGAGCCAGTAGGAGCCCCTGAGGCACGATGCTCAAGGGCCCTCCTTTAATGTGCAAGCGATTTGCGCGAGAGAGAAATGGCTCAACCCACATGGGTGCTGGCTGTGCCCCGCAGCACGTGGTGCATGAAACGATTTCACTTAGCCTTTCACGAGATGGAACGCTGCTTGATCGCGGCGTGTCGTTTTAGGGCGGCGAGGTGTCGCCAAGGCCACCCGAGGTCCTGTCTATGGAGGTTCCTGCATATTAGTTAGTTGCGACATATATAGGGTGGCCGCGCTTGCTAATCTGCTCATGATCATTTCGTGAGAAGATGAAGGCACTAAGGACTTGGTGAGGTGACGTGCGCGGGACCGGCCCGTGAGCCAGAGCTTAGTCTCTTAGGTTTATCGGCGCTGCATGGACGGACCAGAGCACAGGCGCTGTGCCGTTAGCCCCCTCTCGTGGGACGTTCAAGGGGAGAGCTAGCAACGCGCGAAGCCCGCAGGGGCAACTTCAGGAGCAATACATGGTCAGGCGCAAGGTAAACGGCCACAGTGGCTTATGCGAGCATAGCTGGTCCAAATTACATAAATCAAAATAGTGCAACCACGGGGGCAGACCCCGACAGCCTGAGGATGATGCAGCCCGGGGGGCGCCCTCAATTGAACAAACCAAAATGTCACCTGGCACCACTGTTGTAGAGGGATCGGGGTAGCTAAAGGCGCGTGCCACGAAGATCGTTCCTCACCAGCAGTGCGGCTCCGGATGCCGGGGAAGCTCATGAATCCCAGGGGGCTCGCGAGGGTCCGCGACCTCCTCTGACATGACCACCAAGCGCCTGGCCTCGTGAGACGCCACTACACGATGCGCCAGGCGCTGGTATTTGGCGCCCACATTCAGCAGGCCAAACGGCATGCGGATGTAGCTGTAGGGGTAGCCCCCACTCCGGTCGACGCGCGACGGCCAGAAGAGGCCTTGCGACGCGGCCCTGTTGAGACTCGGGATGTTGACACAAACGCTTAGCTCGTCGCCCACACCTGGGAGTGCGGCTGCATCGGATGGTGCGGGGAGATGCTCGCCACACATAGCCCGCGCCTCCCGAAGATCCCCGATTGCCTTGGTGATGAATTCTCGCGCACCTGGCGCCTCGCGTCGTGTGCATTGCTCGCGGGGACGCACATCGAAACACGCCTCCAAGTGGTGCCCGAGCACCTCCCTCATCGCGCTGGTCAGGTCAGAGGCTCTCAAGTCGGAAGCCCCCGAGCCCGTCCTGAGGAAGGCGCCGGGCGTATCTTCCTATGCGGGAGGAAAGGGCGCCCCAGCAATGGGCGTGGGGCCCGAGGCATCGCCAGCGGGCACTTCAGGCGCCTGATGGCTCTTGGGGAGGAGCTACTTCTTCTTCTTGGGGGTTGCCTCAGGAGGCGGGGCGGCGCCCTCATCGTCAGATGTTTCGGCCGCCGCAGCCTGATAGGCACGCTCAAGGGAGCAGACTGCGTCCTTCTCATCGCAAGCAACCGTGATGATGCCACCGCACCCTGACATCTTGAGGACGTTGTAACCGTGGTGAGTTGCTGCCATGAACTTGGCAAGGGCTAGGTACCCGAGGATGGCATTGTACGGGAGACCGATGTGGGCGACGTCGAAGTCGATGAGCTCAGTGTGGTAGTTGTCGTGCTTGCCGAAGGTGACTGGGAGACGCACTTGGCCCAGGGGGATGGTGGAGCCGTCGGTCACCCCAGAGAAAGGCTTGGTTGGTAGGAGTTGGTCGTAAGGCACTTGGAGCGTCTCGGACATCTCGACAGAGAGAACATTGAGCCCCGCGCCATCATCGATGAGGGTTTTGGTGATGAGGACGTTGCTGAAGGTCGGCGTGCAGAGCATCGAGAGCGCGCCAGCGGCAACTGAGCACTTGAGTTGGTCATTGGAGTCGCAGGTGATGGCGTGCTTCGACCACCTGAGGGGGCGTGTTGCCTCGAGCTTCGGGAGGGCCGCGTTCACCTCACGAGAGAACTTCTTGAAGATGCGATGTGAGGCGGGGGCCTGAGCACCACCTAGGATGCAGGCGATCGCTCGAGGCTCCTGGAAGCCCCCGGCCCCATCATCCTGCCGATTGTTGTCATTTCTCCCTGGCGGCGGCGGCAACGGAGGGAGGCCAGTGTTTCCCTGAGGACGGTCCTCACGAGGCTGGTCCCGCCAAGGGTCGTCGCGAGGCTGGCCCTGCCAGCGGTCCTCGCGAGGCTGGTCGCGCCAGTCCTGACGAGGGTCGCGGTTGTCCCAGCGGCCTCCGCCACGGCCTCATCCATGGCCGTAGCCACGGTCGCCGTGCTCGGGGCGGCGGCTGAGGCGCCCATCACGGAGGGCCCTGAGCTCCTGGCAGTCATTGGTGTTGTGGCTGTGATCGTTGTGGAACATGCAGAACGGGCGGTTGCCCCTTGAAGGCTCATCGTGGGCACGGCCGCGCTTGATCTCAGGCTCGGCCGCGAGCACAGCGGGGCCCTTTCGCTTTGCCTCCTTAGCCTTGGCCTTCTTGTCTTCAAGATCGGCCTCCGGAAGCTCAATGAAGGAGAGGCAGCCTTCCTCAGCCCTGGCGCACTTGTTCGCCAGGTTGAATATCTCCAGGGCCGAGCACAGGTCCTCATGGATGGCGAGCTCCTCTTTCATCTTGACGTCCCGGACGCCATCGGTGAACGCTGAGATGATGGCCTCGTCCGACGCCTTTGGGATCTTAGGCGAACGTTGGTGAAGCGTTGTATGTACTTGTGTAAGGCATCGCCCGGCTGCTGCTTCACGCGCCGCAGGTCACCCACTGCTGGAGCACGGTTGTGGGTTCCCTAGAAGTTGGCGATGAAACGCTTGGCAAGCTCATCCCAGGAGGAGATCGATTCCTCCGGGAGGTGCAGGAGCCAAGAGCGCATGCTGTTCTTGAGGGCCTTGGGGAACCAGTTTGCCATAACCTTCTCATCACCGTTGGCTGCCTCGATGCTCAGCGAGTAGAGCAGGAGGAACTCTGTGGGGTTGGGGGTGCCGTTGTAATGCGGAGGCAGGTCTGGCTTGAACTTGCCGGGCCAGATGATGCGGGGCAGCTCCAGGGTGAAGGCGCGGCAGCCCGCCGCGCTCACGGGAGGAGTGCGCACGGGGTGAGCTCGGTCTTGACGCCCACGCGCTGCAACCTCTTGTGGCGCGTGGTCCTGGTGCTGGCGCTGTGGCGCTGGGAGCACGCGCGCATCGGCTTGCAGCCGCTGGACAACCTGGCAGCTCACTTCATCGCGCACCGGCGCTCCGCGCGGCGGGTTGTGTAGGGGCGCATCACGCCTGGGCTCAGGGTCGGCACTGCGCAGAGGAGGAGGAGGAGGCGCGCCATGAGCCATGTTGCCCGCCTGGGATGGCGGAGGAAGGAGCGAGCAAGACGGTGCAGGGATGTCACCGGCGGCGTTGATGAGCTCGGCAATGCGGCCAAGCTAGTCGTCGTAGGGGTCATTGGCGGGGTGGTAGCACAGCAGTTTGTGCGCCATGAGCAGCGCAGCCTGCATGTTTGCCGGCTCACGGCGGATGTGGGAAGACGACACAGTGGAGGGAGTAGGCGACAGAGTAGCTGTGCGACCATCACACCGCACGGAGTGTGGCAGCGACGATTCCTGCTACTCGTGACCAGCAGGGTCAGTGGCAGCGTTGGCCACGGGGGAGGCAGAGCGGCGAGGAGCGCCGTTGCCCACGGGGTGCCGTCTGGGCGGCACGAGCGGCCCGGCGCTCGGCGCAGACACGGCATGCGTCGGCCATGGGAGGGATGGAGCGGAGACGAAGCGGAGGTGGAAGAAGGACTTCGACACGCCCCTACCTGGCACGCCAAATGTCGGATTCAGGGCTCCGCAGACCCAAGAAGGTTCGAACTCTGGGGCGTGTGCGAAGATCTCAACCTCTCCGGACTCTAGCTCGTCACCCTACAGCCTAGCCTTGCCGGATTCGTGCGAGCGGGAAAGAAGATGAACACGATAGTTTACCCAGGTTCGGGCCACCTTGTGGTGTAAAACCCTACTCCTCCTTTGTGGTGGATTGGCCTCACGAGGAGGTTGGTGATGAACTAGTATAGTGGATGAGTTGCCTCACGAGGGCTCGGGGAGTGAGAATGGGTCGACCCCTTCTACGATGGTGGCTAACCTAAATTTATAGTGGCCTTGGTCCTCTTCCCCAAAACTTAGGCGGGAAGGGATTCCACAACGGCCAATTCGAAAGTGGACAGGAGGTACATCTAATCCTGACAAAAGGTGGTCTTCCCTTACAAAGCTTCAGGTCATAATGCTGCGGTGGGCTCGGTGATGACATCCGTCCTGCCGAGCCCATGGTCTTGGTCTTGTTGCACCGGAATGGAAACCTTTGGGGGATTCCTCGGGAACCCACATCTATCCTTGGTCCTTTAGCACCAAAGGGGAAATTGTCTCCTCTGCGCCCGCTGGCACCCGCCTAGCCTTGGTCTACACGGCTCACATCATCGCAGCCTCGTGGGGCTGGGCACTTGCATAGGGATCTCCGCTCCTCGGGAGGCAGCCTGGGGAGGCTGCTCCTCAGGAGGTCTTGGTGTCGTCTGCCTCGCGAGGCCAGGGGGCCCTCGCGAGGGTCTTGTCTTGAAGTCCTTGCTGCTGGGCCATACCAGGCAGTCGAGGGGGCCACGCTGTGGGCCGTTGGCAGGCATGTCTGGGTACCCCCAATCCCAGAACGCCGACAGGCGTGTCGAGCAGATAAGCAGAGGATGGTTAAGCGGCACGGCAGGCTTGCGTGGATTCATCCTCAACACGACACCTAGTAGTGCATTTAATGCACTTTGTCCTAACTGCCAGAGTTAGGTATGATAGCACTGTTAGCTATCTAATCACTAGATAAAGACTGTTTTGCCACTGTGGTCACCCCTTAAGCTATAAAAGGAGGTCCAAGGAAAACTAGAAAAGGATTCGGACCCTTGCATACTTGTACGCGCGTAGCTGCTCTCCCCGAGGCCACCATGCCGGCCTTGAGCGCTGCGTGCTCATCGTGTTCCTCCATCCAATCCACCAAAGCATGAGTAGGGTTTTACGCTTCCCAGTGGCACGAACCTGGGTAAAAACCACCAACGTCACCACTGTCGTGTTGTTTCATGGCCTCTGCTCTTTATGCAAAGTGATCTTTTCCCTTGCCGAACCACAAGGGGCCGACGGCCCCATAGGTGATCGTGTCCACCCACGACACATAGCATTACACTTTTGGATCCAAATCGGTCCCTTACGAAGTAGTGCATAAACTAGGGTTTAAGCTTTATCACTCTAGCAACCCATCATCTAATAACTAATCCACAATGCATTCCCTTAGGCCCAAATATGGTGAAGTGCCATGTAGTCGACGTTCACATGACGCCACTAAGGGAATCACAACATACATATCATCAAAATATCGAACAAATATCAAGTTCACATGATTACTTGCAACATGACTTCTCCCGTGACCTCAAGAACAGAAGTAACTACTCACAAATGATAATCATGCTCAAGATCAGAGGGGTATTAAATAGCATAATGGATCTGAACATCTAATCTTCCAACAAATAAACCATATAATAATCAACTACAAGATGTAATCAACACTACAAGTCACCCACAAGTACCAATCTAAGGTTCCGGTACAAAGATTGAACTCAAGAGATGAACTAGGGTTTGAGAGGAGATGGTGCTCTTGAAGATGTTCATGGAGATGGCCCTCCAAAAGATGGGAGAGTTGTTGGTGATGACGATGATGATGATTTCCCCCTTCGGGAGGGAAGTTCCCCCGATGGAATCTCTCCGTCGAAGGGCAAAAGTGCTCCTGCCCAAGTTCCGCCTTGAGACGGCCGTTCGTCCCGAAAGTCCCCTCTTATTTTTTTTCTATGTCAAAATGACCTATATACCAGAGGATGGGCACCGGAGATTGGCCGAGGAGGGCACAACCCACCAGGGCGCGCCTGGGGGTCCTGGCACGCCCAGGTAGGTTGTGCCCACCTGGTGGGCCTCCTCCGGTAGTTATTTGCTCCAGTATTTGTCATATATTGCAAAATAATTCTCCGTAAATTTTTAGCTCATTTGGAGATGTGCAATATAGGTAACTCTGATGTAGCTTTTTCAGGTCCAGAATTTCAGCTACCAGTATTCTCCCTTTTTGTGTAAACCTTGCATATTATGAGAGAAAAGGCAGTAGAATTACTCCAAAAGGCATTATTATGCATAAAAACATTATAAATAATAGTAGGAAAACATGATGCAAAATGGACGTATCAGTAGCGCCCGTCTGTAGCCCCACGCTACTGCAAATTTGAGCCCACCACCTGCCCACGTGCAGATTTAGTAGCGGCATGGGCGGGTGAACCAGCGCTATAGCTAACTTTTTAGTTGTACGCATTTCGGCAAACCGCGCTGCTACTAAGGCTAGACCCGGGGGAGGCCATGTGGCCCACTTAGCAGCTGCGCCTGAGCCGTGGGCCCGTGCTACCGGTAAGTATTACCTGTAGAGCGCTCTCTGTACCCCTGCTGCTGCTAGTTAGCAGGAGCGCCTACTTTTAAGCTGCGCTACTAATAAGCCTCCATGTATAAGGTTTTCCCTAGTAGTGTACCAAAATATACATTTCTAGTATATTTTAATTTTACAGCATCTTGTAGATTCATCACGTTGGTGTTTAACTACACTCCTGTCTTTCAGGCAACACAGGAGAAGCAAACTGATGCTACTGTTCGTCCAACTCCAGTACACACAAGATCTAGAGTAGCCATAGATGATTCCCTATATGATTCCCAGATGCCTGAACATCGTGATGACGAGGACATTACACAAGATTTGCAGCTCACACCAGCAGAAACTTTGACCTCTCAAGATAGCAACTCCCCTATAGACAATTTAGATGAAAATAATGAAGCAGTTGATCCTAGGGCAGAAAACCAGGATACGGGCTTGTGTGCACAACAACATCCAGTAGAAGGGACAAACTATGACGCCCCTGATTCAATCTTACACTAATCATACACGCAAACGTGTACGATCAAGATCAGGGACTCACGGGAAGATATCACAACACAACTCTAGACACAAATTTAAGTCATACAAGCTTTATATTACAAGCCAGGGGCCTCGAGGGCTCGAATACATAAGCTCGAATACAAATGAGTCAACGGAAGCAACAATATCTGAGGACAGACATAAGTTAAACAAGTTTGCCTTAAGAGGGCTAGCACAAAAGTATCAACGATCGAAAAGGTAAGGCTTCCTGCCTGGGAGCCACCTAACTACTCTTGGTCGTCGGCGGTCTCCACGTAGTAGTAGGCACCCTCGGGGTAGTAGTAGTCGTCGGCGATGGCATCTGGCTCCTGGAATCTGTCATATGATCGCAGCAATCGGGTATGGGGGAAAAGAGGTAGCAAAGCAACCTGAGTACTCTTCCAAAGTACTCGCAAGACTTACATCAGAACTAAACTAAGTATGCATTTGTATCAAAGGAATGGGCTGTATCTGTGGACTGAACTGCAGAAATGCCAGAATAGAGGGAAGGCCTAGCCTATCAAAGACTAGCATCTTGCAGCATCAGAAGGGATAAGGGTAACATATTACAATAGTAGTAACTATGTTGTAACAACACCCATAGATCACTTCCCCGACTCCCTGCAAGAAAGCAATCCCGGAGCCATCATATCCATTTCATGCCTTAGCATCCAGTTCTAGTTGTATAGATCGGGATACAACTCCAAGCGTCCGTTACCGTGGACACATCTATTAGAATAGCAACTGCCCTGCAAGGGTGCACAAACTTACCCAACACGTTCGATCAACTCCGGTCGGACACACCATCAGGTCATGACCGGCCTCGGTCGATCAACACACCGCAGTCCTACCTAGGCTCAACAGAGAGGCCAGCACGCCGGTCTACATCCTAAGCGCGCAGGGGTCTTGGGCCCATCGCCCTTTGCACTGCTGCATGTTGGGTACACGGCCGGTGTCAGTCCTGGCTACCTCCTTATAGAAGGCAGGTGCTTATGCGGGCCACCCGGGTGCGCGCCGCTCAGTCCCTGATGTCCGAAGAGCTTTTGCTTGATACATATGACGCAGAGTGACCATAGTTATTCCCGCGTGGTGGTTAGTGCGAAAAGGCTAGAGGCCTACTCAGATCACATATCCAAACCGCTAGTGTCTTGGGAGTGCACGGTAATGATCAATGATCCATGATATGTGGTCCCGTTGCCCCGTCTCATGGACTTACGGCAAGGGCTAAGAATGCCCGGCCGTGCCGCGTAGAAAACTCGAGGGTACCCTCCAGGTCAACCCGACATCACATCACTCGTCACATTTCTCTCGCGGGTACCCCTCGGGGCCGACCTGACTTCATCATGGTTCTGGGTAAAGTCAAAGTAAGCGTGTGTCTGAAACAGGAAGGCGGAAACCCGAGGAATCACCCTCAATGAATTCCCACTCAATGTGACCGTCAAGGTGGACTTGGAGGAATCAGCCTCGATGGTCCACACTTGAGGAGTTGCACGACAGAGTCGTTATCGGGTGTGGTGAAGGAGGAATCACCCTCGAAGACCACGACCGATTAGCTACACTATAGGGTTAACATCAGAAGTGCTATACGAGGTATCACCCTCGGCACTCGATAGTAGCTCTGCAGAGTCGTACAACTAAGGGGGTGTGATGTGATGTGTCAGGCTCTGGACGTCGATCACGTTGATCGAGTCATCGGTTATCAAGCAGGGGCAACTGGGACAAGGTGAGGGGTCACTGGTGGATCACTAACCAATCTATACTAAGCACTTTAGGATAAACAGGTAAGGTAACAATTGCAGGTTACGAAATCAGGCTATGCATCAGAATTGGATCATACAAAAGCAGTAGCAGTTCTAATGCAAGCATAAGAGAGAAGGGAATGGGCGATATCAGGATGATCAAGGGGGTTTGCTTGCCTGGAAGCTCTGCTGCAAAGGGAGAAGGGTCGTTGGTGACGTAGTCGATCACAGGGGCAGCATCGGTCTCGGGGTCCACCGAAGAGAAGAGGGGGAGGAAACAGTAAATACAATGTAAACAGATGCATCACTAAGCATGACATGATGATATGCAGTGCTAGGGGTGATCTAACGCGGTACTACACGTTGTAGACGGAGAAGGAAAACATCTGGGAATGTTTTCCCAACGTTTGGCATTTTTCGAGCAGATGAAAGAGGGGGAAAGGTTCCATGTTCATCATGCTAGAGGCATGTGACACAGATGAACGGATTGCATATTCGGATTCGTTGGATTTTTCTGAGCAAACTTTCATATATAAATTATTTTAATTCGAGTTATAGATTATTTTATATTAATTTTCAAAGTTTTAAACATTTTCTGAAATTATTATTAATTCGAAATAAAAAGGAAAAATGCTAAGTGCACACAGCTCCGTGTACACAGAAGTGTACCAGAGAGGCTGACCAGTGGGCTCGTTGACTGGGTCAACAGTCCAGCCAACAGAGGCTGACTAGTGGGCCCTCTGCTGAGTCAGCAGAGTGACTGGGCCGGCCTTATCTGTTTAAACAGTGGCTAGGCCCACATGTCAGTTAGTTAATTAACTAAAACAGTTTTATTAGTTATAATTAATCCACGAGGGGGGCCGGCTGTCAGTGGGTGTTAGCGGGGTGGTTAGTGCCTAATAGCCAGCCTGAAGTGGGGGGGGCACCTGGCAGCATCCCAGCCATGGCCAAGCATGGTGGCGCACCAGCGGCGACTACAGAGACGATGGCGCGGTGCGGGGATCGCCCACAGGGGCCAAACGGGTGGCGGAGTGGACCGTTCGGATGCGGACAGAGCCGCGCATCCATTTGCGGCGTTAGGTGGGGCTGGTACGGGCTGCACCATCGGCGATGTCGAGCGGGGCGGCCGCTGGTGTTCGGGCGTTCACGGAAGCGAGGCGGTAGGGCACGAGGAGGGGATCAGCTAGCACGAGAGGCTCCGCAGCGATGGTCTAAGCACGACCGCGTGCTCGGGGATGAGTCGTAGTGGCTGTGGCCATGACTGCGCCATGCCCGGCAGCGAGGAGCTCACGGATGCGGCGGCAAGATGATGCACAACTGCAAAATGGAGGGGGAGCAGAGGAAGAATGGGCGATGCTCACCTAGGAGCTCAAGGCGGCTCGTTGGGAGGCTTAGGAGCAGCAGGGGTGGCCGGGGTTGAAGGAGATCGACGGTGATGTCCGAGGAGGAAGGCGGCGGGGACCCGGCGATGCAGAGGCTCCCGGCTCGAAGAGGTGGTCGGGGACGGCGTTGGAGACGATGGGGGCTCTCCTGGTGAGCTCCTAGGTGGTCGGGAGCACGATGGCTGCGCGGGTGGCGTCGGCCATGGCGACGGTGGCAGTGGGCGCGACGGATCTGGAGAGTGGGGGTGAGAGGGAGAGAGTGAGTGGGCGCGGTAGGTGGGGGCTCGAGGCGCCTAGGAGGGGCGGCCTTATCCCTACCCGGAGCCTCGCGGGCGAAGTGGTCCGATGGTGACCGCGCCTGCGGTCGCTCGAACAGGGAAGGCGACCGGGGGGACGAGCTGGTCCGGCTGGGCCGCTCGGGTGGCTAAGGCCCAGGGTGTGTCGGTGTCAAAACCGGCGGATCTCGGGTAGGGGGTCCCAAGCTGTGGATCTTGGATCAATGGGGAACAAGGGACGAAGGACACGATGTTTACCCAGGTTCGGGCCCTCTCTAACAGGTAAAACCCTACGTCCTGCTTTATTATATTGAAGTGTATAAGATGATTACAGAGTCGATCTAACATGAGATCAGATGAACTAAACACTAGGCGAGTAGGATGATGGTTGTTGTTCTAGCCTCTACGGACTAAACCCTACGGTTTATATAGACACCAGGGGTATTAGCGTTACACATAGTTGGTTACAAGGAATAAACATGTCGAATCATCTATCTTGACTTGGAGTACACACCAAGGCACCAAAGATCTCTTGTCCAGATACGATGTCTACTCATAGTCCGGCCTTCCAGCAGTAGTAGTGCGGCCCACCTGTCCGGCCCATGAGAGATAAGTCAGCGGCCCGAGAACCCCCTAGTCCAGGTCTCCCTCAGTAGCCCCCGAACTAGCCTCCAACGCTGGGGTTCGTGATTGCCAGCCGCCCCGTACGGCCCAAAGTCTTCGGCTTGCAAGGCAAGTACTTCACCCCTTCCCTGTTCGGCTGTTTTAACAGTTCGGCTGCCAATGACCTCTTAATCTATAAAGTCATTGTGGGACCCTCGGTATTAATTTTCATCAAGGGTTAAAGACAACCCTTGACTTCCGTGCGCCAGTCAGGAGGCGAACAGTCCAGCGCTCTTTTACAAAAATTCCCCTCTGGGACCAGAAAGCGTACCTATTTAACAGGTCAGGAGCGCGACGGGTGGTTTATCCATTCCAAAGCAAGAAGCCAAGACCAAACCAAAGAAATCTTGGGACAAATGGCTAGCGCCCCACGTTCATCCTCCCGCCCTCATAGCCCTCTCCCGGGAAACAGGGCCAGCTGCTCAGTTTCACGCCTCCAGTTAAGCAACCTCCAAACGCAAGGATATCTTCCTGTTGCAGATCTCGTATCTATCCACGCCGGATTAACTTTCGTGAACGGCGAGGCCTTTGCAGAGAACTTCCCTGCCCCAAGCAAGGAAGAAAGGGTATGTTTCGTCCCTTTCCCTCTACGAGGTCTAGGCTTCCCCCATTCGCCCCTTCTTGAGGGGCTTCTAGAATTTTACGGGATCCAGCTTCATCACCTCACCCCCGGATCCATATTGCACATCTCCGGCTTCGTTGCCATTTGTGAGATGTTCTTGGGCTGTGAGGCTGATTTCAAGTTGTGGAGGAAGTACTTCTGCCTCGTCCCCTGCACCCATGGGGGTCAATTTTTTAAGTAGGCGGAGCCGAGGTATGGCTTATAGATGGGAGGGGGTATCCCATTGGGACCCCGAAGAAGGATTCAAAAGAGTGGACCTCGGAATGGTTTTATATTGAAGACGTTCCACTATCCGAGCCAGTTCGGAGGAGTCTGCCTGAATATTCAGACGCTCCTCTAAAGAAGCGGTTCAACTGGCGGCCAAAAAGCCCTTCTCAAGAAGAAAACGCTGAGGAGCTACGCTTGGCCGCCAAGGTACGGCTGCTGACCCATAGCAAATTAACCATTATTGACGTGATGGCCGCCACCATCGCTCGATGCGTGCGGCCTCTTCAACAAAGAATGCACCCCCTATGGTGTCATAACGAGACAAATGACGCGACCCGTTACAAGCGGCAGGGGCCGGATAACCAGGCAGCAATGGCTGCCATACTAGCCGATCTCTTCAAAGGAGAGGAAGAAGAGTTTGCCCGTCTAAGGAACAGGGACGGCTATGCTAGCTATAATCCCATAGAATGGGTGAGTTCAACATTTGTTTCACAGTCCAGACATTACATCCATATATATTGACCGGATCTACTATTTTTCCGAATAATATTAGAGGCGCCAGGTCGATCGAGACCATCAACTGCCCTTCTCCGCAGTCAGAGAATCATTCCCATGATGACGACCCGGGATTTCACGATGACCCAGAGACGTCTATCGATTTTGAGGACGGGGTCTTTTTCCAGGAAAGACTTGACGGTTCCAAGGTGGCCCTTATAGTCGATCACCCAGGGGTCCTCCCTTCTTCCACTGTAAGTAGCAAGAAAGCCTCTTCCCGAAAAGGGTGTTTACCTCGCGCCACTCTGAGTATGCTGACTTCTACTCCCAAGGGTCGCCGTACCACACGCCGAACACCAATGGGTGCGGTACCGACTATGTCAGCATCAACCAACAATGGAGCATCCAAGCGCACGATAGTGGCGGGAGCTGCATCGACCCCACCTCCGGCCAAGAGGTAATATATTTGAAATTATAATTGAGTCATCATCAATGTAGCCGCTGCGGGCACTCGTAACATTACTAGGACATGCAGAAGAAGCATACCGCCACCACCGTCCGAAGACGTCTAGGAGGAGTCAGGGCGTAATCCCGAGCTGAGATCCTTAGCGTGGGTCGGGGTCAATGCGGAAGATTCTGCCATAGACCAGCCTCTAGAGGATCCTGGGGATGCCTCGGTTACCAATTCCGAAGTTGAAAGTATGATGAATCACCGACGGCGGAAGGAATCCTTGTGTCATGTCGCATTTTCTGACCAGTAGTTTAATGCGTTTAATTCGGTAGACGCATACCTCAGAGCAGCCCGAACAGGTCAAGAGGGGATTGCCAACCTCCTGTCCACCAACATGCAGGTACGAGATTGGTTTTGTAAACCAAACATAAATCCTAACCCAGTAGCCCCTGAGCCTTGATTCGGGTGGGACGGCCTAGTTAGGGATCTGTGAGTATATGTATTTGTGATATTTTGTAGGCCTCGAGGGAGCATAATAAGAAACTATCTGAGGACCTTTAGGTAAATCAAACACAGTTGGCTGTTCCAAAAGCCGAACTGGAGGAGGTCAAGCAGTTCACCAGCGAAGCCCATGGTGAGGAAAAATCTTTAAAACGCATGAATTATTTAGGGTACCTTGTTTAACATTGGCTTCCCTTATAGCAGCTGAATACATAGGTCAACTACAAAATGACCTGGACGCGACCAAAGAATCTCAAATGTACACCGAGTCACAGCATGAAGCTGGCCGCCGAGTATTGACACGGAGCCATGAGGAAAAGAACAAGCTGAAGGCGGAAAACTAGCAACAGGCCAAAGAAATCAAGAGTTTGAAAACTCAATTGGCGCAAGACCTTGCGGAGAAGCAGAGATTGAAAGGCGACTTGTTTGGTAAGTGATATTTCAACTTATGATCACGTAGATATTTGTAATGCATGAATGTAAAGGACATGCCATGCCTTGTGTTAGGTCTCCTGACCGGGCGCCCTGAAGAAGAAGTTGACTCGTTTGGGGGAAATCTTTTAAAGGAGCTGTCCATCATCCACGAGCGAGCTCAAAAAGCTATGAAGAGCATGGTCAAGGCGTTGTGGCTGACCGAGACGTCTACAGAAGGGATGGCCGAACTGGCCAATCATTTTAAAGGAGCTCGGCGACGCTTCGAGTTATGGAAGATATTGGCCTGCCGGGAGGGAGCGCGGGAGGCATGGGCAATGGTGAAGAACCGTTTTACCAAACTCGAGCCAGAGCATTGATACGTCTCCAACATATCTATAATTTTTTATTGTTCCATGCTATTATATTATCTGTTTTGCATGTTTTATAGGCATTAATAAGCTACTTTATATTATTTTTGGTACTAACTTATTAACCAAGAGCCCAGTGCCAGTTTCTATTTTTTCCTTGTTTTTGAGTTTTACAGAAAAGGAATACCAAACGGAGTCCAAACGAAATAAAACTTTCACGATGATTTTTCTTGGACCAGAAGACACACGTAGGACTTGGAGATGAAGTCAGAGGAGTCCTGAGGAGGCCACAAGCCTCAGGGGGGCACCCTAGGGGGGCACCCTGAGGGCTTGTGGGCCCCTGGGAGCTCTTCCAACCCTAATTCTTGGCCTATAAATTCAGAAATATTCCCAAACGACCAGAGGCGTCCACCAAAATACTTTTCCACTGCCGCAACCTTCTGTACCCGTGAGATCCCATCTTGGGGCCTTTTCTGGCATCCTGCCGGAGGGGGATTCGATCATAGAGGGCTTCTACATCAACTCTATTGCCCTTCCGATGAAGCATGAATAGTTTACCACGGACCTACGGGTCCATAGCTAGTAGCTAGATGGCTTCTTCCCTCTCTTTGATCTTCAATACAATGTTCTCCTCGATGTTCTTGGAGATCTATCTGGTGTAATATTCTTTTGCGGTGTGTTTGTCGAGATCCGATGAATTGTGGATTTATGATCAGATTATCTATGAATATTATTTGAATCTTCTCTGAATTCTTATATGCATGATTTGATATCTTTGTATTTCTCTTTGAATTATCGGTTTGGTTTGGCCAACTAGATTGGTTCTTCCTGCAATAGCAGAGGTGCTTAGTTTTGGGTTCAATCTTGCGGTGTCCTCTCCCAGTGACAAAGTAGGGGTAGCGAGGCACGTATTGTATTGTTGCCATGAAGGGTAAAAAGATGGGGTTTTCATCATATTGCTTGAGTTTATCCCTCTACATCATGTCATCTTACTTAAGGCATTACTCCGGTCTTTTGAACTTAATACTCTAGATGCATGCTGGATAACGGTCGATGTGTGGAGTAATAGTAGTAGATGCAGGCAGGAGTCGGTCTACTTGACAGGGACGTGATGCCTATATTCATAATCATTGCCTTGGATATCGTCATAACTTTGCGCTTTTCTATCAATTACTTGACAGTAATATGTTCACCCATCGTATTGTTTTCTTTGAAGAGAGAAGCCTGTAGTGAAACCTATGGCCCCCGGGTCTATAGATTGGAGACTTGCTTGTACCTCCTACTGGATTGATACCTTGGTTCTCAAACTGAAGGAAATACTAATCTCTACTTTGCTGCATCACCCTTTCCTCTTCAAGGGAAGAACCAACACAAGCTCAAGAGTTAGGAGGAAGAATTTCTGGCGCCGTTGCCGGGGAGGTTCTACATCAAGCCTACCAAGTACCCACCATAAACTCTCATCTCTTGCATTACATTATTTGCCATTTGCCTCTCGTTTTCCTCTCCCTCACTTCCAAAACGATTTCAGAAAAACACAAAAAGATTTGCCTTTTTATTCGCCCTTCTTCCGTTCGTCTTTTCGTTTTCTTTTTGGTTGCTTGTGTTGTAGATTGCTTGCTTTGTCATGATGACTCAAGAGAATACCAAGTTATGTGACTTTTCCAATACTAATAATAATGATTTTATTAGTACTCCGATTGCTGCCGCCACTAGTGCGGAATCGTATGAAATTAATGCCACTTTGCTGAATCTATTTATGAAAGATTAATTTTCTGGCCTTCCTAGGGAAGATGCCGCATCCCATCTAAATATTTTCGTTGAGTTGTGTGATATGCAAAAGAAAAAAGATGTGGATAAAGATATTGTTAAATTGAATCTATTTCCGTTCTCTCTACGAGACCGTGCTAAAACTTGGTTTTCATCTTTGCCTAAAAATATTATTGATTCATGGAATAAGTGTAAAGATGCTTTTATTTCCAAGTATTTTCCTTCGGCTAAGATCATCTCCCTTAGGGACGATATAATGAATTTTAAGCAAATTGATCATGAACATATTGCACAATCTTGGGAAAGGATGAAATTGATGATAAGAAATTGCCCTACTCATGGTTTAAGTTTATGGATGATCATACAAAAAATTTATGCCGGATTGAGCTTCGCATCTAGAAATCTTTTAGATTCCGCCGCGGGAGGTACTTTTATGGAAATTACATTAGGAGAGGCTAATAAACTCCTAGATAATATCTATACCTATACTAATTAGGCACTTCCTAAAAATTCCCGCGTTAATTAGATTTTACGTGCCGCTAATCTAGTGGGACCGAATTATTACGGTGTAGATCGACTCATAGAATAAAAAAAACTCATGTATCTCGAATTATAATGGTTCAGATTGAAAAATACAGTCACGACCATTGAAAAATACAGTCACGACCATTAGTCCTACCCTATATACCTACTACTAGCTAGGAGGTAGAACTCATGTATTAAGAAAAAGGAGATAGAACTCCTTTTAAAAAGGAGATAACCCTGGCTGCTACTCCCGTATTAAAAAATAGGGGAAAAGGACTCCTTTTAAAGAAGGAGATAGCCCTCGCTCCACAATCCTCTCCTCCCCCATGCAATACTCAAGGCACATCTCAATCACACGCCGCCGGCCAGCCTCGCTGCTTATTCCTCTCGTCCTCCATGCAATACTCAGACCACATATCAATGAAACACCATCGGCCATCCTCGCTGCTTATTGCCAATTAGTTTTATGTGGGATGCACAAGTACATGTGATCAAAACCTGATTGATCTTCTGGCCAGATGCACAAGTGCACAAGCTGGCTTCACTGATCTTCCTCGGGTGCAGCCAGACAAAGCTAACCTCATTTATCTTCCTCGACAGCAGGCGCACATACGTGAAATCGCACTCACATGTGAAACAATGCCCCCCGATCTAGATGTTATGACTAGCCATCACTAGGATTCAAAGAGAAAGATCCATGCACGTGTTGTACTATCTATACATGGGGTCAGTCAGTGCCGAAGGCTGTCCTGCTATTGTGCATGGACTCAAAGGTCATGTTCGAAGTAAACAAGTAAGAAGGTAAATGGTGCTGCCAAGAGCTTCAGCGACATTGATGCCTGGCCTTGCAGGAGGTACATCTCTAATTTCTCCTCTTTAACAACCATATATCTTGATACAGTTTTTTTTATTTTGCTGTTTGAACCTATGATGGAGGCATGCAGATCAATTACTAGATCATCTACCGAATTAGTTTAGGTAATAGTTCTGATATTTGTATTCCAGTTCTCAAAATATAACAAGGAGAAACTTCCAAATCGAAAGGAGCGAGTAAGAGGCGCAATCGCAGCAGGTTTGTGTAGAGGAATCGGGTGTGCTCCTGTGTTGCACCAAGTCAAGCAACTTCCCACAGATGCGTCTAGGTAAAGATATGGCTTCTTTTATATAGCTAGCAATCTTTCAGTGGAAGAATCTTGCTTGGTTGCAGTTGGAACGGTCAGATTATTGTCATGCAATCTGCATGTACATATGGTACAAAATTTTCTCTTCAATTTACTACATTTTTCATTATGCTTCGTGAGTTGTTGAGTGGGTTCTTATGAGTCAGGCAAGTTAGGAATATATTGCTGATAAATATTTTTAGGGGATTGCTGCTACCTACATGAATATAAAACTGTATGCATGTCCATAGAGTTTTTAGTCTAGCTTTAGATGCAAATTAAGCTATTTGTGCACGAGTGAAAATATTAGTTAGTATGCCTTTTCTCCTGCCATTTTATTGTTGATGTTTCAGAAGGTGATTGGACACAAGATTTCTGAAGTTTCTAATAATCATATCTAAAAATAAGTGTTTGATTCAGGTGAATACAAATCTTCGAAGGCTTCTCGGCGAGAGAAGGCGCTTAATTGATTTCTTACATTGCTTTGATTTCTGTATGATTCGATTTCATGCAAGCCGTAAACACATGTAGTTGCCAAGTGTAAGTTGCAGACCATAGGACTTGATTGCTAGCTTTCACATGACAATTATGTTGTCAGGAAGCCCTCCTTTTATTTTTTAATATGCTTTGGTTTTTGTTTCTTCTTATTATCATCTTCTGTATGTTTTACCTGAGCATAACCCTAAAAAGTAGAGTGTAAGTTGTTTAAATTCCAGAACATAAGATAATAAATGAATGTTTGCTTCTGTGGATGCTTATAATAAAGTTTGCTATTAGCAAATAAAAGTTCATTTTTACGCATGGAATTTGTTTCCTGTATGGCATGCATAACTATAGCGGGACCACTTTTGTGTGCGACGCTCCACCAAACTAAATGTCTGTCCTGCGGGCTCAACATATCTCCACCATGATACGTGTGACACGCATGATTTGACGGTGTGGACAATTACACATGTTATAAATTCCTGTGTATTTTGTGCTTATAATCTTTCTACATACATGGTAATTCATTATAAGATAAGAGCAAACTTACCTGCTACTTGAGAGGGAATCCAACATGAAATAAGTAGCTTAAATCTGAGATTTCATTTTTAGTTAATTCTGTAAGGTTAGAGGAAGGTTAATCTGTCACTATAGAGGGCATCCAGAACATAATAGATAAAATACAGATTTTGACATGTGAGATTACATTTTTACAACATTACCAATGACTTTGTTGCACGACTATTCAAGAACATGGATGGGATAGTGAATATCCTTAGCAACTTTATTACTAAACATGTAACGTGTTTTTATCAAATCTTTATATCATGTGATAAGCTTGCAAGACAGGCGACTGGTAGCAGCACAACTGAAAATATACTTGTACACAACGCACGGTTCCTCTAATGGAAAAGTGATCCATGGCACCTAGCATATGCATGTTGCTTTTCACATGGGCAATCCAGATGTAACAAGGAAGTACATGCCGCTAACCAATCTGCACAAGCGTGTCAACTTTGACGTGCATATACAACAAGGGAAAGTAGTACATGGCTAGGAGGTGCATATGGTAATCCTTACTTCCAACTATCTTTTCATATGGTGGTCTCCTTATAGCCAGATTATCATTATAATTTTTCTTTGGAGCTTATAACTCAACAAGGATTTTTTGATTTGTTTCTTTAGATTCTAGCTAGGAGTTTTCCTTGGTGTATATCAGTTCAAATGCAAATTCTTCACAGATCATACTTCTGCATTATATTTGGTCACTTGGAACGAGATTTAATTGAGCCATTGTTGAGCCCATCCTGTGTTCTTATAAATCAGTGCGCCCATGGTGTGTAATTTTTTTGTTTCTCTCAATGTTGGCAGCAACATCACATGCAGTTCAAAGATTCTTATTCATATCAGTTATTTTTTAAATGCCTTTTAACTAATTGTCATGTCAGTTTTCATGCTTAACTAATTGTTGCTTTTAATTTGGCATGCTAAACACATGTTAACTTATTATTACTTTAAATGAATAATTTCATCCTACATGTTTTCATGTAGTAATTTAACTTATAATCCAAGGAACGAGCTTGAAAATGCATAAGAAATAACTTAATTAATCAATATGGCTGATTGTACGTACAATTTGTGTCTCAAAAAAGATGACATATTAGAAACTGACATTGTTCTAAACATATTTGACCATTATTTCATGCATGTTATTATTAGTGAAAACTATTTTACATGAAAATTAAAATTATTGGCCAACAATTAAGCAAGACATGTGCAATAATTTACATGCTAAGTTTGGTACACAAGAATATGATCATGAAATATATTGTTCCCTTTTCTTGCGGATATAGAAAATAAGTTTTAGTTACCGGAAGCTGAACTACTTATTTGGTAATAAAAATAACTGTATTTTCTTTATATTCATGTCAAATAGGCATTAACTGGACTAGCTCGTGCAAATGCATGGGTTGACGACTAGTTATGGCTAATTACTCTCAATGGCATACCGAAAGATGTTCTACTAGTAAAAAAGTGCATGCGATTGAAGAAATTAATACTTTGAGTGGAAAGATGGATGAACTTATGAAATTGATTGCTAGTAAGAGTGCTCCTATTGATCCTAATGATATGACTTTGTCCACTTTGATTGAGAACAATGATGAATCTATGGATGTGAATTTTGTTGGTAGGAACAATTTTGGTAATAACGCTTATAGAGGTAATTTCAACCCTAGGCTATTTCCTAGTAATTCCTCTAATAATTATGGCAATTCCTACAACAATTCTTATGGAAATTATAAACAGATGCCCTCTGATCTTGAGAACAATATTAAAGATTTTATTAATTCCCAAAAAGCTTTCAATGCTATGGTTGAAGAAAAATTGCTCAAGATTGATGATTTGCCAAGGAACGTTGATAGAATTTCCCTTGAGATTGATTCTTTGAAAATTAGATTTGTGCCACCCAAGCATGATATTAATGAATCTCTAAAAGCTATTAAAATTTCTATTGATGAGTGCAAAGAAAGAACCGCTAGGATGCGTGCTAAGCGAGATTGGTTTGTAAAAGCGTGTTCTTTGATTTCTTGTGATAGTAATGATGAAGATGTTAAAGTGATTGGTGTGACTCCTATTGAATCTTTGTTTTCTAATATAAATCTTGATAAATATGGGACTGGAGATGAGCCAAGTAAAAGGCGTCCCAATGATTCAGAGTTTTTAGATCTTAATGCAAAAATTGATAAAAGTGGGATTGGAGAGGTCAAAACTTCAAGTAGCGATGAACCCACTCTTTTGGATTTCAAGAACTTTAATTATGATAATTGCTCTTTGATAGATTTTATTTCCTTGTTGCAATCCATGTTGAATTCTCCTCATGCTTATAATCAAAATAAAGCTTTTACTAAACATATCGTTGATGCTATGATGAAATCTTTTGAAGAAAAACTTGAGTTAAAAGTTTCAATCACTAGAAAGCTTTATGATGAGTGGGAACCTACTATTAAGATTAAAATTAAAGATTATGAGTGCTATGCTTTGTGTGATTTGGGTGCTAGCGTTTCCACGATTCCAAAAACTTTATGTGATGTGCTAGGTTTTCGTGAATTTGATGATTGTTCTTTAAATTTGCATCTCGCGGATTCCACTATTAAGAAACCTATGGGAAGAATTAATGATGTTCTTATTGTTGCAAATAGGAATTATGTGCCCATAGATTTCATTGTAGTTGATATAGATTGCAATCCTACATGTCCTATTATTCTTGGTAGACCTTTCCTTAGAACGATTGGTGCAATTATTGATATGAAAGAAGGAAACATTAGATTTCAATTTCCGTTAAGGAAGGGCATGGAACACTTTCCAAGAAATAAAATTAAGTTGCCATATGAATCTATTATGAGGGCTACTTAAGGATTGCATACCAAAGATGACAATACCTAGTTCTATGATTTATGCCTAGATAGGGGCGTTAAACAATAGCGCTTGTTGGGAGGCAACCCAATTTTATTTTTATTTTTTTTGTTTTTGGTTCTGTTTTTCAATAAATACACATTATTACCTCTGTAGTAATTTTGTTTTGGTGTTTTAATTAGTGTTTGAGCCAAGTAAGACCTTTGGGATGGCTTACGGTGATAGTTGATTTGATCTTGCTGAAAAACAGAAACTTTTGCGTCCAGTAACAGAATTTTATAAGTTCACTAAAGGGTGAAAAAAATCCTGAATGTTTTACACAAGATTTATATACAAATTTTCTATGTTTTCCTAATTTTTCATAATTTTTGGAGTTACATAAATATGAGAACAATTCATATCTTCGCATACTATTATGTTTTTGATAGATTCTGTTTTCTATGTGTTGTTTGCTTATTTTGATGAATCTATGGGTAGTATCGGGGGGTATGAACCATGGAAAAGTTGGAATACAGTAGATATTACACCAATATAAATAAGGAATGAGTTCACAACATTACCAAAAAGTGGTGATTTATTTTCTTATACTAACGGATCTCATGAGTTTTCTGTTGAGTTTTGCGTTGTGAAGTTTTCAAGTTTTGGGTAGAGATTTGATGGACCATGGAATAAGGAGTGGCAAGAGCCTAAGCTTGGGGATTCCCAAGGCACCCCAAGGTAATATTCAAGTATAACCAAGCATATAAGCTTGGGGATGCCCCGGATGGCATCCCCTCTTTCGTCTTCAATCCATCGGAAAATTTACTTGAGGCTATATTTTTATTCACCACATGATATGTGTTTTGCTTGGAGCGTCTTGTATGAAATGAGTCTTTGCTTTTTAGTTTTCCACAATCATCCTTGCTGTACACACCTTTTGAGAGGGACACGCATGAATCGTGAATTTATTAGAATACTCTATGTGCTTCACTTATATCTTTTGAGCTAGGCAATTTGCTCTAGTGCTTCACTTGTATCTTTTTAGAGCACGGCGGTGGCTTTATTTTATAGAAATTGTCAAACTCTCATGCTTCACTTATATTATTTTGAGAGTTTCTAAACAGCATGGTAATTTGCTTAGGTTATGAATTTAGTACTAATATGATAGGCATCCAAGAGGGATATAATAAAAACTTTCATATAAAGAGCGTTGAATACTATGAGAAGTTTGATTCCTTGCATTTGTTTTGAGATATAAAGATGGTGATATTAGAGTCATGCTAGTGAGTAATTGTGGATTGGTAGAAATACTTGTGTTAAAGTTTGTGATTCCCGTAACATGCACGTATGGTGATTCGTTATGTGATGAAGTCGGAGCATGATTTATTTATTGATTGTCTTTCTTATGAGTGGCGGTCGGGGACGAGCGATGGTCTTTTCCAACCAATCTATCCCCCTAGGAGCATGCGTGTAGTACTTTGATTCGATAGCTAATATACTTTTGCAATAAGTATGTGAGTTCTTTATGACTAATGTTGAGTCCATGGATTATACGCACTCTCACCCTTCCACCTTTGCTAGCCTCTCTAGTACCGCGCAACTTTCGCCGGTGCATTAAACCCACAATATACTTTCCTCAAAACAGCCACCATACCTACCTATTATGGCATTTCCATAGCCATTCCGAGATATATTGCCATGTAACTTCCACCATTCCGTTTATTATGACACGCTTCATCATTGTCATATTGCTTTGCATGATCATGTAGTTGACATAGTATTTGTGGCAAGGCCACCGTTCATATTTTTTATACATGTCTCTCTTGATCATTGCACATCCCGGTACACCATCGGAGGCATTCATATAGAGTCATATTTTGTTCTAGAATCGAGTTGTAATTCTTGAGTTGTAAGTAAATAAAAGTGTGATGATCATCATTATTAGAGCATTGTCCCATGTGAGGAAAGGATGATGGAAGCTATGATTCCCTCACAAGTTGGGATGAGTCCCCAGACTTACAAAAAAATAAAAGAGGCCAAAGAAGCCCAAATAAAAAAAAGAAAAAAGATGCCAAAGAGCCCAAAATAAAAAAATTGAGAGAAAAGAGAGAAGGGGCAATGCTACTATCCTTTTACCACACTTGTGCTTCAAAGTAGCACCATGATCTTCATTATAGAGAGTCTCCTATGTTGTCACTTTCATATACTAGTGGGAATTTTTCATTATAAGAACTTGGCTTGTATATTCCAATGATGGGCTTCCTCAAATTGCCCTAGGTCTTCGTGAGCAAGCAAGTTGGATGCACACCCACTTAGTTTCTTTTTGAGCTTTCATACACTTATAGCTCTAGTGCATCCGTTGCATGGCAATCCCTATTCACTCACATTGATATCTATTGATGGGCATCTCCATAGCCCGTTGATACGCCTAGTTGATGTGAGACTATCTCCTTCTTTTTGTCTTCTCCACAACCACCATATTCTATTCCACCTATAGTGCAATATCCATGGCTCACGCTCATGTATTGCGTGAAAGTTGAAAAAGTTTGAGAACATCAAAAGTATGAAACAATTGCTTGGCTTGTCATCGGGGTTGTGCATGATTTAATACTTTGTGTGATGAAGATGGGGCATAGCCAGACTATATGATTTTGTAGGGATAACTTTCTTTGGCCATGTTATTTTGAGAAGACATGATTGCCTTATTAGTATGCTTGAAGTATTATTGTTTTTATGTCAATATTAAACTTTTGTTTTGAATCTTATGGATCTGAATATTCACGCCACAATAAAGAAAATTACATGGATAAATATGTTAGGTAGCATTCCACATCAAAAATTCTATTTTTATCATTTACCTACTCGAGGACGAGTAGGAATTAAGCTTGGGGATGCTTGATACGTCTCCAACGTATCTATAATTTTTGGTTGTTCCATGATATTATATTATCTATTTTGGGTGTTTTATATGCATTAATATGCTATTTTATATTATTTTTGGGACTAACTTATTAACCTAGAGCCCAGTGCCAGTTTTCTGTTTTTTTCCTTGTTTTTGAGTTTTACAGAAAAGGAATACCAAACGGAGTCCAAACGGAATAAAACTTTCGTGATGATTTTTCTTGGACCAGAAGATACACGTAGGACTTGGAGATGAAGTCAGAGGAGTCCCGAGGAGGCCACAAGCCGCAGGGGCGCACCCTAGGGGGGCGTGCCATGAGGGCTTGTGGGCCCCTCGGAGCTCCTCCAACCCTAGTTCTTGGCCTATAAATTCAGAAATATTCCCAAACGACCAGAGGCGTCCACCAAAATACTTTTCCGCCGCCGCAACCTTCTGTACCCATGAGATCCCATCTTGGGGCCTTTTCCGGCATCCTGCCAGGTTGAAATCAAGTCCGTCTACTTAGAATGGAGGTCGTTCACTTTCAGTGAACTGTAGTTCATAATGCTGGTCTTATTCCAGGTTTTGAAGCGTGAGTAGTTTACCACAGACCTACGGGTCCATAGCTAGTAGCTAGAAGGCTTCTTCTCTCTCTTTGATCTTCAATACAATGTTCTCCTCGGTGTTCTTGGAGATCTATCCGATGTAATATTCTTTTGCGGTGTGTTTGTCGAGATCCGATGAATTGTGGATTTATGATCAGATTATCTATGAATATTATTTGAATCTTCTCTGAATTCTTATATGCATGATTTGATATCTTTGTATTTCTCTTTGAATTATCGGTTTGGTTTGGCCAACTAGATTGGTTCTTCTTGCAATGGGAGAGGTGCTTAGTTTTGGGTTCAATCTTGCAATGTCCTCACCCAGTGACAAAGTAGGGGTAGCAATGCACATATTGTATTGTTGCCATCAAGGGTAAAAAGATGGGGTTTTCATCATATTGCTTGAGTTTATCCCTCTACATCATGTCATCTTACTTAAGGCGTTACTCCGTTCTTTTGAACTTAATACTCTAGATGCATGCTGGATAGCGGTCGATGTGTGGAGTAATAGTAGTAGATGCAGGCAGGAGTCAGTCTACTTGACACGGACATGATGCCTATATTCATAATCATTGCCTTGGATATTGTCATAACTTTGTGCTTTTCTATCAATTGCTCGACAGTAATTTGTTCACCCACCGTATTGTTTTCTTTCAAGAGAGAAGCCTCTAGTGAAACCTATGGCCCCCGGGTCTATTTTCCATGATATATTTTCAGATCTATAAGCCAAAAAACCGAAAAATACCTTGCTACAATTTATTTGTTTTTACTTTGTTTTACGTTTTAGAAATCTTTTATATCTATCTCAATCAGATCTCATCCTTGGAAGTGACTGTGAAGGGATTGACAACCCCTTTATCTTGTTGGGTGCAAGTGTTTGATTGTTTGTGCAGGTGCATAGATTGGAGACTTGCTTGTACCTCCTACTGGATTGATACCATGGTTCTCAAACTAAGTGAAATACTTATCTCTACTTTGCTGCATCACCCTTTCCACTTCAAGGGAAAAACCAACGCAAGCTCAAGAAGTAGCAAGCATATGGCTCATGTTGGACCGGCAGGGCTGGATGGGCAAGAAATACCTCTTCATTTGGTATATGACCAAGTGATGTCTGCTGCTCGGTACTCCCAAGAGGACTGTGCCCTAGATAGCTTGATAGATAATATTGACAAGGAGCAGGGCATTTGATTCTATGTGTCTATTTACTTTACATCAAACATTCTCTATCCGCACTGTAAACGATGTCTTAACCGGCCATCGGCTTCCGCCTCCCTGGCAAGTGGTCGGGGAGTGTTCCGTACTATCTGACCAAAGGCAGCAGAAAATCACTTCGAGTAACCAGGCAATCTGGCCATTTGGTGTAAATAGACAAAAGCGCGTGCGGAGAGTTATGTTATATTACTTTTAACGTAAGAAACATCTTTTGAAGAAAATAGTTCCTCCATGGGTTCCTTTCCTCGGGTTTGTCATGTTGACCATAGATGTTGTATCCTCATACCTATAGTATGCGAATGTTAGTCATTTTGGGAACCGAACCCTAGGATTTTGGTGGTGAACACCCAATTATTTTCACTTCCCTCGTGGCCGACCCATTATTTTCTTAAGAACGCTAGCTTTCGGCTTCACCCGTCTGACGTATGTACGCGATTAACCCAGTAGTAGTAATCGTAGAGGTGCTCCCTTTACCCCCTAGCCGAACAATCAGGAACATAGGGGGCACGCACAGGAGCCAGGCAACCCAGCTTGGCAAAAACTTAATTCAAATTGGTGCATATGATGGCTTAAAATGGTACGGGGAGGGTGCAAACACGACAAAGGCAAATATGTGCACGAAAAGTATATTAATTGGCTTCTTTAAAGGAGCCCCCAGGTAGATCCGTGTAGTACATTTGAAGATGTATACCTAAAGAGCCTAACGCGGTTCGGTTTATCCGAACATAGCCCAAGAGGTGCTAATTAACTCCCCAAAAAGTAAAAAGTAAAAACTATAACAAAGAAAAGGCTAGTTAAAGTAACGACACCGGACTAGCCATTGAAGCGTCGAAGCCGAGCTACGTTCCATGGGTTTGGTTCGAGGCGATTGTCCGCTGGGTTGTGAAGACGATATGCTCCTCCTGCTAGCACTTCATCGATTATGAAAGGGCCCTCCCATTTGGGCGAGAGCTTGTTCTTCTGCTTTTCAGGGAGACGAAGGACGAGTTCGCCTATGTTGTATGCCTTCGCCCAAACTTCCCTGCTCTGGTAGCGCCGGGCCTGCTCTTGATAGAATGTAGAGTGAGCCCGAGCTATGTCGCGCTCTCCTTCCAGGGCGTCCAGGTTGTCCTGCCGATCCAACTCGGCTTCCTTTTCTTCATACATGCGCACTCTAGGTGCGCCATGAATGAGGTCGCATGGGAGGACTGCTTCTGCGCCATACACCATGAAAAAAGGCGTGTATCCCGTTGACCGGTTGGGGTTGGTGCGCAATCCCCATAATACGGAGTCAAGCTCCTCCACCCAGTGGCAATCGGATTCCTCAGGGAACGGACAAGACGAGGCTTTATGCCACTCACGATTAGTCCATTAGCCCGTTCGACCTGTCTGTTTGTCTGTGGGTGATACACCAAGCATAGTCAATCTTATTGCCCATGTTAGCGCACCAGTCTTTGACATCCTGGGCTGTAAAATTGGATCCATTATCTGTGATTATGCTGGGGGGAACACCGTAATGGTGCACCACGCCGGATATAAAGTCGATGACTGGTCCGGACTTTGTCGAGGTTACCTATTTTGCCTCGATCCATTTAGTGAATTTGTCGACCATAACTAGTAAGTATTTCTTTTTCTTGGTCCCCCCTTTAAGTGGTCCGACCATGTCCAGCCCCCAGACCGCAAAAGGCCAGGTAATCGGTATTGTCCAAAGAGCCGTGGGGGGCATGTGGCTTTGATTTGCAAAAAGCTAGCATCCAACGCAGTGTTGGACTAGAGTGTGTGCGTCCGCACGAGCGGTTGGCCAGAAAAACCCTGCTCAGAAGGCCTTGCTTACCAGGGCCCGAGCTGCCGCATGGTGGCCGCCCATGCCAGCGTGTATCTCAGCCAAAGGTTGATGCCCCTGCTCTTCAAATATGCATCTCTGGAGGACTCCGGTAGTGCTTTTCTTGTACAACTCACCCTCGTGGACCTTTTAGGCTTTAGAACGCCGGACTATGCGTCGTGCCTCGGTCTGGTCATAGGGGAGCTCTTGCCGTAGAAGGTAGGTGATTGCTTGTATCTGCGTTGGTATTTCCCCGAAGAGGAGAGAATGATGCAGCACAGCAACGGTAGGTATTTCCCTCAGTTATGAAACGAAGGTTATCAATCCAGTAGGAGAACCAAGCAACACTGTGTAAGCAGTACCCGCACACAAATAACAAATACTTGCAACCCAACGCGTAAGAGGGGTTCTCAATCCCTCCTCGGTATTGAGATAGATTAAATTGTATGAGATTGGATAAATAGATCTGACAAAAACACAAAATAAAATAAATAAAGAAAAAGTGCAGCAAGGTATTTTTGGTTTTTCGTAATAATAGATCTGGAAACAATATGATAGAAGATAGACCCGGGGGCCGTATATTTCACTAGTGGCTTCTCTCGAGAAAATAGCATACGGTGGGTAAACAAATTACTGTTGGGCAATTGATAGAAGAGCAAATAATTATGACGATATCCAAGGCAATGATCATGTATATAGGAATCATGTCCAAGATTAGTAGACCAACTCCTGCCTGCATCTACTACTATTACTCCACACATCGACCGCTATCCAGCTTGCATCTAGTGTATTATGTTCAAGGAAAATGGAGTAATGCAATAAGAACGATGACATGATGTAGACAAGATCTATTGATGTAGGAATAGACCCCATCTTTTTATCCTTAATAGCAACGATACATGCGTGTCACTTCTCCTTCTATCACTGAAATTGAGCACCACAAGATCGAACTCATCACAAAGCACCTCTTCCCATTGCAAGAAAAGTCAATCTAGTTGGCCAAACCAAACCAAAGTTTCAGAGAAGAAATACGAGGCTATAATAATCACGCATATAAGGGATCAAATAAGACTCAAATAATATTCATAGATAGAACTTATCATAAACCCGCAATTCATCAGATCCCAACAAACACACCACAAAAAGTCATTACATCAAATAGATCTCCAGGAACATCGAGGAGAACATTGTATTGAGAATCAAAAAGAGAGAAGAAGCCATATAGCTACTGCCTACGGACCCGTAGGTCTGTGGTAAACTACTCAAGCATCATCGGAGGAGCACCAATGAGGATGATGAACCCCTCCGTGATCGTGTTCCCCTACGGCAAGGTGCTGAAAGAGGGCTCTCGATTGGATCTCGTGGTTCTGGAGCTTGCGGTGGCTGGAATTGTGTTTCCTCGACTCCCCTTGGGTTTTTGGATTATTTGGGTATTTATAGAGCTGAGAGGCGGTGGAAAGGACTCCCGTGGGCCCCATTACCCACCTGGGCGCGCCAGGGGCCTCTGGCATGCCCTGGTGTCTTGTGGGCCCCACGGGCCTCCCCTTCTGCACTTCCTTTGCTTCCAAGTTGTCTCATGGGCAGGAAAAAATCTCCAAAAAGTTTTGCTGCATTTGGACTCCGTTTGATATGGATATTCTATGAAGTAAAAAACAAGCAAAAAATAGCAACTGGCACTGGGCACTAAGTCAATAGCTTTGTCCAAAAAAATGATATAAAATTGCTATAAAATGAATATAAAACATCCAAGAATGATAATATAACAACATGAAACAATAAAAAATTATAGATATGTTGGAGACATATCAGCATCCCCAAGCTTAATTCCTGCTCGTCCTCGAGTAGGTAAATGATAAAAATAGAATTTTTGATGTGGAATGATGCCTAACATGTTCATCACATATTCGTTTCTTTTGTAGCATGGACATTTGGAATTTCAGATGATTCAAAGCAATAGTATATATTTGACATGAAGATTTCAATACTCAAGCATATCAACAAGCAACCATGTCTTTCAAAATATCAACACTAAAGAAAGTTATCCCTAGCCCATCATGCTCAATCATTGACCCATTCGTCAAACACACTCAAATATTAGCTACATCCGATGCACAAGTATGATCATAGTGCTCCCTAGTTGGTGCTTTATAAGAGAAGATGGAGACTCAAATACAAATAAAAATTGCATAACGTAAATAGATAGGCCCTTCGCGGAGGGAAGCAAATATTTGTAGAGGTGCCAGAGCTCAAACCTTGAATTGAGATATAAAATATTTTGAGAGGCATGTTTTTCCTGTCAACAAAAACGACCGAGAATTCCCAATACTTACCATGCTATATACATCATAGGCAGTTCCCAAACATAAAATAAAGTTTGTTCATTTTTCCACCATTCTTTCACACTTTCCAAGGAATTTATTATTTGACAACATAAAGTAAATTTCTTTTTCATTTCGGTACTAGGCATCCCTATTACCGCCACACTCTCATGCAATGACAAGTGAATAAACACTCATCTTTAGAATAACACATCTAGCATGAGTGGTACGGGCGCACAAAAAGGAAATTCATCTTTAGAATATTGGCCACCCCCTGCCGCTTCATGAGTGGTACGGGCGCACAAAATGGAAATTCATTTTGAAAATTAGAGTTGGCACATACAAATTTACTTGGAATGGCAAGGAAATACCGCATATACATACGTATGGTCGACTCATTTAGCACAACTTGGTTTAAGGATTTTTGATGCACAAGTAGTATTCCCACTTAGTACAAGGAAAGGCTAGCAAATAGATTGAGAAGCGACCAACCAAAAAGCAAAAATTCTCATAAACGAGCATTGGACATGACTAGCACCAAATAATGCACCACAAGTAGGTTGTAATTTCATTGCATACCTATTGACTTTCGTGCTTGCATAGGGAATCACAAACCTTAACACCAATATTCTTACTAAAGCAAAATTACTCGCCAACATGACTCACATATTACTATCATCATATCTCAAAACTATTACAAAGAATCAAGTGTCCAATGATCTTTCATGAAAGTTTTTATTATATCCCTCTTGGATATCTATCACTTTGGGACCAGATTAGTATATTACGATTGCTTTTAACAAGCTCTCAAATAAATTTAAGTGAAGAACATGAGCATAAATAATAAAAAATCTTCTCTCAAAATAATATAAGTGAAGCATGAGAGAGTTTCTTCAAAAATTTACTAACTCTCAAATTAATCTAAGTGAAGCATGAGATTATTTCTTCAAAAATTAAAGCACCAACATGCTGAAAAAGATATAAGTGAAGCACTAGAGCAATTCCATAGCTCAAAAAAATTGAAGTGAAGCACATAGAGCAATTCTAACAAATCATAGCATCATTATGGCTTTCTCAAAAAGGTGTGTCCAGCAAGGATAATTGTGACAAACTAAAAAGCAAAAAAACCAAAGACTCATATAATACAAGACGCTCCAAGCAAAACTCATGATATGTGACGAATAAAAATATAGCTCCAAGTAAAATTACCGATGGTTGTTAGAAGAAAGAGGGGATGCTTTCCGTGGCATCCCCAAGCTTAGTTGCTTGGTTCTCCTTAAATATTACCTTGGGTACCATAGGCATCCCCATGCTTAGGCTCTTTTCACTCCATATTCCTTCATCCATCGTGATCTCACCCAAAACATGAAAACTTCAATCACACAAAACTTAACAAAACCTTCGTGAGATCCGTTAGTATAAGAAAACTAATCTCTGCTATGAGTACTGTTGCAAAACCACTCATATTTTATTATAACATTATACCTACTGAATTATAACTTTACCATGGCTTATACCTCCCGATACAATCCATAGATTCATCAAAATAAGCAGACAATGCAACGAAAACAGAATCTGTCAAAAATAGAACAATCTGTAAAGACTCGAATTTCACTCATACTTCTGTAACTCCAAAAATTCGGAAAAATTAGGAAAACATAGGAAATTTGTATATAAATCTTTTGTAAAAAATTGAGAATTTTTCGTCACTTCTGTGATTTTTAACAATTCAGCTACTGGATACAAAAGTTTCTGTTTTTCAACAGGTTCAAATCAGCTATCACCCAAAGCCATCCTAAAGGCTTTACTTGGCACAAACACTAATTAAAACATAGAAAACACAATCATAACAGAGGCATAATTGTGTGAACACACAAAAACAGAAAGAAAAAGAGTAAAAAATATTTTATTCATTGGGTTGCCTCCCAACAAGCGCTATCGTTTTAAGCCCCTAGCTAGGCATAATGCATAGATTCAAGTATTATCATCTTTGGTTTTGCCCCATAGGTTTCCCTAATAATTGATTCATATTTTGGATTAATTCTTGTTCTAGGGAAGTGTTCCATACACTTTCTTAGTGGAAATTGAAACTTAATATTACCTTCTTTCATATCAATCACGGCACCTATAGTTCGTAAAAACGGTCTACCAAGTATGATGGGACAAGACGGATTGCAATCAATATCAAGAACAATAAATCTATAGGCACATAGTTCCTATTTGCAAGAATAAGAACATCATTTATCCTTCCCAAAGGTTTTTTAATAGTAGAATCCGCCAAGTGCAAATTAAGAGAACATTCTTCCAACTTGGTAAAACCTAGCACATCACATAGAGATTTCGGAATTGTGGAAACACTAGTACCTAAATCACACAATGTAAAGCACTCATAATTTTTTATCTTGACTCTAATGGTAGGTTCCCATTCATCATATAGTTTTCTAGGAACTGAAATCTCTAATTCCAACTTTTCTTCTAAAGCTTTCATCATCGCTTATACAATGTGTTTAGTAAAAGATTTACTTTGTTCATAGGAATTGGGTGAATTTAACATGGATTGCAACAAAAAAATACATTCAATCAAAGATCAACTATCATAATTAAAATCTTTGTAATCCAAAAGAGTAGGCACATCACTAGTTAAAGTTTTGACCTCTCTGAACCCACTTTTATCAATTTTTTCAACAAGATTTTCGCCCTCCGAATTATGGGGACTCCTTCTAGCTAAAGTTGACTCTTTTTCAGTCCCTTTATCATCAAGTTTAATATTACTACACAAGGAATCAATAGAAGAAACACCAATCATCTTAAGATCTTCATCATTATGGTGAAAGCAATCGGGAGAAAATGCTCTTTCAAGAAATTCTCTTTTAGCTCTAAGCTTAGCGGTTCTTTTCTTACTTTCATCCATGGAAACATATAAAATTTTAATTGATTCATTGACATCAACTTTGGGTGGAAAATTTTTAATCTTCAGATTGCCTACATCGTGTCAAATTCTATCAATGCTTCTAGACATATCATCAAGTTTACTCAATTTTTCTTCTATCGTAGTATTGAATTTTTTTAGCATTGATAAATTCTTTAATATTACTCTCAAGATCAGAGGGGTTCCTATTATTATTGTAAGAAGAATTACCATAGGAATTGCCATATTTATTAGAGGAATTTCTAGGAAAAGGCCTAGGATTAAAATTACCTCTATAAGCATTGTTATTAAAATTGTTTCGTGAGACAAAATTCACATCTACGGGATCACTATTTTGCTCAATCAAAGTAGACAAAGGCATATCATTAAGATCAATAGGATCATTTTTACTAGGAACCAATTTCATAAGTGCTTCAACTTTTTCACTCAAAGTACTAATTTCTTCAACCGAATTAACCTTTTTACTAGTAGGTGCTATTTCAGTATGCCATTGTGAATAATTTTCCATAATATTATCAAGAAATTTAGTGGCTTCACCCAAAGTAATTTCCATAAAAGTACCACCTGCGGCGGAATCTAAAATATTTCTAGAAACAAAATTCAATCCCGCATAAAAAAATGTATAATCATCCAAAGATTTATACCATGAGTCAGACAATTCCTTAGCATGAATTTCATTCTTTCCCAAGATTACGCAACATGTTCATGCTCAAGTTGCTTAAAATTCAGAATTTGATTTCCAAGGGAAATATTTTTCGCGGGCGGAAAATACTTAGTAATAAAAGCATCTTTGCACTTATCCCAAGAATCGATACTATTGCGAGGCAACGAAGAAAACAAATTTTTTGCACGATCCAGCAAATAGAAAGGAAACAATTTTAACTTCACAATATCATTGTCGACATATTTTCTCTTTTTGCAAATCACATAATTCTACAAAAGTGTTTTGATGGGACGCGACATCCTCATTAGGAGTACCAAAAAATTTCTCTTTCATAACAAGATTCAACAAAGCGACATTAATATCATAAGACTCCGCACTAGCGGCGGGAGGAGCAATTGGTGTACTAATAAAATCATTATTATTGGTATTAGAAAAATCACACAACTTGGTATTTTCTTGATACATTGTGACTACGCAAACAAGATCACACGCAAACAAAAGATCAAACAAGAAAAAGGCAAACGAAAAAGAAGGAAAATAAAAAGGCAAATATTTTTGTGCTTTTTGCAAAAACATTTTAGAAGTGGGGGAGATGAAAACGAGAGGCAAATGGCAGATAATGTAAATTGAAAGGAGATGAGATTTTTGATTAGGAACCTAATAGATGTTGATGATGTCTCCCTGGCAAAGGCGCCAGAAATTCTTCCTGATTTCTTGTATCTGCGTTGGTATTTCCCCCAAGAGGAGAGGATGATGCAGCACAACAATGGTAAGTATTTCCCTTAGTTATGAAACCAAGGTTATCAATCCAGTAGGAGAACCAAGCAATACTATGTAAGCGGTACCTGCACACAAATAACAAATACTTGCAACCCAACGCGTAAGAGGGGTTGTCATTCCCTCCTCGGTATTGAGATAGATTAAATTGTATGAGATTGGTAAATAGATCTGACAAGAACACAAAATAAAATAAATAAAGAAAAAGTGCAGCAAGGTATTTTTGGTTTTTTGGAATAATAGATCTGGAAACAATATGATAGAAGATAGACCAAGGGGGCCGTAGATTTCACTAGTGGCTTCTCTCGAGAAAATAGCATATGGTGGGTGAACAAATTACTGTTGGGCAATTGATAGAAGAGCAAATAATTATGACGATATCCAAGGCAATGATCATGTATATAGGAATCACGTCCAAGATTATTAGACCGACTTCTGCGTTCATCTACTACTATTACTCCACCCATCGACCGCTATCCTGCATGCCCCTAGTGTATTAAGTTCATGAAAAAATGGAGTAATGCAATAAGAACGATGAAATGATGTAGACAAGATCTATTCATGTAGGAATAAACCCCATCTTTTTATCCTTAATAGCAACGATACATGCGTGTCACTTCTCCTTCTGTCACTGAGATTGAGCACTGCAAGATCGAACCCATCACAAGGCACCTCTTCCCATTGCAAGAAATATCAATCTAGTTAGCCAAACCAAACCAAAGTTTCGGAGAAGGAATACGAGGCTATAATAATCATGCATATAAGAGATCAAAGAAGACTCAAATAATATTCATAGATAGAACTGATCATAAACTCGCAATTCATCGGATCCCAACAAACACACCGCAAAAAGTCATTACATCAAATAGATCTCCAAGAACATCAAGGAGAACATTGTATTGAGAATCAAAAAGAGAGAAGAAGCCATCTAGCTACAGCCTATGGACCCACAGGTCTGTGGTAAACTACTCACGCATCATCGGAGGAGCACCAATGAGGATGATGAACCCCTCTGTGATCGTGTTCCTCTCCGGCAAGGTGCCGGAATAGGGCTCTAGATTGGATCTCGTGGTTCAGGAACTTGTGGCTGCTGGAATTGTGTTTCATCGACTCCCCAAGGGTTTCTAGAATATTTGGGTATTTATAGAGCTGAGAGGTAGTGGAAAGGACTCCCGTGGGCCTCACTCCCCACCTGGGCGCGCCAGGGGCCTTTGGCGCACCCTGGTGTCTTGTGGGCCCCACGGGCCTCCCCTTCTGCAATTCCTTGGCTCCCAAGTTGTCTTCTGTGCAGAAAAAACCTCCAAAAAGTTTCGCTGCATTTGGACTCCACTTGATATGGATATTCTGCAAAGTAAAAAACAAGCAAAAAATAATAACTGGCACTAGGCACTACGTCAATAAGTTAGTCCAAAAAATGATATAAAGTTGCTATAAAATGAATATAAAACATTCAAGAATGATAATATAACAGCATGGAACAATAAAAAATTATAGATACGTTGGAGACGTATCAGTAGGCAAGGAAGGGCTCGGTCCATGGTGCGATTACAGCCATGACTTCGTGAGCCGAATGTGTTTCTTCGAGCGCCGAGCTGCCGATGATGTCGTCGTTTGGCTCAATGTTCGGAGGGATGATCTGTTTGGGGCCATTGGCTGCCGCGTCCTTGTCCCCGTCCTGCCACACCATGGATGGCTTGAAAAGTCGTTCTAAGAAGGTGTTCTTAGGGACTGGGTCACGTTTAATGCCCATGCGGGTGAGGATGTCCATAGCTTGATTGTTGTCTTTGCAGACATGGAGAAATTCTAACCCTTCAAACCGGGCTGATATTTTAAGGACGGCATTCTGATATGCCGCCATTTTTGGGTCTTTGGCATCAAATTCGCCGTTGACTTGGGAGATGGCGAGGTTGGAGTCTCCCCGCACCTCGAGCCGTTGTACGCCCATTGACGTTTCCATCCGAAGACCGTACAACATGGCCTTGTATTTGTTTGCATTGTTAGAATCCATGTACATAATCTATAGTACATACCGGATATTGTTGCTCATGGGAGATGTAAGGATCACCCCAACCCCCAGTCCGGCTAACATCTTGGAGCCGTCAAAGTACATTGTCCAATGTGAATATGTACTATAGTCCCGGGGGAGCTCGGCTTTTGTCCATTCGGCCAGAAAATCGGCCAACACCTGAGATTTAATAGCTCGGCGCGGTTGGTACATAATTTCAAAGGGAAGGAGCTCTATGGCCCATTTGGCAATGTGGCCTATAGCATCCCTATTGTTCATAATGTCATTCAAGGGTACCTCGAATGCCACTGATACGTCTCCAACGTATCTATAATTTTTGCTTATTCCATGCTATTATATTATCATTATTGGATGTTTTACAATCATTTTATAGCAACTTTATATCATTTTTTGGGACTAACCTATTGACATAGTGCCCAGTGCCAGTTGCTGTTTTTTGCTTTTTTTTACTTCGCAGAATATCAGTACCAAATGGAGTCCAAACACAGCGAAACATTGTGGAGAATTTTTATGGACCAGAAGGAACAACTTGGGCCAAAGAAGTTCCAGAGGGGTGCCCCGAGGGGGGCACAACCCACCTCGGCGCGCCTGGGGGCCCAGGCGCACCCTGGTGGGTTCGTGCCCACCTCGGTGGCCTCCCGCACTGCCTCTTCGCCCTATAAATACCCAAATATTCCAAAAACCCTAGGGAAGTCGACGAAACACAATTCCAGCGGCCGCAAGTTCCAGAACCACGAGATCCAATCTAGACACCATCACGGAGGGGTTCATCATCCTCATTGGTGCCTCTCCGATGATGCGTGAGTAGTTCATTGTAGACCTATGGGTCCCTAGGTAGTAGCTAGATGGCTTCTTCTCTCTTTTTGATTCTCAATACAATGGTCTCTTAGAGATCTATTTGATGTAACTCTTTTTGCGGTGTGTTTGTTGGGATCCGATGAACTATGAGCTTATGATCAGATCTATATCCATGAAAGTTATTTGAGTTCTTTGATCTCTTTTATGCATGATTACTTATAGCCTCGTATTTCTTCTTCGAATCTTTGGTTTAGTTAGGCCAACTAGATCGATCTCTTTTATGGCTCCTCCCACCTTTCCCCGCTCCCCCACCCTCCCCACACCCTACTCCACCATCCCCAACAATGGTGATCTCTAGATTTGGAAGATGGAAGGCCTTCTCCATTAGGACTTCAACCCTGGTCAGGCGGTGGAGGCACAGGTTCATGCATGGTTTGGATCCACGGTACACTTCTCTCCTCATGCGGTGTCTAAGGAATTCTTTCTGGTGGTCGCCTTCTCTTCTGCTTCCTTCCCTCTTTCGGAAGAATCTGTGGGCATCACCCTTCAATGTTGCATTGGTGGTTCACCTACTGGTTTCCGTGTCAAACATGTTGTTGGTCGATACTTTCGGTTCTCGGTGGCATCGAACAAAGTGGGTCACTTCATCTATGGACTTAAAGATCGCATTTGGCCGGATTTTATTTGTCATTTCAATCTTTATCATCATTCAGGTTGGGGTTTTTCTTGTACTAATCAACTTTGGCATACTGATCAAGAATTAAATAAGATTGTGACTAGATCTCCACTGGCCCTCAAGTCTAGTTTGAATTTTCTTCGTGACAATGCATTGAACAATTCTTCTTCCTCTCTGGAATTGGCCAAATTCGGGTTTTCTCAGATGAATGATCAGAGTCAAATGGATGATTCACGTTCCTCCCCTGAGGCAGTTCTAAGATTTGGAAGTTTTCTGATTCGGAGTCCTAATCCATGTTGCAGGCCGGATTCGTTACATTTTGGTAACTTCCATGCAGTCAATATTTCAAATCATAATGACAGGTTGTCTACATTTATGGGCTTAAATTTTCAGTGTGATTATTTGGAGTCCATTCCTCACTTTATTCTGTGGCATATTCTGGATTTTCGGAAGGTGGGTTATGATGATGCAAAAATTGCTGCTACTTGGTCTCTCACTTCGGTTCCATCTCCCTATTTATTTTTCAAAAGTTAAATTTACTAGTCGTCAACCCGTGCATCTGCACGGGCTAGTCATCTGGGGAAGGCATGGAGATATTAATAGCTTAATGGATACACAAACACTTACATATTTCAATGTAGAGAAATCCAGTATTTACCTATTAAATATTTGGATTGAAATCATTAAATATTTGCTTACCATATGTCAATATGTCTGAGATTAGTTAGTTCGGAGAAGGACATAAGTAAATGTTAGGCGAAATTCAGAAAAATATCCAACTTTGAACGTACACTAATATAATATTCATGTTTCATGATTAAAATGTAAGGGAAAATGCATTCTTAACTATGTTTGCAAAGTAGCATAAATATATTGAAAAATAATTTCATTGTTTTCGTTTTTATGAGATATTTTTCACTCTCGAATATGTTGCTGGAGCCTAATTTTAGATACCATTTTTTTACTTGGCCCGATCAGGTGGAAAATAAACAAATCTTTTCTTTATAATAAAAATAGTAGAGAATCATAAAATGGTTGGCGGAGCAAGAATATCGAAGATACAAAGAAAAATGAACACAATTTATTAGCAGCCACTAGATTATATTAAGATTTCATAGAAATATGTGACCTATTGTAAAAAAATCAGGCAACAAATTGAAAACATTTGATAAGATAATGTTAACACATTTACCTCATTGTGGTATAATGTTTTCTTGCTTCGCAAATGAGCAATGACATCCTAATTAAGAGGTACTATGACGACACCATCTTTACAAAACACCATGAATTATTAATTAAAAATCACCTAAACATTTGCCACAAAAACAGGAGAATTACAATGATATGAAAATTACCAAGTGATTCCACGTGTATATTTTTTACCATCTGAAGTATATCAAATATATGAAAAATTGTCGACAGAAAACCAAAGAAGGCATTAGTTCATATGAACATAATTAAGAAGACAACTATTTACCCATAGCATCCATATTTCCATAGTCGATACAACCAGATAATTTTAGAACATTTAATTTATATTTGGGAAAATATATTAGGTAATAATACTCGCTATATACTTAAAAAATTGAAATGTTTTGACTCGTTATCATCATCACGTAAAAGATCCATAAAATTTATTTACAAAAAAATCAACTACTTAAGCAAAATTTGAAAGCGATATCTCTGAAAAACAAAATGTAAGTAGCATGAGCAATGCAAGAACATTACAAATCATTATTTCTAAAAACAATAGTGTATAGTTGATAGGAACCAGCAATCAATTACTAAGTTACATAAACTATTATACCTATAGTCATATCAATTGAAAAAAGACTCCTTATTAATCTTTCACTACACCCAAGCCTGAAATAAAATGGATGCTAAAGGAACAATTTTAATTCGGAGCATAGCTAAAATAGCTGCAGTTTTGTTATCCAAAGGAGATTTTTTATTAAATAAAAAAACATGATATGTGTTGGCTAATACACAAAGAGTAGACCAGGCGTAGTAGAACACGCTAGCTTTAACATAAGATAGGATAGCTTCGGTAGGGATTTTGTTTCTCTGTCCAGCACATAGGTCCATTAATATCTCAATGCAGCATAAGAAAGTAAACCAATGAATCTAGTATGTGTGCCATGGTTATTTGGCAGCATTATCGGCAAAATATATATGAAAATACACCTCTTGTATGGATTGCTATATTTATGTAGCTGAAGTCAAAACTAAACCGCTGAAATGAAATCCTTTATAACATAAAAAGTACACATAATGGATTAAAAGGCGACCTTGGTATTGTTACAAAATATCATCTAAGTCTCTGTTAACTGAACAGAGCATAACAGTAAATCTAACAGAGATATTTATAAAAGATAAATTTGTTTTCCCGGTTTTAATCTATCCAAAGGACAAATACTCGTTACATATTTATTGTACTTGATGGGAAAATGAAATAACCAAAAAGAGAGAAGATGCGGTACAATTTATAGAACAAACACACACCTGGTGGCTGCCCAACGCATTGGCTCTGGAGGCTTGTGTACATGTCTAAGCGCATGCTACTGCTGACTAAAGTATCCACCCTGAACAAATTCTTGGATCGAGCCCTGCTACGTACCTGAAAGTTGTAGCTGTGCAAGTTCTACAGCGGGCAATTAATCATCAGAGCTAGCTTGTTCCTCGTCGTAGAGTAATCGGCAAGTGCCATAATATATGCTTCACGTCAGCTACATGCCTGCATCAATCTGCTTCCATTAGGGACCGAGATATGTACAATTTAGTGTGGAAATTGTGAACCCATGACATGGAACAGGGAGGTTGAAGAACATCTGGCTTGATGGAGTCGTGGATCCTTATGTGTACGTCAACACATGGCCGTATGGCCATAGGTAAAACCTGTAGTTAATTTTGATTAGATGGAAAGTCATGATTGCACTACCGAGGAAAGAGGAGAATGCCCGCGATGTCGTAGGTAAAACCTGTAGTTAATCTTGATTAGATGGGAAGTCCATATGGCACTGCCGAGAAAAGAGGAGAACGGCCGCGATGGCTAGACGCACACCATGCATAGGAGAAACTGAGATGAGAAGGGCTTGATGAAGGAAAGAGGAACAGTTGGGTTGCATCGCGACATTATGGGAATCGTATGATTGTTTTTGGTTTCTATAAGATGGAAAATCGTTTTTTTCTCATGAAAGAAATAGGCTTTTCAGATCAAGGAGATGTATAAGGTGGGTAAATTGTTTGCAACCGCTCCCAAAGGCAGGGTCCAGCGTGACGTGCCGATCAAAAGATGGGTTGTGCAACTGCGTAAAAAAAGATTTCCCTTTGTTTCTACGAAACATAGAGAGACCCAATGGAGGAAGGCACCTGTACGTGGTAGTATAGGACATCATATCCTAGACGTGAGAGATTGAGAGAGTTGGCTCATGGAGAGGGATACGTGAGCTTTTTTATTTGTGAGTCACTGGGAGAGAGATACGTGTGTTTTTTTTTCATGTCTAGGAAACGTAGAGAGACCCAATGGAGGAAGACACCTATACGTGGTAGTATAGGAAAGCATATCCTAGACGTGAGAGATTGACAGAGTTGGCTCATGGAGAGGGATACGTGAGCTTTTTATTTGTATGTCGTGGGAGAGAGATATATGTGTTTTTTTTCATGTCAGTCAATCTATACCGTAATAATTCGGTCCCACCAGATTAACGGCTCGTAAATTCTAATTAATGTGGTAATTTCTAGAGAGTCTATAATTAGTATAAGTATAGAGGTATAGATAGATAGATTTTTTTTGAGGGATATAGGTATAGATAGATGTGATAAATGTTAGCTTCTGGACCTTGATGGAATTTCTTGTGAATGTGATGAGGACAGGGCCCTCACTTCCGATTCTAGTGGGCCAAACAATTCTTGCAGAGGAGCCTCCTTGGATACCAATTTGGGTTGTATCATTTGCAATGCCTTAGAGCATACCATAGTCCAATGCCCATCACAACTTCTGTGCCCTAATTGTGGATTTCTGGGCCATGACAAAGAAACCTGTGGTAACTCTAACGTGAAATATTTCTTTTGGCTGGCTAAGATGCCTATTTCCAGAATTAGAAGATCCTCTCTTATTGCATTCTGGGCAAGTTAAAGAAAAAGGTGGTAGCAATTCCTTCAAATCAGCATTTACAAATAGCCGTCCACTTGATATGTCTTGCCCTTCGTGCCCGCATCACCCTGGTATGGTCAAATCAGCTGCAACAAGGCATCATATCACCCCCCGGATTAATGAGGATTCAGCTCCAAAAAATATTACTGCCACGATCCTCCCCGGCCTGCATGGTGGATCCCAGGAGACACCTGGCTCAATCTAATTGGAGGGGTAGCAGTGTGCGGAGACAAAAATGGGTTCCCAAGCATAGGGCGGCTGCTGATACACATTCCGCCCTCCCCATTACCCCTCTTCTCCACACAGCGGAATCGCCCTGCTCTGCTGCTGCACTGCCCTCAACCATGGAGAACTATCCCATGAACGTCGTCCCCTACATCCCACAGGGCATGACCATCGAGCTGGGCCCTAGGGATCATGTGGTCCGTGGAGATATGGCGGTGCACCCGGTGCCGCCGCTGAACCATGACTTACTTGCCATTGCTGAGGTGAACCGCCATGTTCCTTCTCATCAGAAGGCTGCTCTTCGGGAAACCATTACAGGTCTGCTACATGATTCCCACTTCTTTCCCACTGAGATCGATGATTACCCCCTAGGGATTGCTATTTATGGATTTGGGGACCCTCTTATTAGAGATAATGTAGTGGGTACTACTTTTGAGATTGATGCTGAGACAGAGGGAGAGATGAACACCGTTGTTTCTTTTGTACCTCACAATGCTGCCATGAACATGCGAATCACTACGTATGGTCCTGATATTTGGCTGCTCTACATTGGTTTCCCCCATGATTATCAAACCTATCACTAATTCCATAGATGTGTTGAACGTTTTGGTTCTGTGATACACTGGCATAATCCTAGGGGTGACCGCAAAATTGTGCTTATCAAGGCTAAAGTTATCAATTTGAGTCTATTGCCCAAGAGTTTTGTGATGCGACAGTTGGGAGGTGATCGTTTCTGTTGGACTGTATGTGTGACCATGCTGAGGAGCAGGGACTGGAATACTCATCTGCCAGAGGTTCCTCCCGCTGGCGAAGATCCCCCACCTGCAGATGGAACTCCTCACCCTCTATATGGAGAGGGTCTAACTGCGGAACAGCTTTATCAGATGCAGTTGAACAACTAGATGGCTCAGCAAGGGGCCGGCAACAGCTGAAAATGATGCTGGAAACAATGTTGCAGCCGAACATAATGTGGAGTTTTAGTTCCTCGGAGCTCAAGCTGGATGGGGTGCATGACCTGCCCTTCCCCCCAGGCTGCCCCGGCACTGTATAATTATCAGCAATGGCTGAATGCAGAAGGGCTTCAGGTACAAGATGGTGTCACCCCTGCTAATAATCTACAAGATAGCCCTGCTTCTGCCTGGAATGATTCAATCATGGTGTATGGTAGTTCTGGCTTGAGTGATGACTCTGGGGGCATGGTTCTGATGCCAATTCACCTGTTTCATTCTCTGAACACTATAGGATAGCTCCTTTCTGTCTCTACCCAGCCAGTTCCAACTCTGAATATTGACATCTCTGTCTCCAACAGTGGCATGCAGTTTAATATGTCGGCTGACAATGAGATGGTGGCTTCTATGCTCTTCAATGCTAATATCTCTTATATTCAGGTTAACAATTTCCTCTCCTCAGCTATAATGCCTATTCTGGCAACTTATGGGCCTTGGGCACATGGGTATGGACTCTTCAATGATCACACGCAGATTCAGTTATCAGTAACATTGGAGCACAATGGCGGGCTGATAATGAATTCTTCGGTCACACACTTCACTATTGATGGTGGTTCTAAATCTGTCAACCTCTCTTGGCCCCACACAATCGATCTGTCACTGCTGGAGGTAGATAATACTGGCAGTTCCTCGGTTGTGATCTCTGAATTACCTGAAGATTCTGATCGCTGTTAGCCTGGACTGACAAACCATGAAATTATCGATGTTGCTCCTTGTCACGGGAAACCGCAGCCACCTATGGGACCAGGAGGCCCCTTGCTGGTTCGGCAGGGGGGCGTCGCGTTGCACAAAGAGCAGACGAGCGTGTGGCAGCACGACAGAGATCACACAGGCATTTTACCCAGGTTCGGGCCGCCGTGAGGCGTAAAACCCTACTCCTGCTTTGGTGGATTGATGGTGGAAAGGTGGTGGTGGACCGTAGTACACTTGCCCGGCAAGGGTTGCCTCAGGGCGGCAGTGGCTACGCGCGCATGGGGGTCTGCGTTACCCAACCTTCTAACCCTCTCTACGGTCGCCATGGGCCTCCTTTTATAGATTAAGGGGTCACCACAATGGCAAAACAGTCATTAGGCACTGATAAGATAGCAAACAGTGCTATCATACCTAACTCTGTGGACTGACAGGGCGCATTAAATGCAACGCTCATTGTCACATCGTTGGTTGCCCGGCAAGGCTTGCCGGGCTATCTCGCTAGCTCCATGCCTGCTCGCTTGACACGCCGGAGGACGGGTGTCATCTGCAGGTGTTTCCTGTAGGGAGAGGCTGCCATGTGGTGAATGGCTGCCATTTAGTCACTCCGCGGTTCGACACCGCACTGATTGACGATGCGGGTTGTGGTGGAGTAGTTGGTGAGGTGGTTTTGCCTCCATGTGCCCCGGCAGGCCCTGCCGGGACGTCTTGAACGTCGTCTTCCGGGGCTGGCCTCGCCCCTTGCCAAGCTCGCCTGCCCGGCAAAGGAGGCCCTTCTCCTGATGGTGTCTTGCTTCTTTGGCTTGATCTTGATCCCTCTGATTTGTATGTTAATCCTTTGAACCTCTTAGTCTCTTGTATTCTGACTTGGGTTGGTGCTTCAATCTTGTCCCCGTGCCTGTGCACAGTCTGGGCAACAGACCCAGGGTTTGTTGCACCGACAGAAGCCCCCAGGCCTGCCCCGAACCGCTGCCGAGCATCGTCAATGTAGGGCCTAATAAGTGCACAGGCGGGGTCGCTGAAGATGCTGGTCTCTTGAGGTCTTCTTTGCTTCTTCATTAGCCTTGATTCCGGGCCAGTTTTCGGTTTCTCCGCGTGTCGTGTAAGTCCAATGGCGGTGGGGCCGCTCCAGTGATGGCTCGTGAATGACTTTACCGCACGGGGGAGAAACCACCAATTCATTCTTCCCACCACGCCCTTATCCTTGGCCACGTATGCTGCATGCATCGCGCGGGGTAGGTAACGGAGGCGCGTGGCGTGGGAGAGCGTCAAGGCGAGGGACCAGTCATCTTGAGTTGGCGTAGGAGGACGGTGGCCGCCAGTTGAGGGAGCGGCTCCCCTCCCTGACCTGCCGATAAAAGGAGGGGTGGAGGAGGGCAGAGTCATCCATCTCCGGATCCTTTCTTCCCCTGTTCTTGCCTTTCCTTGGTCATGTTGAAGAGAAAGGCCCGGGGCCAAGCTCCGGGCTCCATCTTGCGCCTAGAGTTGTTGAGTGCTGGCGTTCGGGGAGTGAGCCTGGTCCTTGCTGTGACGAACCTCTTGGTTCCTTAGAGGTTCGGCCGGGAGGCGGAGCTGGAGACCATTGGTAATCCCAGTACCGCCCCTCCCGGAGGTCTTGGGGCTGATGTTGATGAGAGGCGCGCCTTCCTGCCCGCCAAGGCGGGGAGCGGTGCGCCGCAAGCCCCTTGGCCGTCCTGGCCGCTCACTGTCTCCCCGGGGAAGGCGCCGGGCTGGAGTCTTGGCGCTTCTCGGGAGCAGCGGTGGTGAGGAGAAAGCGAGGGAAGAAGTTGAAGGCGGGTGGCAGGGGGTCAGGTCGGAGTATGATGGCATGGATGCCTTCACCTCTGACCGGTGACCTGCCACCTCGTCTTTCCACTATTCCCCTCCCTCCCCGGCACCATCATCACCAGCCTCCTAGGGCGATGGCCGGGGAGGGATGTTCTCTTGGCGCCTTCGCCTCCCCTCCAGTAGTCTTCCGGCTGAGCCTTGGTGGATGACTCCACCGGCGCTCAAGCCGGGGCTTCTTGCTGGCTCTGGAGGTGGTGACCAGAGGGCGCCGCCCCGTCCCCCGTACTCCTTCTTCGCAGCCTCGCGACTCCCGGTCTTTTCAGGCCGCGACAGGTGGGTCGCGACGGGACCGGGATGGGCTCCTGCTTGGGTGCCCTTTTGTCGTCTTTTCCTCCTTCCGCCGTAGTGCCTGATGGAGGGAAAACGAAAAGAAGGGATTACGGGGCACTTATCTTTTTTCAATCTTAAATCTGCAGGCACTTGCCAAATTTTAATTCAAATAATGTAATCTCTCGAGTCCATGTTTGTGTTCTGTAATGCTTGTACTTGTACCAGCATATTAATGAAAAAGATGAACCTTGCCGGGAACCCGTGCATGTGTATGTCCATGCAGAGGCGAGATGCCTCTTTAGTGTAAGTAAACGAGTTTTCCCCGGCAGGCTATCCTGCCGGCACCTTTTCTGTCTGCCGGAGAGCTGTGTCTACTAGGCAACAGGCAAAGGGACCAGGCCCCCGCCAACTTCTTTTTTCCAATGGCCACTATGACCATCCTGTCCGAAGCAACGTTCGATTCAGGGATGGGAGCTTCTAAGTCTCAAAAGAGTGGCGGGGTTTTCTTATGCACAAGTTATAACTTACAGAACACTAATGGACAGGAGGTAGAACTTATCTGTTTGGCTTGCCGGGGATCACAGTGCCGGGCAATCTTCTCAACTCCTCGTTAAAGCCAAGTTCACGGCAGGAACCTGCATCTTCATGCAGATGAGAATGAATGCAGGATGCGATCCTATCTATATGCATATGCAAATGCTCATGAAATGCTTATGCAGTGATCTTGGAATGCTCATGCATGCATGCAATCTAGGTCGGGGGCCCCCCACAACGCTTCTTTATTTTCTCTTGCACAGGGTCATCGCCCTGGCTTTGTACAAGGGGTTACATGCAGCTGAGGCAAGCCTGTACAAAAGGGTGGCTACCGGGCAGGGCCCGACAGTCGCGCCTTATGGGTAGAACTTGCGGAGATGCTCAATATTCCATGAGTTTTGCAACGGAATACCATCTCCAGTCTCCAGACGGACTGCGCCAGGTCTGGTGACTCGTAATACCCGGTAAGGGCCTTCCCACTTTGGTGACAACTTGTTTGTACCCTTGGCGGACTGAACGCGCCTAAGGACAAGGTCACCTTCCTCAAAACACCGGGCGTGAACCCTGCAGCTATGATAGCGACACAGGGCTCGCTGATAGCGTGCAACACGTGTAGCAGCCCGGAGACGTTTCTCCGCTAGTAGCACAGCATCATCACACCGGTGCTGATCTTGCACTACTTCATCGTAGGCAAGCACTCGAGGCGACCCGTAAATGAGTTCCATGGGGATAACTGCTTCTGCCCTGTAGACCAGGGAGAAGGGAGTCTGCCCGGTAGCTCGGTTTGGTGTCGTTCTGAGGGACCAGAGAACTACCGGCAGCTCCTCGATCCACCGCCTGCCAAGCTTCTGCAATGTATCAAAGGTTCTCGTCTTGAGTCCGCGCAGCACTTCAGTGTTCGCCCTCTCAGCTTGCCCATTGCTCTGGGGGTGTGCCACAGAGGCAAATGAGATTTTGCATCCGAGGGCATGAACATATTGCATGAAGGCGCGGCTCGTGAACTGGGTGCCGTTGTCGGTAATGATCCTTGCCGGAACTCCAAAACGACACACCAATTCTTTCAAGAACTTGATAGCTAACTGAGCAGTCACCTTTCTTACGGCAGTCACTTCCAGCCACTTTGTAAACTTGTCGATAGCAACGAACAAGAATTCAAAGCCCCCGATTGCTCGGGCGAAGGGGCCAAGGATATTGAGCCCCTAGACCGAAAATGGCCATGATAGAGGGATTGTTTGAAGAGCTTGGGCAGGCAGGTGGGTTTTCTTGGAATGGAACTGGCAGGCTTCACACTTGGTGACTAGCTCGACCGCATCTTGGAGGGCTGTGGGCCAATAGAATCCTTGCCGGAATGCTTTACCAACTAGTGCCCTTGATCCAATGTGGGAGCCGCACATGCCTTTGTGTATCTCAGCCAGCAGTTCCTTTCCTTCTTCCCGGCAGACACACTTTAATTTCACACCATTGGGCCTCCTTCTGTACAGAGTGTCATCAACAAACTGATACATACTGGCCCTCCGGGCTACTTTTTCAGCTTCGTCTAGGTTGCCGGGAAGCTCTCCGGTTTGGAGGAAGTGGACAATGTGCCTTGCCCAAGTTGGAGCCTGCTGGGGCTCGGTAACAAGGACTAGCAGCACCTCCTCTGCTGCGGGAGCACATGCCTCATTCGCGGGGTCCATGGGCCCGACTGGAGGGGTGGTCTGGCAGATTGTGAGGAGTTGTTTCCGGCAGGGTCCCTGCCAGGAGCGGACGGCTCTATCAGGAGAGGCTTACCGCAGTCCAACTTTCTCCTTTTCCGGGCCATTGTTGCTGGGGATACGGAGGGCTGAGTGAGATGGAGAACAAAAGTCCCTGGTTCCACAAAGAGCTTCTGCGCAGCACACTTTGACAGATGATCAGCTATGCTTTTTTCCGCACAGGGTACGTGCTCTGTTTGCAATCCGTCAAAGTGCTCCTCCAATCTCCTCACTTCCTCGACGTATGCCTCCATCAATGGACTTTGGTAATCCTTGTTAACTTGTCTCACCACAAGCTGTGAATCTCCTCGAATGATCTGCTGCTTAATTCCCAATTCAGATGCAATCCTGAGCCCGGCAAGGAGCCCATCATATTCTGCTGTATTGTTGGTTGCTTCTTCCCGGGAAAAATGCATTTGGACGACGTACCTCAAGTGCTCCCCGGAGGGGGCAACAAGAAGCACACCAGCTCCTGCACCTTGTAGGGAAAAAGCAAAATCAAAGTACATAATCCATTCTTGGGGCGATTCCTTGCTGGGGATAGCAGTCTCCGTCACTTCCTCATCAGGGGTTGGCGTCCATTCTGCAATAAACTCTGCCAATGCCCTGCTCTGAATAGTTGACGTGCTTTCAAACTTCAAACAAAACTGGATAACTCCAAAGCCCACTCCACTATTCTGCCGGTAGCCTCATGGTTTCGGAGTATCCATTGCAACGGGAAACGAGTGACAACCGTGATCTCATGGGCTTGGAAGTAGTGGCGCAGTTTCCTTGAGGCCATGATGAGACCAAAAATCAACTTTTGCACGCCAGAGTACCTCGATCTAGCCCCCTGTAATAAGGAGCTGACGAAGTACACTGGGCGCTGCACCACTTTCTTCCTTGCCGCATCCTTGGGGTTGCTCTCATTGTCGTGCTCATTGCAGTCCTGATCCTACTTTGACTCTGCCGGTCTCTGCTCACTCTCTGCCTCATCCACTTCTCGCTGCGCTACCAAAGCTGCACTGACTACTTGGTTGGTTGCTGCTAAGTACAACAGCAACGGCTCCTGGGGTTTGGGAGCGACCAAGGTAGGCACGGAGGACAAGTAGGCCTTCAACTCTTGCAAAGCTGCATCTGCTTCCGGGGTCCACTTCATGGGTCCTGCCTTCTTCAAAATTTTGAAGAATGGCAGGGCGTGATCGGCAGACTTGGAGATGAATCTGCTTAGCGCGGCAACGCATCCTGTCAGACGCCTCACATCCTTAACTGTCCTTGGTGCTTGGATCTGCTCGATAGCCTTGATCTTGTCGGGATTGGCTTCGATCCCACGATGGGATACAAAGAACCCAAGCAACTTGCCGGAGGGAACACCAAATACACACTTCTCCGGGTTGAACTTCAAATTGATTTTGCGCAGATTAGCAAATGTCTCCTCCAAATCTTGAATAAGGGTGGCCCTATCCTTGGTCTTGACCACAATATCATCCATATAAGCTTCTATGTTTCTGTGCAACTGTGGCTCAAAACCAATCTGGATTGCCCTTGCAAAAGTGGACCCAGCACTCTTTAATCCAAATGGCATGCGGACAAAACAGTATGTACCACATGGAGTGATGAACGACATCTTCTCTTCATCTTCCTTGGACATGAAGATCTGGTGATACCCAGAATACGCATCCAAAAAGGAGAGCAAATCACAACCTGAAGTGGAATCCACAATCTGATCGATACGCGGCAAGGGAAACGGGTCCTTCGGGCAAGCCTTGTTGAGATCTGTGAAATCTATGCAAAGCCTCCACTTCCCGTTAGCCTTCCGGACTACCACTGGGTTTGCCAACCATGTGGGATGCAGTACTCCTATGACCAATCCAGCTGTCTCTAGCCTCTTGATCTCTTCTGCAATGAACTACTGCCTCTCCAAGGCCTGCTTCCGGACTTTCTGCTTGACAGGTCGGGCATGTGGGCAGACAGCAAGGTGGTGCTCGATTACCTCCCTGGGAACACCAGGGATATTAGATGGTTGCCAGGCAGACACATCGATATTCGCCCGCAGGAAGGTAACGAGTGCTCTTTCCTATTTGTCATCGAGGGTGGCGCTGATAGTGAAAGTAGCATCAACGCCAGCCAGCCTTACCGGGACCTTCTTCACTTGGGGTGCAGCGACCTTGGATCTCTTGCAATTGGAACACTCCGGCATGTCGTCAACGGGTGACGTGCACTCGATGGGGGCACGCTTCCCGAACTCTTTGCCGGAGTCCCTGCAATCCCTCTTCTTTCCTTTGCTTTCCTTAACGGGAGCTGCTGCTGCCGCTGCCTCTGCTGCGACCGCATCCCGATACATCTTGTCCACACAAATGATTGCATCCTTCTCATCTGATGGGATGGTGATGACTCCTAGTGGCCCAGGCATCTTCAAGGTGTTGTAGGCATAGTGAGATGCTGCCATGAACTTAGTCAGGGCCGGGCGTCCAAGAATCCCATTGTATGGCAGGGGGAGATCAACCACATCAAACACAATCCTCTCAGTCCGGTAGTTTAGTTCTCCCCCAAATGTTACCAGCAACATGATCTTTCCCTTAGGACGGCTCCTGCCGGGATTAACTCCTTGAAACGTGCCGGTAACCTCCAGCTCTACGTCTGCTATCTGAAGCTTACTGATAACTGCTGGGGAAATTAGATTCAACCCGGCCCCGCCGTCCACCAACATCTTCGTGACCTTGACGTTGCGGATTGTTGGGGAGACCAACAATGGCAAACACCTTACCGCAGTGGTATGGCTAGGATGATCCTGCTCGTCAAAGATGATGGGCGTACGGGACCACTTGAGCGGCTTCCAGGCCTCGGGTGCTGGCTCCATGGCATTGACTTCTCGCGCCCACCGCTTGAGTTGGCGGTGAGAGGTGTGCAGAGATGCACCCCCGTCAATGCACAGGGCGTCGGTGGCCTTCTGAAACTCTTGCTCACTGGTTTCCTCTTCATCCCCTCCATCACTCTCATCACCACAGGCTTCCTTCTCTCGAACTCTGGCGGGATTTCCTTGGTTCCGAAAGGGTTTGTCGGGGCGATTTACTTCACCACCTCGGCCCTTGCCGCCAGCAACATTCTGACCCTTTTCCTGGTCACGCTTCTCATACTCTGCTTTCTGTCTTTTGACAAGCTGCTCAACCTGATAACACTCTTGAACGTCATGGCCCTTGGTCCGATGAATCTTGCAATACGGCCCATCACCTTTCCTGGCTTTCTCGACGGCAGCGGCTTCCCGGCAGTCAGCGCACACGGCAGCTTCCTTGCCGGGGGCCTCAGCTTTAGCCTTCTTGCCGGTACTAGGTGTACCCGATCCTTCAACCGTCACCACTGCCTTATGCCTTCGCTTCTTACTGCGCTTCTTGCTCTTCTTCTGACTGGTTGATTCATCCTCAACCTCTGAATCAATATTGGTGCAATCTTCCTCTCTGGGCAACTTTCTTCCCTCCTCCATCCGAGAACACTTATCCACCAACATGTAGAGCTCCTTCACAGTCTTGGGCAACCGTATGTTCATCTTGGAATGAATCCGACGGTTGCGCACATTGGACTGGAAGGCGGCTATCATGGCTGCTAGATGGATATTTGGGATATTTTTATGAACTTTGCTGAATCTCTGTAAATACTTATGGAGGGTCTCTCCTTCCTTTTGTTGGAGAAGCGGCAAGTCGCTGGGTCGGCCCGACTCTTGGTGGCCACAGGTGAAGGCACCGATGAACTCATGGCACAGGTCTGCCCATGACGAAATGGAGTTCTCCGGCAGGTGCATCAGCCAAGACCTCACATTGGACTTGAGGGCCAAAGGAAAGTCGTTGGTGAACACCTTCTCATCTCTTCCCCCGGTAGCCTGAACAACGATGGTGTAGATGCTCAGCAACTCTGCCGGGTTCAGCCTCCCATCATACTTCTCAGGTATCTCTGGCTTGAACATGCGAAGGGACGGCCAACAGACTTGCTGCAGCGCACGGCTAAAGGCAGGGCAGCCAACCTCGAAAGGTAGGCACCCGCCAATACCGAGCGCGGGCTCGTCGACGCCGGGTCCGTCGCACCCTTCGGTCCAGCGGAGGTCGTCGCGGCAGCTCGACAACGGCGCGCGTGTCTCCTCTCTGCCTATCCTCCGGGGCTCGTCGTTGGCCTGGACACGCTCGAGGTTCAGAAGAGGCCATCAAGACATCGTTGGGGTCTTGATTCTGTTACGCTCGCGTTGGCTGTCGTGGTGGGGACTGCATCGTGGGGACGGCCCCTTCTGTACGGTCAACAGTATGAGCCGTCGTTGTCGCTTGGGGCGGCCGTGGCGGGCCAGCTTGCCATGAGCACCCAGCTTCAGCAAAACCGAGCAGACTTTGGATGGTGGCACGCCATTTGTCCATTTGCTCGGCCGCTGGCGGAAACCTCAGTAGCAGCTGAGCCCACGCCATGGCCTCCGAGGCTGTACTTGGCATGGGTGATGATGAAGTCGATCGCACCGTCGCTCGGCTCCTGATGGTGCTAGTGGCGGCAGCACTGCGCCCCCGCTGCTGCGGGGCGACCACCTAGATGGCAGGGTGGTGCGGCGAAGGCGCTCGAGGGCCAGTGGCTCCGTCAGGCACAGCAGCTTGGTCGACCCGTCCTGGGGGAGGTGCACGCGCTGCGACCGCACCCATGGTGGGAGCGGTCGAAGGGCGGCAATTCGCCCCGGCCCGAGTGCCCTTGCTCCTGCTGTGCCCGTTGGGATGTTGCTGATGCCGCTCTCCTCCGATGTCTCCTGCTCCTGCGTCGGCCGCGGGGGAAGTGGTGACGGCGCCGCCTGCCACGACCACATCCCCAGCAGCGTTCGCGTCCTCGCGTGTCTCCGCACCCCCCGCAGCGTTAGAGGCCGCGGGCGGAGGAGCCTTCGAGGTGGAAGGATGAGCCGAAGAACTGGGTTTCTTCTTGGGCGCCATGGTTGATGGCGTCGTCGATGATGCTGATGGTGATGAAGGTGACGCGCTACACACGCCTTCAGGTTCGCCCAAGCGGTCCTCCTACCTGGCGCGCTAAAGATGTTGCGGGAAACTGCGGCCACCTATGGGACCAGGAGGCCCCTTGCTGGTTCGGCAGGGGGGCGTCGTGTTGCACAAAGAGTAGACGAGCGTGTGGCAGCACGACAGAGATCACACAGGCATTTTTACCCAGGTTCGGGCTGCCGTGAGGCGTAAAACCCTACTCCTGCTTTGGTAGATTGATGGTGGAAAGGTGGTGGTGGAGCGTAGTACACTTGCCCGGCAAGGGTTGCCTCAGGGCGGCAGTGGCTACGTGTGTATGGGGGTCTGAGTTACCCAACCTTCTAACCCTCTCTACGGTCGCCATGGGCCTCCTTTTATAGATTAAGGGGTCACCACAATGGCAAAATAGTCAATAGGCGCTGATAAGATAGCAAACAGTGCTATCTTACCGAACTCTGTGGGCTGACAGGGCGCATTAAATGCACCGCTCATTGTCACATCGTTGGTTGCCCGGCAAGGCTTGCCGGGCTATCTCGCCAGCTCCACGCCTGCTCGCTTGACACGCCGCAGGACGGGTGTCATCTGTAGGTGTTTCCTGTAGGGAGAGGCTGCCATGTGGTGAATGGCTGCCATTTAGTCACTCCGCGGTTCGACACCGCACTGATTGACGACGCGGGTCATGGTGTAGTAGTTGGTGAGGTGGTTTTGCCTCCGTGTGCCCCGGCAGGCCCTGTGGGGATGTCTTGAATGTCGTCTTCCAGGGGTGGCCTCGCCCCTTGCCGAGCTCGCCTGCCCGGCAAAGGAGGCCCTTCTCCTGATGGTGTCTTGCTTCTTTGGCTTGATCTTGTTCCCTCTGATCTGTATGTTAAACCTTTGAACCTCTTAGTCTCTTGTATTCTGACTTGGGTTGGTGCTTCAATCTCGTCCCTGTGCCTGTGCACAGTCTGGGCAATAGACCCAGGGTTTGTTGCACCGACACTCCTCTTGCTCCATCGGTGGATCAGAGCGGACAGGTCTCGAAGTAGTTGGACATGGTCATGAATAGAGCTCAGACTTCTGATGACCCCCCCATAGTGAGTAGCCTGACTGCTAGCAATAAGGGGAAAGCTAAAGCCCCAATCTGTGTGACAAGTGTCCGTCGTAGCAATAGATCCAACAAATATGATGGGTTTAAGATCCCCTCGATGGCTGAAAACAAGGATAAGACCTCCAAAGTCAAACCAAGGATGGTTCCAAATGCTTCAAAGGTTGTGGTTATCAATGAGATCACCAATGACAACTCTGAAGAATCAGTTCCACCACTGACCCCTATTGCAGTGATGCAACAGATTGGCATTCAGAAATGTGCCATCCCACCTGAAGAAGTCTCTGAAGAAGGTTTCCTTGCAAATGCTGAGGATAGTCCTTCGGTGGCTTAATTTACTTTTCGACTCTTAATAATGTCTCTTTTGCATAGCTGGAACATTTTATGTTGGAACATCCATGGCCTGAACGCTGAAGCGAAACATTTGGCTCTTTCTAATGCGATATCTTCAAGTGGTTGTGCGGTAGTTCGCTTGCAGGAAACAAAACGTATGTCCATCGATAATATGTTTGTAAAATCTTTCTGCCCACGTAGATTTGATAAGTTTGCTTACATCCCTTCACGTGGTGCCTCTGGTGGCATTGCCACCATTTGGAATAGTGCATTATTTGAAGGTTCAATCCTCATGGAAGAAGAGTTCGCCCAGGTGATCAGGTTTAAATCTACACACTCAGCTCAATATTGGACTCTAGTGAACATATATGGACCTTGCCAGGGGGAGACTAGGACTGATTATACAAATTGGTTACATAGCTTACACATGCCTCTAGATGAAGACTGGCTCCTGTTGGTAGACTTTAATTACATTCGCAGCCCTGACAATAGAAATAAGCCAGGGGAAACATTAATGATATGATAACATTCAATGATTTCATCCATACTCAAAGCCTGATTGAGCTACCAATTAAGGGTCGATCTTATACATGGAGTAATATGCAAACTCACCCTCCGCTAGAGCAACTAGACTGGTTCTTCACTTTGACCAACTGGACCTCCTTTTACCCTAATACCATGGTGAAACCACATGGAAAACCTGTCTTGGACCATATTCCTTGCATTGTCACAATTGAAACATCAATTCCCCGCAACAAATTATTCAGGTTTGAGTCTTTTTGGATTGGACACCTAGGATTTATGGATGTGGTCTCTATAGTTTGGAATAAACCAATCAGGACCAATAATGCTGCCACGACCATCTACATGAAACTTAAGTCTCTTCCATATGAACTGAAGCAATGGAGTAGAGGTATTTCAAAACTATCTATAGCAATAGCCAACTCTAATAAAACCCTTGCTGAACTGGAAAACAAACGACCCCTTACTGTCCCGGAAACAAACTTCAGGAATATTCTCAAAAAACATTTGCTCAGACTACTATCATATCAAAGAGAATATTTGAGGAAATGATGCACCATCCGATGGATAAAATTTGGGGATGAACGCCCTAGTCTCTTTTAGGCCCTGGCCACAGAACGCTACCATAATAATACAATTGCAACTCTACTGCTCCCCGAGGGTACTAAAGTAGAGGACCATGCAGGAAACGAAGCCATTATCTACAACGCTTTTAAAGAGAGACTAGGCACATCAGGAAACCTTCAAATGAAATTTGATCTCCCTCGTATCATCAAGAAAATTGCAGACCTAGATCAGCTAACCACTCCATTCAAAAGAGAGGAGATTGACCAAGTTATCCGTGAGATGCCCCAGATAGAGCACCAGGACCAGACGGATTCACTGGATTATATGTTAAGTCATGCTGGCACATAATCAAAGAGGACTTCTATAAACTCTGTGACCAATTTTTTCAAGGAGGACTGAATATGGAGAGCATAAATGAGGGCTTCATCACCTTGATACCCAAGATTACCTCTCCGTCTACGGTTAATGATTTTTGCCCAATTACTTTACTTAACTGTTGCCTGAAGGTAATCACTAAGATCCTCGCAAACCGCCTGCAAAGACTCATCCTCAAAATCATCTATCGTAACCAAAATGGGTTCATCAAAGGGAGATCAATTCAAGATTGCCTCGCTTGGGCTTTTGAGTACATCTTCCAATGCCAAACCTCCAAGAAACCAATAGTGCTATTAAAATTGGATTTTGCAAAAGCATTTGATACCATTGAACATGAAGCTGTGCTGGAATTAATGAAGAACATGTGTTTTAATGACAAGTGGATTGGATGGATTAAATGCATTTTTAGCTCGGGGAAGTCTTCGGTTCTCCTCAACGGAATACCTGACAGACAATTTATTTTCAAATGCGGTGTGCGCCAAGGGGACCCCTTGTCACCATTAATCTTTGTCTTGGCCATAGACCTCCTCCAAGCGGCTATTAATGATGCTTTCTGACAAGGGTTGATAAACCTACCATTCCCCAGACCAGAGCAAAAGGACTATCCGGTAATCCAATATGCGGACAATACCATTTTAATCATGCCAACATGCCCCTTGCAAGCAAACATCATCAAAAAGATCTTACTAGACTATGCTGCATCCATTGGTCTCAAAATCAATTTCCACAAAACAACAATGATCCCTATGAACTGTGACAATGATCTCACTGAACAACTGGCCGATATTTTTGGCTGCACCATCAGATCCATGCCATTCACTTACCTCGGGCTTCCCCTGGGAACAACAAAACCTACAGTTCAAGATCTCATGCCTCTTGTATGTAGAGTTGATGGGAAAATAACTGCTACCCTATCCATAATGTCCTATGGTGCTAAAATTTCTTTGGTAAACTCAGTTATTATGTCTCTCATCATTTTTGCACTCTGCACCATCAGAATACCACCAAAAATTCAGGATCTTCTTGACATATTCAGAAGGAAATGCCTGTGGGCCAAGAGGACTGAACAGGGGGACAAAAATAACTCCCTGGCGGCATGGGACTTAATTTGCGAACCTAAAAGAAGTGGAGGTATGTGGATCATTAACCTTCGTGTACAGAGCGATGCTCTTCTACTGAAATATCTTCACAAGTTCTATAACAAACTAGAGCTACCCTGGGTTGAACTCATTTGGTTTACTTATTACAACAACAAAATCCCACATGCAACCAACTCATGTGGCTCATTCTGGTGGCGCGATATACTGAAACTAACCCCTACCTTTCGAGGCATCAAAAAAGCTTTGTCAATAAAGGGGATATGGTACTTCTGTGGAAAGATCTTTGGCTCGAGGAAACACTCATGGAAGCACACCCTAGAGCCTTCTCATTTACATTGAATGAAGACATTTCAGTCAAAGATTTCTTGGGGATCACGTCACTCGACGAGGCATTCCAACTACCCCTGTCCACACAAGCCCATACAGAAGTACGAAATATGCAACAACTGGTGAGTCATATTGGGCAGAACAACCCCTCTGATATCAATGATGAATGGATTTATACTTGGGGTAGCAAAGCTTACTCCTCTGGGAGATACTACAAATTCTACTACAGGGATGTGTCGGCCCATATAACTTACCATTGGCTATGGAAACCCAAGTCAACACTTAAAATTAAATTCTTTGGATGGCTTCTGCTGGCAGACAAACTCAACACAAGAAACATGCTCAAGCGGTGACACTATAATATAGGCAAAGATTTCAACTATATCCTTTGTGATCAACCTTTTGAAGAAGACATCAAACACATGGTCTTTCACTACCAATTTAGTAAACTTTGCTGGAACCAGATTGGAGTCACTTGGAGTGATCAAGATTCCCACTTGTCCATGATTGAAGTCGCAAAATTAAGATGGGCAAGACCACTATTCATGACAATATTTTTGCATGCATCCTGGAGCATTTGGAAAGAGAGAAATAATAAACACTTTAGAGTGGTCCCACCTTCAACTTGCTCATGGATTAACAGACTCGAGACAAATCTTACACTGCTGCAATATGGAGTTAAAGAGAAGAACAAAGATTTTCTTCTCTCCTTTGTAAACACTTTACACCCTTTGTAAGTCCACCCCCGCATTTACTTTCTCCTTCGGTAGAAGTTCTCATAGCTACATCATAACACCACAACTCCACCTAGCCTCACACGTGGGGGGGGGGTGGGAAGGTAAAAATGTAATGGATACAATGTACAGATATGTTGTTTGAGGTAATATATAAACAGTGGGAGCCTCTCCCACTGTCTCAGGTTTCAAAAAAAACTAGAACAATTTTTCTTGCCATGGGAAGAGGTGCTTTGTGATGGGTTCGATCGTGCGGTGTTCTTTCCCAGTGACAGAAGGGGCAGCAAGACATGCATGTATCGTTGCTATTAAGGATAACAAGATGGGGGCCATTCCTACATGAATAGATCTCGTCTACATCATGTCATCATTCTTATAGCATTACTCCGTTTCTCCATGAACTTAATACACTAGATGCATGCTGGATAGCTGTTGATGTGTGGAGTAATAGTAGTAGATGCAGGCAGGGGTCGGTCTACTAATCTTGGACATGATGCCTATATATTGATCATTGCCTGGATATCGTCATAATTATTTGATGTTCTATCAATTGCCCAATAGTAATTTGTTTACCCACCGTATGCTATTTTCTTGAGAGAATACACACAAGTGAAATCTACGGCCCCAGGTCTATTCTTTATCATATTTGCTTCGAGATCTATTTTTAGTCTCTTTTGTTTTCAGATCTATTATACCAAAAACCCAAAAATACCTTGCTGCACTTTTTTGCTATTTATTTTATTTCCCGTTTTATCGAGAGCTATCTATCCAATCTACATAATTTTTATCCTGTCAACTTGACAATTTCTGGCACCGTTACCCGTAGAGGGATTAACAACCCCTCCTAATTGTCGGGTTACAAGTATTTGTTATTTGTGTGCAGGTACCGTTTACATAGTGTTGCTTGGTTCTCCTACTGGATTGATACCTTGGTTTCATAACTGAGGGAAATACCTACCGTAGCTGTGCTCATCATCCCTTCCTCTTTGGGGAAATACCAACGTAGTTCAAGCGACATCAAAAGAAATTTCTGGCGCCGTTGCCGGGGAGACATCATCAACATCTATCAGGTTCCTAATCACAAATCTCATCTCCTTGCAATTTACATTATTTGTTATTTGCCTCTCGTTTTGATCTCCCCCACTTCACAAAAATTGTTGTTTCATTCGCCCTCTTTTTCGTTCGCTTTTTCTCGTTAGATCTATTTTTGTGTGCAATCTTGTTTGCGTAGTCACGATGACTCAAGAAAACACTAAGTTGTGTGACTATTCCAATACCAACAACAATTATTTTATTAGCACTCCAATTGCTCCTCCCGCCACTAGTGCGGAATCTTGTGATATTAAGGCCGCTTTGTTGAAACTTGTTATGAAAGATCAATTTTCCAGTACTCCTAATGAGGATGCCGCGTCACATCTAAACACATTCATGGAACTATGTGATATGCAAAAGAAAAAATATGTGGACAATGATATTGTGAAGTTGAAATTATTTCCGTTTTCTTTGCGAGATCGCGCAAAAATTTGGTTTTCTTCTTTGCCTCGCAATAGTATCGATTCTTGGGATAAATGCAAAGATGCTTTCATTACTAAGTATTTTGCGCCCGTGAAAATTATTTCCCTTAGAACTCAAATCATGAATTTCAAGCAACATGAGCATGAACATGTTGCACAAGCTTGGGAAAGAATGAAATTGATGCTAAGAAATTGTCCTACTCATGGTTTAAATCTTTGGATGATCATACAAAAATTTTATGCAGGATTGAACTTTGTTTCTAGAAATCTTTTAGATTCCGCCGTGTGTGGTAGTTTAATGGAAATTACTTTGGGTGAAGCTACTAAAATGCTTGACAATATTATGGCAAATTATTCACAATGGCATACCGAAAGAGCACCTACTAGTAAAAAAGTTAATTCGGTTGAAGAAATTAGTACTTTGAGTGAAAAAGTTGATGCTCTTATGAAATTGATTGCTAATAAAAGTGCTCCTATTGATCTTAATGATGTGCCTTTATCTACTTCGATTGAGCAAAATAGTGATTCCGTAGATCTGAATTTTTCTCACGAAACAATTTTAATAACAATGCTTATAGAGGTAATTTTAATCCTTGGCCTTTTCCTGGAAATTCCTCTACTAATTATGGTAATTCCTATGGTAATCATTCTTACAATAAAAATAGGAACACCTCTGATCTTGAGAATAATATTAAAGAATTTATCAATGCTCAAAAGTTTTTTAATGCTACGATAGCAGAAAAGTTGAATAAGATTGATGATATGTCTAGAAGCATTGATAGAATCTCTCATGATGTAGAAAATCAGAAGTTGAAATTTTTTGTACCCAAGGTTTACGAATCAATTAAAGCTTTATATGTTTCTATGGATGAAAGCAAGAAAAGAACCGCTATGCTTAGAGCTAAACGAGAATTTTTAGAAAGAGCGTTTTCTAGTGATTGCTTTCATAAAAGTGATGAAGATCTTAAAATGATTGGTGTTTCTTCTATTGATTCCTTGTTTAGTAAAATTAAAATTGATGATAAAAGGACTGAAGAAGAGTTAAGTTTAGTTAGAAGGCGTCCCAATAATTCGGAGGGTGAAAATCTTGATGAAAAAATTGATAAAAGTGGGTTTGGAGAGGTCAAAACTTTAACTAGTGATGTGCCCACTCTTTTGGATTACAAAGACTTTAATTATGATAATTGCCCTTTGATTGATTGTATATCTTTGTTTCAATCCATGATTAATTCACCCCATGCTTATGAACAAAATAAAGCTTTTACTAAACACATCGTAGATGCCATGATGAAAGCTTTGGAAGATAAGTTGGAGTTAGAGATTTCAATTCCTAGAAAATTACATGATGAATGGGAACCTACTATCAAATTCAAGATTAAAAATTATGAGTGTTTTTATTTATGTGATTTGGGTGCTAGTATTTCCACAATTCCGAAATTTTTATGTGATGTGCTTGGTCTTACCGATATTGAAAAGTGTTCTCTTAATTTGCACTTGGCGGATTCTACTATTAAAAATCCTTTGGGAAGAATTAATGGTGTTATTATTATTGCAAATAGAAATTATGTGCCCATAGATTTTATTGTTCTTGATATTGATTGCAATGCGTCTTGTCCAATTATACTTGGTAGATCGTTTTTACGTACTATTGGTGCCGTGATTGATATGAAAGAAGGCAATATTAAATTTCAATTTCCACAAAGAAAGTGTATTGAACACTTCCCTAGAACAAGAATTAAGCCACCATATGAATCAATCATGAGGGCATCCTATGGATCTAGAACCAAAGATGACAATACTTGAATCTATGCATTATGCCTAGCTAGGGGCATAAAACGATAGCGCTTGTTGGGAGGCAACCCAATGAATAAAATTTATTTTCGCCTTTTTCTTTCTATTCTTGAGTGTTTCCACAATTTTGCCTCTGTTATGATTGTGTTTTTTATGTTTTAATTAGTGTTTATGCCAAGTAAAGCCTTTGGGATAGCTTTAGTGATAGTTGATTTGATCCTGTTGAAAAACAGAAACTTTTGTGTCCAGTGATATAATTGTCTAAATGCACAGAAGTGACAAAAAATTCAGAATTTTTTACACAAGATTGATATACAAATTTCCTATGTGTTTCTAATATTTCAGAAGGTTTGGAGTTACGGAAGTATGAGAACAATTCCTATCTTTACAGACTATTCTGTTTTTGACAAATTCTTTTTTCTTTGCATTGTGTGCTTATTTTGATGAATATATGGATTGTATCGGGGGGTATAATCCATGGCAAATTTAGAATACAGTAGATATAATGCAACAACAAAATTTGAATGGGTTTCCTATAGTACTTAAAGTAAATATTGGTTTTCTTATACTAACGGATCTCATGAAGGTTTTGTTAAGTTTTGTGTGATTGAAGTTTTCAAGTTTTGGGTGAGATCACGATGGATGAAGGAATAAGGAGTAAGAAAAGACTAAGCTTGGGGATTCCCCATGGCACCAGAAGTTAATATTCAAGGAGAACCAAGCAACTAAGCTTGGGGATGCCCCGGAAGGCTTCCCCTCTTTCTTCTAACAACCATCGGTATTTTACTTGGAGCTATATTTTTATTCGTCACATATCATGAGTTTTGCTTGGAGCGTCTTGTATTATATGAGTCTTTGCTTGTTTTGCTTTTTAGTTTTTCACAAGTATCCTTTCTGGACACACCTATTTGAGAGAGCCAAAATTATGCTATGATTTGCTAGAATTGCTCTATATACTTCACTTAATTTTTTTGAGCTATGGAATTGCTCTAGTGCTTCACTTATATCTTTTTGAGCGCGGTGCTCTTTAATATTTTTGAAGAAATGCTCTCATGCTTCACTTAGATTTATTTGAGAGTTAGTAAGTTTTTGAGGAAATTCTCTCATGCTTCACTTATATTATTTTGAGAGACGGAAAATTTTATGCTCATGTTCTTCACTTAGATTTGTTTGAGCTTGTTAAAAGCAATTGTAATATATGAAATTAGTACCAAAGTGATAGATATTCAAGAGGGATATAATAAAAACTTTCATGAAGATCATTGGATAAAATAAACTTGATTCTTTGTAATAGTTTTGAGATATAATGATAGTGATATGTGAGCCATATTGGTGAGTAATTATGCTTTAGTAAGAATATTGGTGTTAAGGTTTGTGATTCCCTATGCAAGCATGAAAGTCAATAGTTATGCAATGAAATTACATCCTACTTGTGGTGCATTATTCGATGTTAGTTATGCTTAATGTTCGCTTATGTGATTTTTTGTTTCTTGGTTGTTTGCTTCTCAATCTTTTTGCTAGCCTCCACTTGTACTAAGTAGAAATACTACTTGTGAATCCAAAATCTTTAAACCCAGTTTTGCCATATGAGTCCACCATACCTACCTATATGCGGTATTCCCGTGCCGTTCTAAGCAAATTTGTATGTGCCATCTCTAATTTTCAAAATAAATTTCCTTTTTGTGTGCCCGTACCGCTCATGAAGCAGAAGGGGGTGGACAATATTTTCCATGCTAGATGTGTTATTCTCAAGATGAGTGCTTATTCACTTGTCATTGCACTAGAGTGCGGCGGTAATTGGGAAGCCCAGTCTTGAAATGAAAAAGAAATTTACTTTTTGTTGTCAAATAATAAATTCCTTGGAAAGTGTTGGTATGGAGGGCACCCGTGGATACAGCTAGCCATGGATTGTGAAAGAATGGTGGAAAAAGGAATAAACTTTATTTTCTGTTTGGGGACCGCCTATGATATATCTAGCATGGAAAGTGTTGGGAATTACTCGGTCATTTTCGTTAACGGGAAAAGCATGCCTCTCAAATAAAATTTATCTCTCAATTTAAGCCTTGAGCTCTCGCACCTCTACAAATCCCAACTTCCCTCTGCGAAGGGCCTATCTATTTACTTTATGCAATTTTTATTTTTATTTGAGTCTCCATCTTCTCTTATAAAGCACCAACTAAGGGGCACTATGATCGTACTTGAGCATTGGGTATAGGTAATATGCGAGTGTGTTTCATGAATGGATCAATGATTGAGCATGATGGGCTAGGGATAACTTCCTTTAGTGTTGATATTTTGAAAGACATGGTTGCTTGTTGGTATGCTTGAGTATTGAAATCTTCATGTCAAAACTAGACTACTGATTTGAACCATATAAAAGTCCATATGTCCATGCTACAAAAGAAAAGATTATGCGATGAACATGTTAGGCAGCATTCCACATCAAAAATTCTGTTTTTATCATTTACCTACTCGAGGACGAGTAGGAATTAAACTTGGGGATGCTGATACGTCTCCAACGTATCTATAATTTTTGCTTGTTCCATGCTGTTATATTATCATTCTTGGATGTTTTACAATCATTTTATACAAACTTTATATCATTTTTTGGGACTAACCTATTGACATAGTGCCCAGTGCCAGTTGCTGTTTTTTACTTCGCAGAATATCAGTACCAAACGGAGTCCAAATGCAGCGAAACTTTTTGGAGAAGTTTTATGGACTAGAAGGAACAACTTGGGCCAAAGAAGTACCAGACGGGTGCCCCGAGGGGGGCACAACCCACCTGGGCGCGCCTAGGGGCCCAGGCGTGCCCTGGTGGGTTGTGCCCACCTCGGTGGCCTCCCGCACCGCCTCTTTGCCCTATAAATACCCAAATATTCCAAAACCCTTGGGGAGTCGACAAAACACAATTCCAGCCGCCGCAAGTTCCAGAACCACGAGATCCAATCTAGACACCATCATGGAGGGGTTAATCACCTTCATTGGTGCCTCTCCGATGATGCGTGAGTAGTTCATTGTAGACCTACGGGTCCGTAGGCAGTAGCTAGATGGCTTCTTCTCTCTTTTTGATTGTCAATACAATGGTCTCTTGGAGATCTATTTGATGTAACTCTTTTTGCGGTGTGTTTGTTGGGATCTGATGAACTTTGAGTTTATGATCAGATCTATATCCATGAAAGTTATTCGAGTTCTTTGATCTCTTTTATTCATGATTACTTATAGCCTCGTCTTTCTTCTTCAAATCTTCGCTTTAGTTAGGCCAACTAGATCGATTTTTCTTGCCATGGGAAGAGGTGCTTTGTGATGGGTTCGATCGTGCAGTGTTCTTTCCCAATGACAGAAGGGGCAGCAAGACACGCATGTATTGTTGCTATTAAGGATAACAAGATTGGGGCTATTCCTACATGAATATATCTCATCCACATCATGTCATAGTTCTTATTGCATTACTCTGTTTCTCCATGAAATTAATACACTAGATGCATGCTGGATTGTAAGTGCATCTAGTGCCCCTTAGTGATTTTGGTGTATTGAAGACTTATAGGTTAAGGGACTAATGTGTTTGTGAGTGTACACAGGTCTATAAGTCTATGAGGAGTTTGTTATTTACGATGAATGTCGACCCCTAAAAATGAATGTCTTCAACTGAAGACTTTGGTTTTCTTGAAGACTTTGAAAGTGAAGAAATTGGTGTGACCCTGAAGACTTTATATTCATGCGAGGATTATGAAGCGTGAAGACTTTTGTTTTCGTAGTTTCATTTTCTTCTTCTTGAGTCATAGGAAACACCGTACTGTTAAAGGGGGTCAAGGTAAAACTAAGGAAAAGTTTCCAAGTGATGCTCAACTCAAAATCCTACACCTACCCAATCCTTTCGAGTGAAGCCATTGGAAATCTCATACAGTTTAGTCAAGTTCTTCAGTGACAGAGACGAAGTTCTTCTGTTCTCTGAGGAATTTGTTCTGACTGAGGAGTTAGGAATTCGCCAGTGCGGATTGCCTACAAGTGAGGAACATGATAGCCCTGAGGAATTTGATACTCAAATTTCCGACCGTTGCTATGCTACGCGCCAGCTGTCCAAATATTCTACCCTCCTAACGGTCATATCATTGAAGGGCATTTATGTCTTGTCATGTCGGGCTGCTCCCTAGGCTACAAATAGCCGCCCCCTTCAACCACGAGCTGGTTGGCTGCTCCAAGAAATAGATTGACACTTGTCATTTAGAGCATCCCATCCTCCGAGGACTTTGAGCGAAAATCATCAAGTGAGGAAAAACCCAAACACCTACAAACCCAAAGTGATTGAGCATCACTGAAGAGATTGTTCCTGTGTGGAACCGACGCTTGTTACCTTTGAGGACTGTGCATCCTCCAGATGGTTAGGCGTCATGGTCTAGAGCATCCAAGAGGAAATTGTGGATTGCCGAGTGGCCGAGTATGTGAAGGTTTGGAAGTCACCTGAAGACTTACCACGAGTGGTTGGGCGAGGTCTGTGTGACCTTAGCTCAAGGAGAATACGGTGAGGACTAGGTGTCCTGGACTGTGTGTTCAGGACTGGGTGTCCGGGACTGTGTGTCCTCAGGTTTAAATACCTAGCCGCTCCAACCAGACGTACAACTGTCACAGCAGTTGGAACTGGTCTACCAAATCAGTGTCTTCACCGAGCTACTGGTTCTATTTCCTCAACCCTTTCATTTCCTTGCATACTTGCTATGTATTTGATCATTACTATTTGAAGACTTTGTCTGAAGACTTTCTCAATTTCCTCAGTTCAAATTCTTCAGTCTGTTTGTCTTCAGCCTGCTTATCCTTTGTTTACGCTACTCGTACTCTGTGCTTGTTTTCATTTCATCATGATGACTGTGCTACTGCTCTGTTATGCTTGCATCTGACTACTCATTCCGCTGCTAAGTAGTTCGTCGCTTAGGAATTTCCTCACCGTGAAATTCCTCAGTGACGAATTTGTAAAAATTGCCTATTCACCCCCCTCTAGTCGATATAACGCACTTTCAATTGGTATCAGAGCAAGGTACTCCCTTGTTCTGTGTGATTTTGGTTTAACCACCTGGAGTTTTAGTCATGTCGACTGCAGGCATGATCAAGGTCTCAGCTAGGTGTCCTACCTTCGATGGGACGGACTACCCCTACTGGAAGAACAAGATGCGCATGCTTCTTGAGGCAATTGACAACGATCTCTGGTATGTTGTGGAAAAGGGTGTTCCCTCTGTCACTCCTTCCGTAAACGCTGCTGATGTGAAGAGATTCAAGCAACTCGACTCTCAAGCGAAGAATATCATATGTGGCCATCTGAGCAAAGGGCAGTATGGCAGAGTGAGTGCTTTGGAGACAGCTAAGCTTATCTGGGATAGGCTGTCCATGGTCAACGAAGGAGTCTCAACTCAACGTGACTCTCGAGTTGACGTTCTTCGCAATCTCTTCAACCGCTTCAAAAGACTCGACAACGAAAATGTTCAGCAAACCTTTGATCGCCTCACTGACATTTCAAACGAGCTTCACGCACTGGGTGCCACTGACATCACCGACCATGAGGTGGTGAAGAAATTGCCAAGGTCACTCGATTCTTCATTCGATACACTGGCACTGATGATTCAAGAACGTGGAGACTACAAGTCACTTGATCCTGCTGATATCCTCGAGAGGCTAAATACTCATGAATTCCAACTAGCTGAGAAGAGAGATCTCTACAGACCTAGCTATGGTAGATCTCGTGCACTGAAAGCCAAGGCAGTCTCTGAATCTGAAGATGAAGATTCTGGTAGCAGCCTTGGTGATCCTGAAGAACTGAGTCAGGAGCTAGCAATGCTTGTGAGGAAATTCCAGAAGTTCTCTAGACGTGGCCGATTTGGAAAATCCTCAAGAGGTGATGACATGAAATCAGATTCCTCATCCCGTGATTACAAGAAGAGAACTTGCCATAAATGCAAGAAACCTGGTCACTACATTACTGATTGTCCTCAGTGGGAGAAGGAATCAAAGAAGAAGAAATACAAGGATGATAGTTCAGATGACTCTAAGAGGAAGAAGAAATCTTCAAAGTCCTCATCGTCAAGATCTTCAAAGTCTTCATCTCACAAGAAGAGCAGCTCCAAGAAAGCTCGGGCATTCATTGGCAAGGAAATGGACTCTGAAGCTGAATCTGAGGAACATGAGGAAGAGGAGGCATCTGAGGAGTCAGACTCTGGTGTGGCGAGCCTAGCCCTCGCTACTGCTTACGTTAGCAAGTCCATGTTCAACACTGAGGAAAATGGCTTCCCCAACATTGCTGATGACGGCAACGATGACTATGCTCCCACCTATTGCTTCATGGCAAAAGGTGCCAAGGTACTCAAATATCCCTCCTCTGAATCAAGTGAGGATGAATCTGATGATAACCTCAAACCCAACTATTCCAAACTTGCTAATATTGCTGTTAAACAACAAAAGGCTTTGGAAAAGGTTCAAAATATGCTAGACAAAAGCGATGATCTGTTAGGTGAGGAAATGGATCGAACTCAAACACTGACTGATAATCTTCAGCAACTACAGTCTAAGTTTGACAACCTTCAAGGTCGTCATGAAACTCTCCTAGCCGATCATGAGAAGCTTTCTTATGAATTTCTTCAAAGAAAGCAAGATCTTGAGAAGCTAAGGGTGAGTCATGAAGATCTTCAGAAGGAAAATGATTCCTTGCTTGCTCAACAGATCAGTTCCGCTCAGGAAGAATTTATTCCACCATGCTTGAAATGCATTGAACGTGAAACTGCTAATTCTTCACCTGAATGTTCAAATGCTTCCATTGCTGCAAATTCTTCAACTGTCTCTGTGGTCACAAATTCCTCATCTGAGGATACCACTAGTATCACTGACGAAAATGCAGGGTTGAAGGAATTGTATGTGACAGGCATGTACAAAAGCCTCAAAGGGCATCAGACTCTTTGTGATGTGCTCAAAAAGCAGATCTTGAACAGGAACCCTAGGAAAGAGGGTATTGCCTTTGAGAGGAAACTCAATGCTGATGGAACCTACTGGAAACCGGAGCAGTATCCCAAAACCTCATGGGTTGCTGCGAAGGGACCTACCGTAGATCCATCCACTTTATCTGGCTTTACTTGTGAATCCTCATATTCATCTGATGAGTCATTTGACTCCAACTATAAACTGTTCAAAAATCAGAATGGTGAGGTATTTGCTAGATATGTTGGATCTAACTGCAGGAATGGTCCCCCTATGAAGAAAATCTGGGTTCCCAAAAAGTGCCTTGAAAGTCTTCAGGTGAATGTCCTCATGACACCACCTGTGAAGAATAAGAACCCCAGATCAAATTCTTCATATGAATCAAATTCCTCACATGGATCAAAGTCCTCTCATGAACATCATCGTGCTAACACTTCTGTTTCGCAGGGAAAGCCTAAGGGCTATGAATATGTGCATTATTCTTCAAATCATTATGTTCATAAGTCCTCGAAGAATTTCTCTGCTTATTCATATGCTTACCCTAACCCCTCTTATGTGAAACGAAGTGGTCTGGCGTCTATGCCACCTTTCTCTTATGGAGCTCGCAGAATGATGAACTCTTTGCCACCCCTCCAGATGTGGGTGGTGAAGAAAAGGAACTAATCTCTTATGCAGGGTCAGGTCTCCAGACGAACTAAATCGTCTGAAGAATTTGCTGGAGACCTGAAATGCTTGAAAGGACGCAAGCTAATCATGAAGAAATGATTTATTCATTTCTCACGTCCTCACATTGCTATATATACATATGTTGCTTTAATTGATGAAATATGTCTGATGAATTTGATGTCATATTCTTCACGCTGAAGTATATGAGTTCGTAAGATGCACTAATTCATCTGCAGGATGATTTACCCAAAGCTACTGAGTGGGTCCTCGATAGTGGATGTACAAATCACATGACCGGTGACAAGAGCTTACTGATGAACACTCCTTTATCTCCATCACACTTGAAGCATATCACCTACACTGACAAAGGCAAAAGCAAGGTATTGGGTCTAGGTAGGGTTGCAATTTCAAAGGATCAACACATGGATAAAGTCATGCTTGTCGAGTCCCTCGGATTCAACCTCATGTCTGTCTCAATGCTTTGTGATCTTGATATGGTTGTTGTCTTTGGCAAATATCGTTGCTTAGTGCTCATGGAATCTGACAATTCCAAAGTCTTCGAAGGCTTTAGGAGAGGAGACTTGTATATTGTTGATTTCTCTACAGGACCATAGCCTGCCACTTGTCTACTTGCTAAAGCTTCAGAAGGCTGGCTATGGCATCGACGACTGGGTCATGCTGGCATGAGGAACTTACACACGCTCGTGAAGAAAAAGCACGTCATTGGCATCGAGGGTGTCAAATTCCTCAAAGATCATCTTTGTGGGGCTTGTGAGGCTGGAAAGATGACCAGAGCCAAGCACCCCTCGAAGACTATCATGACTACTTCTCGTCCTTTTGAATTGCTTCATATGGATCTCTTTGGCCCTACTCATTATGCCACACTAACAAATGCAGCATCTCTATATGGCTTTGTCATTGTTGATGACTATTCTCGTTACACATGGGTGCATGTCATTACTTACAAAACTGAAGTGCAGGAAGTCTTCAGACGATTTTCCTCAAGGGCTTCGACGAATTTCGGCGTGAAGATCAAGCATATACGTAGTGACAATGGGACTGAGTTCAAGAATACTGGTCTTGATGACTATCTCGATGAACTTGGTATTACTCATGAGCTATCTGCCCCATACACTCCTCAGCAGAATGGCGTTGTGGAGCGCAAGAGCAGGACCCTTGTTGAGATGGCTCGCACCATGCTTGATGAATACAAGACACCTCGTCACTTCTGGCCTGAGGCAATTGATACTGCATGCCACATCATCAACAGGGTATATCTTCACAAATTCTTCAAGAAGACCTCATATGAACTCCTCACTGACAAGAAACCCAATGTGAGTTATTTCAAAGTCTTCGGTGCTAAATGCTAGATTAGAGATCCACATCACAATTCTAAATTTGCACCGAAAGCACATGAAGGTTTTATGCTTGGTTACGGAAAGGACTCGCACACCTACAGGGTCTTCAATGCCTATCACAACAAGGTTGTTGAAACTGTAGATGTGCGGTTCGATGAAACTAACGGCTCGCAAAGAGAGCACCTACCTCCTGTGCTAAATGAAAAGACGCCTGAGGAAACCATCAAGTTCAAAGCTACTGAGGATGTCATTCCTACTGAAGAATCTGCTGAAGAAATCATTCCAGAACATGAAGAACAGCATGCTGGCGCATCTGAAGAAAATGGCTCTGAAGAAAATGCTGAGCCAAATCAAAGTCGTCAACCTGCTCATCCCCGCGTTGCAAATGAAGTACAGATTGAGAGAATCATCAACGACATCAACGCACCAGGTCCTCTGACTCGCTCAAAAGCTTCACATTTATCTAACTTTTGTGGGCATTTTGCTTTCGTCTCTATCACAGAGCCCACCAAAGTTGATGAGGCATTTCTGGAGCCTGAATGGATTCAAGCAATGCAAGAGGAATTACATCAATTCAAGCTGAACAATGTATGGGAGCTTGTCAAGCGACCGGACCCATGCAAGCACAATATCATCGGTACCAAATGGATCTACCGCAACAAGCAAGATGAAAATGGCCTAGTGGTGAGGAACAAGGCTCGTCTTGTAGCTCAAGGCTACACACAGGTTGAAGGAATTGATTTCGATGAGACTTTTGCACCTGTTGCTAGACTTGAGGCTATTCGCATATTGCTTGCTTATGCTAACCATCATAATATCATCTTATATCAAATGGATGTGAAAAGTGCATTCCTCAATGGTAAGCTTGAGGAAGAAGTATATGTTGCTCAACCCCCAGGTTTTGAAGACCCTAAACATCCTGACAAAGTCTTCAGACTCAATAAGGCCCTCTATGGCCTCAAGCAGGCCCCTCGGGCGTGGTATGATACTCTGAAGGAATTCCTCATGAAGAAAGGCTTCAAACCCAGTTCACTCGACCCAACTCTTTTCACCAAAACCTATGATGATGAATTATTCGTGTGCCAAATATATGTTGATGATATTATCTTTGGCTGTACTAACCAACATTACAGTGACGAATTTGCTTACATGATGAGTGAGGAATATCAAATGTCCATGATGGGAGAATTAAAATTCTTCTTAGGTCTTCAAATTCATCAACAACATAATGGCATTTTCATTTCTCAAGAGAAATACCTCAAGGACGTTCTGAGAAAATTCGGTATGCAAGAATGCAGAGGCGTCAAAATCCCTATGCCCACAAATGGCCATCTATGCACTGATGAAAATGGAATAGACTTCGATCAAAAGGTATACCGCTCCATGATTGGTTCTTTATTGTACCTATGTGCATCTAGGCCGGATATTATGCTTAGTGTTTGCATGTGTGCCCGTTTTCAAGCTACACCGAAGGAATCACACTATAAGGCTGTGAAACATATTCTTCGATATCTAGCTCACACTCCAACACTTGGATTATGGTATCCCAAGGGCTCGGTTTTTGATCCCATTGGATATTCTGACTCTGACTATGCCGGTGATCGTGTGGACCGCAAGTCAACTTCAGGCACATGCCATTTCCTCGGACGATCCTTAGTATGTTGGTCCTCGAAGAAGCAGAACTGCGTATCACTCTCTACTGCTGAAGCTGAGTATATTGCTGCTGGTTCTTGCTGTGCTCAATTGCTATGGATGAAGCAAACCCTCAAGGACTACAGCATCAATGTGAAGAATGTGCCACTCTACTGCGACAACGAGAGTGCCATCAAAATTGCTCATAACCCAGTTCAGCACTCGAAGACAAAGCACATCGAGATTCGTCATCATTTTCTTCGAGATCATGTGTTGAAGGGTGACATCTCTATTGATCCCGTGAAGTCTGAAGAACAGCTAGCGGATATCTTCACAAAGCCCTTGGATGAGAAGAGATTTAGCAAGTTGCGGTGTGAGCTAAATATCTTAGAATCTTCGAATGTCCTTTGAAAAGGACACACATCCTAACACTTATGCAAATTGATGACTTAGATGCGCAACACACGAAGAAACGTTTTTCTTTAATCAATGAAGACTAACCCTCTAAGTGTGAAGAAATTAATGAAGAATTTGATTCTCAGAGCCCTACGACAATTGTACGCGGTGTCTGAAATCATCATTCTTACACGGTGGGTCACGCCACCACAAAAAGTTGAAAATCTTCAAAATTTGAGTTTTTCATCATTGTGCAAATTCTTCAAATTTTCAAATTCTTCAAATTTGCAAAATCTTCACTCTTTCCGTCTGTGTTCTTCATTGAATATATATATATTTGAGTTTTCTGTCCTCTACAGCATTCACTTATTGCTAATTCTTCAAGTTGTGTTTCTTCTAAGTGAATGTGATCGGACCCGTTCCCCCTCAATGCTAAACTCAATCCAGTCCGTTCACAAATTCTTCATGTGCGTTCTATTTGAAACCCGTTCAAAGTCTTCACTGTGTCCTTGACAGCTGAAGAATTTGCGAACGAAACATTAAAATATTCTTATCTGAATTTTCGGCTTTTGTCGTTCAAACCATTCCTTATCCCTCGATAAGATTTATCTATTCACCCTCGATCTAACACGATCTCCACTTCACAGTTCGTGGGTGACACATGTCGCTAGGATGAGAAGGGTCAGGGGCACGTTTGTCCATTTTCTTTGGACGAGCGGTTTTTCACCTCTGCTATAAATACCCCTCACCCTCCTCAGAGCTCATTTACCCCGCTCGATCTTACTCCCTCGCTCGAGCTCTCAGACCTAGCGCCGCTGCTACACTCCATCGTCGCCGGTGAGGAAGAGCTTCACTGCCTCGACCTCGTCGCCGTCGTACTCACGCCGGCCGCGGAAATCCTCACTCCGCCGCCGCCGTAGCTGTTTTCCATCACCAAGTTAGGGCGTGGAAGATCTGAACGGACGAACATCTCCACTGCCACTCTCAGTTCGTCGTGTTCTACGTCAAGGGTAAATAAAATTTATTTTTACTGCCCTTGTTGATTCTGATGATTTCCACAAAATCTTCAAAAGGTGTTTATTCTTCAACTTTCATGTTCTTTAACACCAACTTGCTTCTGTCCTTGATCAGTTTCTCTAAGCAACGTTTTTCTTCAAGATTCCTCAATTGTGTGGATTTTCAAACTACACAACTCTGGAACCTAAGTCAAAAATGCTTAGTGAAATTCCTCAAGACACCCCTGGTCATCTTCCTCAAACTTGATACTTTTGAAAATCTTTTGAGAACGCATATGACCTCTCCAAAACTCTTCGCACCTATATTCTGTTCACAGGTACACATGTCCGCTGCTGAATCTCTAGGTTCTCATCACCTTAACTAATTTGCAGCGTTCCTTGAAGAAAAATTGCACACCTCATCAGAAAATTCGATTGTTCAAAACCCTCAAGTGAAGAAAATGGCTGATGGTAAAAGACCTCAGAAGGGAGGAAAGAGGCCAGAAACAAATACGGCTTTTGAGATCCCTGATGACATCTATGATGAATATTGTACTCCTGATGAAGCAACTCATGGCAAGGAGAACAAAAATCAGCGCAAAGTGCGCATTCAGAAGATTGAGAGGAGATGGGCAAGAGAATGGAGGGAATATCGCTATGTCACTCCCAAGTACATGAAGAAATTTGCTGTTAACCCTCCATGTCCAAGATCTCCATTGGCTCCTGGCCAAGAAGCTGATCCCACTAGCATCAGAAGAGGTGAGGAATTTCCTCAGGAGTGGGCTAAGCGTCAAGCCAAGCTGGCCAAAGTGGCTAAAGAAGCAGTAAAGAAATTCAATGAAGATTCTGTTGCTGCCGCCGCTGAGGCCTCTGCTATCAAGCCTAAGAAGGCTATGCTGAAGAAATCAGCTGTTAAGACAAGTTCCTCAGCTGCAATGCCCTCACGGCCTGTTCCTCAAGCAAATTCCTCAAAAGCTGCTCCAACTCCCTCGGTTGCAAAATCCTCAGCTGCTCCTGCAAAGTCCTCAGCACCTGTGCATCTTGCCACATGCCAAAGGACTACTGGAATCTCAATTGCTTCAGGAGTCTCTGCAAGTTCTTCAGCTCCACCTCAGTCTTCAACAACTCCGACCTTGCTGAAGAAAAAGGCCACTGCTGGACGAGGCACAAGGCCAAGTCCTCACAATAAGCAAGTCGCCTTTCAGGTTCCGTCAAGCGAAGATGAAGCTGATGATGAAGAATTAGCTGAGCTCATCAGAGATCGACAACAAAGGGCCGCTAGAGCCAAAGGCAGTGCTGTGCCCCTCATGCTGGATCCAAGGAAGATCCTTGATTTTATTGATCTATGGCACAAGAACCCTAACACACCTTTGCCTGAATTAAACCTCACTCCTGGTCCAAGTCACATGTTGACGGCCTTCATAAATGAAGAAAAATGGAAATTTGAAAAGGCCAGGCAGGTGAAGAAGGCTCGGTACAAGAAGGAGCGTTTTCTGAAGAACAATGTTGTGAAAATGTCTCCTGAAGAACTTGTGACTATGCAGGCTGAGATCAAAGCACTCAGTGATGAATTTCATGCATTCCATGCAGATTGGCTAGGTGCCAAAGTCAGATTCGTCAGAATGGCAAAAGGATTTACTCCAAGTGTTGCAGCTTCATCGCAACCCAAATTTCCTCAGACTGGAACATCTGTTCAGTCTGTTGAAGAAAATGAAAGCGCCAGAGCTGATGAAGAAATTCCAGTCTCTGAAGAAAATGCCAGGGCAACCTCTAATATTGCGCCTGAAGAGCAATCCAGGCCAGTTGAAGCATCTGCTACTGTGCCTGAGGAATCTGAACAAGCCAGGGCAACTGCATCAGTTGTGCCTGAAGAAATTCAACCAATTTCCTCTGCTCCTCCTGCACCGATGACAAGCATCAACCTTCCTTCTGCATCAGAAGCGAAGAAAACCAAGGCTGAGGAGCGAGCAGCTGTGAAGAAAAGGAAAGCATCTGCATCTTCAGAGTCTTCAGCCCCCAAGAAATTGAAGACTTTGAGGAGTTCATCTAAAAACCCAATTGATGCTATTCCAATATCAAGCATGCCATCAAAGGAGATCATTCCCTTTGGTGAGGAATATGAAATTCCAAGTAAATCTGATGAAGAAATTCCTTCTGCTGCTTTGATAGAGCAGATGGATGAAGAAATTGAAGTGGATACTTTCTCTTCAACCCCACTGGTATCATCGCCCATGCCTCAGTTCACAGCTGAAGAGGTAGGCGTCGAAGGAACTGAAGAAGATGAGGATGTGGATATTGGGTCTACAACACCTATTCTGAATGATGACTTTTGGGAAAGTCATCACCCCAATTCACCTCTGACAACCCCTTTACATCATGTTCCTCAGTCTCCTGTGCATTTTGAAGAAATTCATACGGGCTCTGATGAACGTCAAGCTTCACTTCACTCTATACCTGAAGAAGTTCCAGTCACTAGCGCTGATGTACATATGTCTGAAGAAATGAAAGCCAAGGCTGCCGCTGAAATTCCTCAGCCAGTGGCTCCCGTGGCTACACCTCAAGAGGCTGTAAATTCTTCAACTATTAATCTTCAGCCCAAGCCACATAACCCTCACTCCAAGAAGCAGAAGTTTAATGCTGAGGATTTCTTCATCGAGCACATATTCTTCACTGACTACAATCCCTATGACTCTGCTCGTCTTCGTCGCAAGCGTTTCTGGACTGCAAGCCAGATGAACTTCTACTCCTCATTGTTGGTTGATAAGGATAAGATCTTTGAACATGAGCAAATTCCTCATGTAGATATGGAATCGCTGCCCGGCTTCACACCAGTCCTCAGTGTTCTTCATGACGCTGGGTTACTCAATTTCTGCACCGACATCTGCGATTGGAATGAAGAACTCATTCTTCAATTCTTCGCCACACTGCACATTACTGGAAATGTTGATGATGTCAATTCATGGGTATTGGACTGGATGACCGATAATACTCATTTCAAAGCACCGGCCTCTGAATTGCTTCATGCCGCCCCAGTCAGTCCTCCCACTGAAGGTGCAAGGCTTCTCTATGTTGAACCTGAACTGTCTGATCATCTGATGCAAGTGCGGATGAAGCCTTTGAAGCCAGGCCAAGCTCCAAGGACCAAATTCCTCGTCAAGGAATTGCTCTATGTGCCAAGGACAGTCTATCGCATATTGACCAAAACCCTCAGTCCAATCAAGGGCCACAACTCTGATGATGAAGAAGTTGTTGGCATTATGAAGAATCCGCTGTTCAATATCATTCACGGTATTCCTATCAACTACCACGATTTCTTCATGAGGACTTTGGCCAATGCTGCACTGTCACCTTTTGAGTTGAAGCCTTAAGCTCCCTGGATCATGAGAATCATCAGATCAAGGTCTTCAATTCATTACATGGCTGACTTTCAAAATCATCTCAGCTATTTGCCCCCTATTGAAGTCCTCAAACGGACTATTTCCTCAGCTAACAAGAAGGGCAAAGCTGCTGTTATTGATGAAGGTACTCGTCCATTGGATGGACAGTTTCACAAAGCTACTTCCTATTCCACCAATGATGACTCTGCAACTCAAGATTCTGCCGCCAAAGCTTCAGAACATCATCCTCAAGCCACAGCTCCGCGTGTGATGACTGATCGTGAACTTCTCCTTAGTCTTCATCAGAAAGTTGATCGAAATCACAAGTGGGTCAATCGTTAGTTTGGTGCAATTCTTCAGAACATGACAGTCACTCAAAATACTGTGAAGAAGAATCACTACTACTTGCATGAAGTCTTTGACCGCACTTGGGCGATTCTGTCTAATCTTCATAGTGCTGAAGAACTCAAGGAGATGGGCTTCCAACAGGACTTTGACTAGTCCCAGCCACCTTCAAAGAAATTCAAGAAAGTCAAAGTTCCTCAGCTTGTTGCCAGTTCATATTCTTCATCGCGCGAGATGGATGAAGCTGAAGACTTGAACGACACTGCGGCAGGCCCTACCTCAACAGACGACCCCAACAATGCTGGCGCTCCTCCATCGACATCATGATGATATTCTTCAGTGGCGTTAGTCCTCATTTTTCGTCCCTTTTGGTCATTCGATGACAAAGGGGGAGAAATTTGAGTTTAGTCTTCAAGCGGGTCTCTTATATATATGGGCTATATATTTCTGTTAAGTTTCAACTCTTGCTTTTCTGAGGTGTTTGCTCTGATGAGTTGTAAACTTAAGTCCTATGGTGGTCTGATACTTTTGAACTGCTTTCTGCATGCTTATTTCCTCAAGTACCTTAAAGCACGCATGCTGAAATCCGTCAGACACCATATTTCATCATGCATTTCAAATTCTTCATATCATATGATAAATGCGTGTATGAATCTCAAGATATAGGAGGAGATCTCCATGATATTACTCAACAATGTGCATTTGCTATTTCAAAGCAAATTCTTCAAATATGTACATCTTCAGGGGGAGTTCCTCTATATCTTGCAATCAAATTCCTCAATATTAGTATTTACACTTCATATGTTTATCCCCGTTGAAAACTTGACCTATATTGTCATCAATCACCAAAAAGGGGGAGATTGTAAGTGCATCTAGTGCCCCTTAGTGATTTTGGTGTATTGAAGACTTATAGGTTAAGGGACTAATGTGTTTGTGAGTGTACACAGGTCTATAAGTCTATGAGGAGTTTGTTATTTACGATGAATGTCGACCCCTAAAAATGAATGTCTTCAACTGAAGACTTTGGTTTTCTTGAAGACTTTGAAAGTGAAGAAATTGGTGTGACCCTGAAGACTTGATATTCATGCGAGGATTATGAAGCGTGAAGACTTTTGTTTTCGTAGTTTCATTTTCTTCTTCTTGAGTCATAGGAAACACCGTACTGTTAAAGGGGGTCGAGGTAAAACTAAGGAAAAGTTTCCAAGTGATGCTCAACTCAAAATCCTACACCTACCCAATCCTTTCGAGTGAAGCCATTGGAAATCTCATACAGTTTAGTCAAGTTCTTCAGTGACAGAGACGAAGTTCTTCTGTTCTCTGAGGAATTTGTTCTGACTGAGGAGTTAGGAATTCGCCAGTGCAGATTGCCTACAAGTGAGGAACATGATAGCCCTGAGGAATTTGATACTCAAATTTCCGACCGTTGTTGTGCTACGCGCCAGCTGTCCAAATATTCTACCCACCTAACGGTCATATCATTGAAGGGCATTTATGTCTTGTCATGTCGGGCTGCTCCCTAGGCTATAAATAGCCGCCCCCTTCAACCACTAGCTGGTTGGCTGCTCCAAGAAATAGATTGACACTTGTCATTTAGAGCATCCCATCCTCCGAGGACTTTGAGCGAAAATCATCAAGTGAGGAAAAACCCAAAAACCCAAACACCTACAAACCCAAAGTGATTGAGCATCACTGAAGAGATTGTTCCTGTGTGGAACCGACGCTTGTTACCTTTGAGGACTGTGCATCCTCCAGATGGTTAGGCGTCATGGTCTAGAGCATCCAAGAGGAAATTGTGGATTGCCGAGTGACCGAGTATGTGAAGGTTTGGAAGTCACCTGAAGACTTACCACGAGTGGTTGGGCGAGGTCTATGTGACCTTAGCTCAAGGAGAATACGGTGAGGACTAGGTGTCCTGGACTGTGTGTTCAGGACTGGGTGTCCGGGACTGTGTGTCCTCAGGTTTAAATACCTAGCCGCTCCAACCAGACGTACAACTGTCACAGCAGTTGGAACTGGTCTACCAAATCAGTGTCTTCACCGAGCTACTGGTTCTATTTCCTCAACCCTTTCATTTCCTCGCATACTTGCTATGTATTTGATCATTACTGTTTGAAGACTTTGTCTGAAGACTTTCTCAATTTCCTCAGTTCAAATTCTTCAGTCTGTTTGTCTTCAGCCTGCTTATCCTGTGTTTACGCTACTCGTACTCTGTGCTTGTTTTCATTTCATCATGATGACTGTGCTACTGCTCTGTTATGCTTGCATCTGACTACTCATTCCACTGCTAAGTAGTTCGTCGCTTAGGAATTTCCTCACCGTGAAATTCCTAAGTGACGAATTTGTAAAAATCGCCTATTCACCCCCCCTCTAGTCGATATAACGCACTTTCATGGATAGTAGTCGATGTGTGGAGTAATAGTAGTAGATGCAGGCAGGAGTCGGTCTACTTATATTGGACGTGATGCCTATATACTGATCATTGCCTGGATATCGTCATAAATATTTGATGTTCTATCAATTGCCCAACAGTAATTTGTTTACCCACCGTATGCTATTTTGTTGAGAGAAGTCAGTAGTGAAATCTACGGCCCCCAGGTCTATTCTTTATCATATTTGCTTCGAGATCTATTTTTATTCGCTTTTATTTTCAGATCTATTATACCAAAAACCCAAAAATACCTTGCTGCACTTTTTTGCTATTTATTTTATTTCGCATTTTATCAAGAGCTATCTATCCAATCTACACAATTTTTATCCCGTCAACTTGACAATTTCTGGCATCGTTACCCGTAGAGGGATTGACAACCCCTCCTAATCGTCGGGTTGCAAGTATTTGTTATTTGTGTGCAGGTACCGTTTACATAGTGTTTCTTGGTTCTCCTACTGGATTGATACCTTGGTTTCATAACTGAGGGAAATACCTACCATAGCTGCGCTGCATCATCCCTTCCTCTTTGGGGAAATACCAAGGTAGTTCAAGCGACATCAGCCACTGTGACCGAACACTCTTGAAAGTAGTGTCAGAGCTTTTGGGATGCCACTAAAACTGTATAGGCTATCTTCTAATAATGTGGATACTGGGTTTTGCATGGGGTAAGCACTTCGGATACATAGTAGGCTGGCTTCTGCACCCGAAACTTGTGGCCCTCCGCTTCTCATTCTACCACGACTACTGCGCTCACCACTTGATTTGTGGCTGAGATGTATAATAACATGGGTTCACCTACACTAGGTGCTGCTAGTATAGGGTTGCCTTCTAGTAGTGTTTTTATTTCCTCCAGTGCAGTAGTTGCTTCAACGGTCCACTTGAAGTTTTTGGTCTTTTTGAGCAATCTATAGAGCGGCAGTGCCTTTTCACCAAGGCGGGAGATAGAGCGGCTTAAGGCTGCCACACAACCCGCCAACTTCTGGACGTGTTTCAGCTCCGTGGGTATTGCTAGCTGGGATAAAGCTCGAATTTTAGCCGGATTGGCATGTATCCACCTGTGGGAAACAATGAATCCGAGTAGTTTTCCGGCGGGAACCCCGAAGACACATTTGTCCGGGTTGAGCTATATATCATAAGCCCGCAAATTTTTGAAGGTCTGGCGGAGGTCGTCCACCAACTGGCTGACGTGTTTGGTTTTAATTACCACATCGTCTACATATGCCTCGACTGTTTTGCCAATTTGCTTTTCTAGGCATGTTTGAATCATGCGCTGATATGTGGCACCTGCATTCTTCAACCCAATGGGCATTGTGTTGAAGCAGAATGGCCCATAGGGGGTGATGAAGGCGGTTGCGGCTTGGTCGGACTCCTTCATCTTGATTTGATGGTGATGTCTACTACGCAACTTTATTCTTGTGGACTCGTGTTGGGCCTCCAAGCGCAGAGTTTTGTAGGACATTAGCAATTTTCCCTCAAGTGGATGACCTAAGGTTTATCAATCCATGGGAGGCATAGGATGAAGATGGTCTTTCTGAAACAACCCTGCAACCAAATAACAAAGAGTCTCTTGTGTCCCCAACACACCAAATACATTGGTAAATTGTATAGGTGCACTAGTTCGGAGAAGAGATGCTGATACAAGTGTAGTAATGATAGTAGATATTGATTTTTGTAATAGGAAGAATAAAAAACAGCAAGGTAGCAACTAACAAAAGTGAGCACAAACGGTATTGCAATGCTTGAAAATGAGGCCTAGGGTCCGTACTTTCACTAGTGCAATCTCTCATCAATGCTAATATAATTGGATCATATAACCAACCCTCAACATGCGATGAAGAATCACTCCAAAGTTCCTATCTAGCGGAGAACATAAGAAGAAATTGTTTGTAGGGTACGAAACCACCTCAAAGTTATCCTTTCCGATCGATCTATCCAAGAGTTCGTACTAAAATAACACCATATGATACACATCAAGCAACTCTAATGTCACCTAGATACTCCAATGTTACCACGAGTATCCGTGAGCTGATTATACGATATGCATCAAACAATTTCAGATTCATAATACTCAATCCAACACAAAGAACTTCAAAGAGTGCCCCAAGATTTCTACCGGAGAAATAAGGACGAGAACATGCGTCAACCCCTATGCATAGATTACCCCAATGTCACCTCGGGAATCAGCGAGTTGAGTGCCAAAACATTGTCACCATTGTCACCACGGGTATTCATAGCAAGACATACATCAAGCGCTCTCAAATCCATAAAAGTATTCAATCCGATAAAAACGAAATCTCAAAGGGAAAACTCAATTCATCATAACAAGATAGAGAGGGGAAAACACCATATGATCCAACTATATTAACAAAGCTCGTGATACATCAAGATCATGCCAACTCAAGAACACGAGAGAGATTAAACAGATAGCTACTGGTACAAACCCTCAGCCCCGAGGGTGGACTACTCCCTCCTCATAATGGTGGCCGCCGGGATGATGAAGATGGCCACCGGTGATGATTTCCCCCTCCGGCAGGGTGCCGTAACACGGTCTAGATTGGTTTTTCATGGCTACAGAGGCTTGCGGCGGTGAAACTTCTGATCTAGGTTAACTTTCGGGGGTTTCTGAATATATAGGATTTTTTCAGCGTTGGAATCACGCAAAGATGGGCATCAGGGGGCCCACCACCCACCAAGGCGCGCCAGGGGGGTGGCGCACCCTGGCGTCTTATGGGTAGCAGGGGCCCCCATTTGGTGGTTCTTTGATCCATTATTTCTCTTTTCTTCCAAAAAAATCATCAAAAAGTTTCGTCCAATTCCGAGAACTTTTATTTCTGCACAAAAAACAACAACACGGTAGTTCTGCTGAAAACAGCGTCAGTCCGGGTTAGTTCCGTTCAAATCATATCAAAACCATATAAAATTGTTGTAAACATGGCATGGATACTTCATAAATTATAGATACATTGGAGATGTATCAAATGGTATCCGGAGTAGGCGTCAAGGAAGCACAGTGAGTCGTGTCCGGCGGTGGCGTCGATGATCTTGTCTATTCGGGGTAAGGGGAAGGGATCCTTAGGGCAGGCTTTATTTAGGTCTTTAAAATCCACGCATAGCCGCCAGGACTTGTCCTTCTTGGGTACCATGACCAGATTTCCCAACCACTCGTGGTGTTTTATTTCTTGGATGAATCCAGCTTCAAGTAATTTTGCTAATTCTTCCCCTATGGCTTGACGCTTGGGCTCGAAAAATCGGTGCAGCGCCTGTTTAACTAGCTTGAAGCCCTTGATTATATTCAGGCTATGCTCCGCTAGTCTTCATGGGATTCCTGGCATATCCGAAGGGTGCCAGGCAAATATGTCCCAGTTCTCGCGTAGGAATGCCTGCAATGCTTCATCGATTGCGGGGTTCAGCTGGGTTACAATGGACGCTGTTTTATTGGGATCTGTTGGATGCACTTGGAATTTGACTATTTTGTCAGCTGGTTTGAACAATGTTGATTTGGACCTTTTACTGAGGACCACGTCGTCCCTGTCCACCGTTGCGCATAGTGTAGTTAATACCTCGGCTGCAAGAGCCTCGGATAATGCTTCGAGGGCAAGAAATGCTATTTTGGTTTCGGCTCGATGGGCTCTATCCGGATCACTTGCGATTGTGATCACGCCATTGGGCCCTGGCATTTTGAGTTTCATACACCCGTAATGTGGTATGGCCTGAAACCTTGAGAATGCATCGCGCCCCAATAGGGCGTGGTATCCGCTATGGAATGGCACAATGTGGAAGACTAGTTATTCGGACCTGTAGTTCTAGGGAGTGTCGAATACTACATCGAGAGTGACTTGTCCGGAGCAGCGCGCCTCTCTACCGGGGATAATTCCACGAAAGGTAGTGTAGCTCTGTTCGACACGAGATTTGTTGAACTGTATTTGGTTAAGGGTATCCTGATAAATGAGGTTTAGGCCGCTGCCTCCATCCATAAGCACCTTGGTTAGTCTGAAGCTGTCCACTATAGGGTCGAGGACTAGTGCGGCGGGTGCTAGGATGGCGTGGGCCCTTGGTTCATCTTCTTCGTCGAAGGTGATTGGTGTATCCGTCCATGAATTTGTGGCTGTAACCTGTTGGACTTGGCCGAGCTCTCGATGGGCTCTTTTCCTCTGATTATTTGAGGAGAATGTCTCGTAGATCGTCAGAACATCATTGTCGTTGTATGGGGGTGTTGCTGAACGTCTACTAGGGTTGTGAGTCTAAGGATAGCTTCACCACTCTTAGCCACCTACCTGACCACCCAACAATCTCGAAGGTTGTGGGTTCGATTTGTGTTCAGCAAGACCGAGTGTATGGGGCATGGTTTGTCGTGTAGCTCATCTAGGAGTGTTCTGGGTCCGGCAAGGGATCTATTCTTCTTTTCGACGGGCTTATGTTCGTGCGACCACTGTGGGTATACGCATTTTGGCCGAGCTTTTCTGGGTTGCTCGGCATGGGTTGATTCCATGCACATTTGTTGTGCTTTCCAGGCACTTTCCATGGCACAATATTTGCGTACCAGGTCTGATAATTCGGTGAAACTTTGCACGTGGCGATGGGCGAGGGCATTCAGGATTCCTTCATCTTGGCAGTTAAACCGAAAAGTTGCTATGATCTCTTGGTCACAGCAATCTGTCATCTTGTCTTTGACCAGGAGGTATCTAGCCTAGAAGTGATGGACTGTTTCCCCGGGCTACTGCTTTACGTACATCAAATCCCATACGTCAGGATTTCCCGAGTTACTTGTGGAGTACTCAACGTGGGGGGTGGGTGGAAATTTTTTTTGCGTTCCAACGGGTTGCGTATCTGGGACTTTGGTGGTGGTGTCTAGCACCCCCGGAAAATCCGGTACGCCAAGTTTGGAATCAAGACTGTCCGCATACTGTCGTGAAGATTCGAGATCATGTTTCAAGTCGAGGCTTGGTTCCGGGCTCTCTTCGGGGCGAATATCGGACTCCAAGCCCGAAGCCTGGGCGAGATAATCGCAAACCCGGACACAACTTGTTTTTGGCTTTGGTGACTGTGAGCCCTCGTCCAAGTCCGGCGTCGAGGTGTGCGATGGGTGGGATGTAAATTTCCCTATTATCGGGCTTGAGCCCGATCAGATCGTAGATCGAGGATTGGCCGTCGGAGATTCCCATGGCTTGGATTCAGTCTAGCAGATCATTCAATGATGAAAGGTCTGCCGGGTCCATGACGTCCGAATATTCAGGACTGACCTGCAGCATAGTCACTCCGGGGACGTTCAAGGTTGTGCCCAGGCGGTGTTCAGCCGGAACTAGCCCGGTCGAATTGACGGGGTCGGGCTTTAAGGCCGGGCTCCATACGACATCAGTCCTTGTTCGGTTTCCCACTCCCAAAGTTAAAGCATCGAGATCAGTAAGTTTCTCAAGGGGAGCTGAAAATTTTGCTGGAGTAAGATCTCCCAGGAGTCGGCGGTGAACTCTAGGTTCCCGAACCTGATCTCCTGACTGGGGAGGGGGGGAGCCTTCATCATGGCCGAGATGGCCGGTTGGATCAGTGCATGGTACGACACTGCCAAACGCAAAAATCTGGCCGGGGAGGAAGATGTCCCTTGCGTGGATGGCGTCATTGAGAAATAGGCGAGCCATTAATCCTTTCGGTGACCAAACAGCAGAACTCTCAATGAAATCACCAATGTCGTTGTCAAAATTGGTGGATCTCGGATAGGGGGTCCCGAGCTGTGCATCTTGGATCATTGGGGATCAAGGGACGAAGGACATGATGTTTACCCAGGTTCAGGCCCTCTCAAAGAGGTAAAACCCTACGTCCTGCTTGATTATATTGAAGTGTATAAGATGATTACAGAGTCGATCTACCACGAGATCAGATGAACTAAACCCTAGGCGAGTAGGATGATGGTTGTTGTTCTAGCCTCTATGGACTAAACCCTTCGGTTTATATAGACACCAGGGGTATTAGGTTTACACATAGTCGGCTACAAGGAAGGAATAAACATGCAGAATCATCTATCTTGACTTGGAGTACACACCAAGGCACCAAAGATCTCATGTCCGGATACGACGCCGCCTCATAGTCCGGCCTTCCAGTAGTTGTAGTGCGGCCCACCTGTCCGGACCATGAGAGATAAGTCGGCGGCCCAAGAACCCCCTAGTCCAGGTCTCCCTCAGGGGGGCAGGGGGCCTCTCTCTTTTCTTTTTCTTTTTAGTTTTAGTTTTTGTTTTAAAACTTTTCTGTTTTCTATTTTACATTTATTTTTAAAACCAAATTAGTTTTATAAAATACAACACTTGCACCTAAAATAATATAATAAATTAGGCTACTGCCACAATTAGTTTGGCTCCAAAATAAAATAGTTTAGTAATTTTTATAATTTAAAAAGCATTTAATTTATTACTTAGGCCACTCTTTTAATTACTTTAGGGCATTTAAACACATTGTAAAAAGTTGGTTCCACCACCAAAATTAGTTATGGATTATTTGCCACACTTTGAACATTTTAGTTTTCATGTTTGGGAATTTTTGAATTTCACTTTAATTTGAACTTGAATCCAGATGGAATTTGAAAAGAGATAGAATCATGGATGATCAACATTGCCTTAGCAAATTAGCTTAAACACATAGTGTTACTGTAACTCATTAGTACAGGGGTGTTACAACTCTCGTCCTCTAAAAGAAATTCTCGTCCAAAGAATTAAGAGGTAGAAGGGAAAATATTAGGATATTCAGCACAGAGGTTATCCTCGCATTCCCAAGTGGCTTCATCTTCAGTATGATTCGACCATTGCACCTTGAGGAACTTGGTAACCTTCTAGCAGGTTCGACATTCAACTTCTTCAAGAATGCAGATCGGATGCTCTTTATAAGTAAGATCATCTTGCACTTCAATCAGTTTTGGGTCCACTTCACGTTCCGGGTCGTTGAAACAACGACGAAGTTGCGACACGTGGAAGACATCATGGACGTGAGAGAATTGAAGTGGCAACTCCAATTGATAAGCCGCCAGTCCACGATGGGCGAGGTTGCGAAAGGGTCCAATGTAGCGAGGAGCTAGCTTGCCCTTGACTCCAAACCGATGAGTACCCCTCAAAGGAGTGACACGCAAATAAGCTTGTTCACCAGGATGATAAGTTGAACCCCAGTGTTTTCGTTCATAGTTGCTCTTTCTGGTGGGACTGGGACGCCTTGGGATTATCCTGGACAATGCGAACCCGCTCTTCAGCTTGTTGAATAATGTCTGGACCAATGAGCATCCGTTCCCCAGTTTCTGACCAATTCAGAGGGGTTCGACACTTAAGTCCACATAGCACTTCGAAGGGTGCCATCTTCAAGCTGGCTTGATAGCTGTTGTTATAAGAGAACTCCACATAAGGGAGAGATTCTTCCCACTTCTTGCTGAAAGAGATAACACAGACCTGAAGGACGTCTTCAAGGATTTAATTGACTTGTTTGACTTGGCCTTGGGATTGGGGATGATAAGCAGTGCTCCAGGTTATATGAGTTCCCATTGCCTCTTGGAAACTATCCCAGAACTTCGAGGTGAATAAACTGCCACGGTCTGAACTGATCTCCTTCGAAATGCCGTGGAGGGTTACAATTTTGGAAATATACAAGTTTGCTAATTAACTAGCAGTGATTGTCTCCTTGACTGGCAGAAAGTGAGCAACTTTTGAGAATTGGTCGATGACAACAAAGATAGCATCGTTACCTTTCTAAAACTTGGGAAGGCCAGTGACAAAGTCCATTTGAATCTTATCCCACTTCCATTCAGGAATCGGAAGCGGTTGCAGAAGTCCAGCCGGTTTCTGATGTTCTGCTTCGACGTGATGGCAAACATCACATTCTTTGATATATCGAGCAATGTCTTGCTTCATTTTAGACCACCAGTATTTCTGACGAATGTCTAGATACATCTTGGTTCTTTCGGATGAATAGAGAGAGGGGTGTCATGTGCTTCTTTCATCACCTTCTCTGCCATAAGCTTGAACCGGGGAACCACAATGCGATCCCTGAAGTACAAGGTTCCATCTTCAGCAAGCGAGAAATCTCTGGATTTCTCTAAGGAAAGATCCTTTTTCATCAGATCAATGTGAGCATCTTTGGCTTGAGCGGACTTAATTGCTTTCAGAAGAGTTGGTTCCAAGACAAGGTTATTCAGAGAACCCTGTGGAATTAGTTGAAGGTTCAGCTTGCATAGCTCTTCATGAAGGCAGGGTTGAGCTTTGTAAACCATGTGATTGTTGCAATAAGACTTGCAGCTCAGGGCATCGGCCATGACATTAGCTTTGTCAGGGCTATAGGATATATCACAGTTGTAGTCAGCAATAGCTTCCATCCATCGCTGCCGACGGAGGTTCAGATCTGGCTGAGTAAGCAGGTACTTCAGACTCTGATGATCGGTGAAGATCTCACAACGATTACCGAGGAGGTAATGTCACCACAGCTTCTGTGCATAGATAACCGCAACAAGCTCGTGGTCATGAACTGGGTAGTTTTCTTCGTGAGGACGCACTTGACGGGAGGCATAAGCAATCACCCTGCACTCTTGCATTAGGACACAGCCTAACTCTTGACGAGAGGCATCGCAAATAGATGATGAAATCCTTTTGGGAATCCGGAGTGGCAAGCACCGGGGCAGAAGTCAGCTTGTCCTTGAGTGCCTGGAATTTCCTGACACCTTTCAGTCCAATCAAATTTAACACCTTTGTGAAGCACATTAGTCAGTGGCTTGGCGATCTTGGAGAAGTTCTCGACAAAATAGCGGCAATAGCTGGCGAGTCCGAGAAAGCTTCTGACTTGCTTGACGTTCTTCGGGGGAGTCCAGTCAAGAATGGCCTGAACTCGTTCAGGGTTGACGGCAATACCATCCTTGGAGATCACATGACCAAGGTGGATTACTTCAGGTAGCCAGAATTCGCACATGGAATACTTGGCATATATTTGATGCTCTCGAAGCTTTTCCAGCATAAGGCGAAGATGTTCAGATGTGCTTCCTTGTTCTTGGAATATACAAGGATATCATCCAGATAGACCATGACGAACTTGTCGAGGTATTCCATGAAGATATAGTTCATTAGATGAGAGAAAGTAGCTGGAGCATTGGTCAGGCCGAAGGACATGACGGTGTACTCGTATGAACCATAGCGAGTAACGAAGGCGGTCTTGGGAATATCCTCTTCACGCACCCGGATCTGCTGGTAACTCAACCTCAAGTCAAGTTTAGAGAATACATAGGATCCAGCCAGTTGATCATACATATCATTGATCTGAGGAAGCGGATATTTGTTCTGAATTGTAGCTTGGTTGATAGGACGTTAGTCTTGGACCAAACGATTTGTCCCATCCTTCTTCTTGACGAAGAGAGAAGGGGCTCCCCAAGCACTGGAACTTGGACGAATGAAACCACTGCGAAGAGATTTGTTGATTTCCTCCTTAAGTTCAAGGAGTTCATGAGGTGGCATCTTGTAGGGTCATTTGGCGATATGAACGGTGCCTGGTTTCATGTCGGTGACGAACTCGACAGCTCGAGCGGGGGTATTCCTGGGAGTTCTTCTGGAAAGACATCTTGGAATTCATGAACGACTAGAACATGTTCAATGCCCTCAAGAGGTGCTGTGTTCAATGCATTCAAGGCATAAAGCCGTGCTTTAGCATTTTGAACATGCTGAGCATGGTAGCTTACTATCTCATTCGATGGATGTAGGAGATGAACGACTTTGGTGGCACAAATGATAGAAGCAGTACGTGCTTTCAACCATTCCATTCCCGGAGTGAGGTTAATATTGGAAGACTCCAAAATAATGGGACAAACATGGAATTCCAACCCTTCAATTTCAAAGGGGACATCGCGACCAATCATGGTGGTTTGACACTGGCCCGCAGTGGTGCGTACCAATAGCGGAGTGTACATTTGCTCGCATCTAATGTCGTGCGCATATGCAAATTTTTCTGACATGAAAGAGTGCGATGCTCCTGAATCGAATAGAACAGATGATGGTACTGATTTAACAAGGAGAGTACCCATCACAGTAGCAGGCTGGTCTTGAGCTTCATTCAGATCAATGTCGTTAGCATGACCACGACCATAAGGCCTGTCATTGTTGTTGTGGGGCTGATTGTTACCACGGCCAGTTGGAGGAAGTGCAAGCTGGTATTGATTCTGAGGGAAGTTCCTGGAACGGTGACCTGGAAGGCCACACTTGAAGCACAAACCATCATTGGGATTGGGAGCAGGAGCTTGGGGTGGCATAGTTTGAAGAGGCTGCCTCAACGGTGGAGGAGGCAGACGAGGTGCAGCATAGGATGACCTTGGTGCAGGTGTAGTTGGACGATACATGCTGTGGGGAATCCATATCCGACGCTTCTGCGATGACGGGCCCGAAGATGAGCCAGCGTTACGGTTGCGCCTAAGGGATCCCTGGTGTTCCTGAAGACCAGCTCAACCTGAATGGCGTTGTTCACCAAGGTGGCAAAATCAGCAAAGTCATGCAGAAGGAGCACTAGCTTGATGTCAGCTTGAAGTCTATCGTGAACTTTTCTTGCCTACGAGAATCAGTAGCAATGTCCTCTTCAGCATAGCGGGATAGGTCACGAAGCTCCCGTTGATAAGCATCTACACACTTGTTGCCCTGGTGAACTCTCGCTTCTTCCTGTCCATGATTCCCTGAGAAATGAAGCGGGCACGGAAAGCAGCTTGGAAATCCGGCCAAGTGATAACTGTTCCAACAGTTTGGGTACGCATGTGGCTGTCCCACCATTGAGCAGCAGGGCCTTTCAGAAAGAGGAAGCAAAAGTTACATAGTTGGCAGGAGCAACACTAGCAGACTCCATCTCAAAAGTGATGTCACGGAGCCAGTCATCAGCATCAAGGGGCTGAGTTGAGCTATGGTAGATGACATGGTTGAGGCGCGCAAAGTCTTGCAGTGTCACTGGGGCTGGCTGTTGATTCATATCAGGGCACGAAAACTGAGCCATGACTCCTTCCATGAACTGGCGATTCAGCTCAAACTGTTGTATCATTACGGCCATGAATTCGGGCGGTGGTGGATTGTTGGCACCACGGCCACGACCAGAAGGCCTAACCATCCTGCTAAAATGCAACAGGGGGTAGTTTAGCATTGATCATTTGCGAAGACAATGAATCATTTATGAGGTAACAAGCACAAAGAAAGGAGTGTGATAGATACATCATAGTAGTCAAACATGACATACGGATCCACGCACAGAGTTGGATAAAATTGGCAGCATGAGTTCAGAAACACACGCAGCTAGACCACTAGGCAGCACGCAGGCACATGGTGGAGGGATACAACAATGAGACATAGCAAAGGCTACATCAACATCGAAGAAAACTGCTAGAGCGAGGAATCTGCAAGGGACAATGCTGGGTGCCCTCGATAAAAGGATCCTGCGGTCCATGAACACTGTGAATCAGATCCTGGCTCCCAATTCAAGAAAGGCTTATTACAAATCTCTGAGTGGATGTGATCACGAGATCCTAATGTTAAGTTAGCAAAATCATTTAACCCGAGTAGAAGAGAGATCAGAGCCCCTGAGTAAAGATCGAGGAGTAAAAGATCCTAACACCACCCAATTGTGATGTGGGCCCGTAAGCCACACAACAATGTTAGTACAAGTTTTTCAATGACTAGACTCAACTTTGGCCAAGGAGTTGGAAAGGGGGCTACCTGTAGGCAGTCAGCTCTGATACCAACTTGGGCCCTCTCAATTCAATTGTACGCTAATCATACACACAAATGTGTATGATCAAGATCAGGGACTCACGGGAAAATATCACAACACAACTCTGGACACAAATTTAAGTCATACAAGCTTTATATTACAAGCCAGGGGCCTCGAGGGCTCGAATACATAAGCTCGAATACAAACGAGTTAGCGGAAGCAAAAATATCTGAGTACAGACATAAGTTAAACAAGTTTGACTTAAGAAGGCTAGCACAAAAGTATCAACTATCGAAAAGGCAAGGCCTCCTGCCTAGGAGCCTCCTAACTACTCCTGGTCCTCGGCGGTCTCCACGTAGTAGTAGGCACCCTCGGGGTAGTAGTAGTCGTCGGCGATGGCATCTGGCTCCTGGGATCCGTCATCTGATCGCAGCAATTGGGTATGGGGGAAAAGAGGTAGCAAAGCAACCGTGAGTACTCATCCAAAGTATTCACAAGACTTACATCAGAACTAAACTAAGTATGCATCCGTATCAAAGCAATGGGCTGTATATGTGGACTGAACTGCAGAAATGCCAGAATAGAGGGAAGGCCTAGCCTATCAAAGACTAGCATCTTCAAGCATCTTGCAGCATCTGAAGAGATAAGGGTAACATATTATAATGGTAGTAAGTATGTTGTAACAACTCCGAGAGATCACTTCCTCGACTCCTTGTGAGAAAGCAATCCCAGAGCCATCATATCCATTTCATGCCTCAGCATCCAGTTCTAGTTGAATCGATCGGGATACAACTCCGAGCGTCTGTTACCGTGGACACGGCTATTCGAATAGATCAACTTCCATGCAGGGGTGCACAAACTTACCCAACACGCTCGATCAACTCCGGTCGGACGCACCATCAGGTCATGACCGGCCTCAACAGAGAGGCCAGCACGCCGATCTACATCCTAAGCGCACATGGGTCTTGGGCCCATCGCCCTTTGCACTCCTGCATGTTGCGTACATGGCCGGTGTCAGTCCTGGCTACCTCCTTATACAAGGTAGGCGCTTACGCGGGTCACCCGGGTGCATGCCGCTCAGTCGCTGACGTCCGAAGAGCTTTCGGCTGATACATATGATGCAGAGTGCCCATACTTATTCCTGCGTGGTGGTTAGTGCGAAAAGGCCAGAGGCCTACTCGGATCACATATCCAAATCGTTAGTGTCTTGGGAGCGCGCGGTAACGATCAATGATCCACGATATGTGGTCCCGTCGCCCATCTCATGGACTTACGGCAAGGGCTAGGAATGCCCGGCCGTGCTATGTAGAAAACTCGCGGGTACTGTTGGTGTCAAAACCAGCGAATCTCGGGTAGGGAGTCCCGAGCTGTGGATCTTGGATCAATGGGGAACAAGGGACTAAGGACACATGCTTACCCAGGTTCGAGCCCTCTCTAAGACGTAAAATCCTACGCCCTACTTGATTATATTGAAGTGTATAGGATGATTACATAGTCGATCTACCACGAGATCAGATGAACTAAACCCTAGGCGAGTAGGATGATGGTTGTTGTTCTAGCCTCTATGGACTAAACCCTCTGGTTTTTATAGACACCAGGGGTACTAGGGTTACACATGGTCGGTTACAACAAGCACTACAAAAAAATTACACTTTCGTGATGATACGTGTTTGTCACAGTAGGTCACGTTTTCTGTCATGCATGTACATCCATGACGATTTTATGACAGAATCAAGATAGTCATACCTGTGCTGTCGTAGAAGTGTTCGATGACAATACCAAAATTATCATCACAGAAGTGTCCACTTCCATGACGATAAATGGCGCGTCATGGAAGTGCTTTCGTTAAGGGTAACCAACACGTGGCATCCACCATAACGGGTCGCCGTTAAGCTATCGGGTTTTGGGTTGGATCCGATAACCCATTAACAGCCCGGACCAATGGGGATTTTCCACGTGTAAAATTCTCATTCGCCGGAGGAACCACGTGTCCGCTCCGCGTTGGGACAAATGTCATCCAACGAATCGACAGGATGCGCCTATGATACGTCGACACGTGGCTCGGCCCAACAGTGGCCCATTCAGGTCAAAAGGCCGGCCCGTTTGATTTGGTCAAAAGGAAGTGGGTCGGCCCATGGAAAGCCTGTTAACGGCATGTTCACATATAGCCCATTTACAGCCCGCTAACTCATGGCCCGTTATGGCGTATCCGAATTAGGCCCAGTAGTGTCATCTGGGCCATCCAATATGATTCCATCCTGTTGTAACTTCCGGCCCATGTATGCCCCATGACGTCTTTCGGCCCATATGAGGCCCTTTGTAACTCTGGGCCCAATAAAGGCCCGTGGTGAAATTGGCCCAGAATGAACAATGTATCGCTTTATACCCATTAACAGCCCATTATTCTATTGGGTCATTTCCAGCTCGTGTTATCTTTCGGCCTTCTAAGGTCCCATTTATTATTAGGCTCATTTTCGGCATTCGATTACTTACGGTCCATTACTAGGCTGTTCCGCTTGTGGGCCAAATCCAGCCTGTGGTTAAAGTTGGCCCATCTATGGCCCGTTAACCCGTTGGGCCATTTTCCTAGCGTCATCAATTGTGGCACATTAATGACCCGTTATGCCTGCCGATAGAATTAAGCTCGTTGTACACATCGGCCTATTAACGGTCCGTTATGGTCGGCCCATAAATAGACGATTTCAATTCTAGCCCGTTTACGGCCCGTATTGCGGTCCATTAATGGTCCACGAAAGTACGGCCCATGTTTGGCCAATCGATCAGATGGCCTGTAGAAGGCCCATTGAATCTGCGTGCCGTAGAAGGCCCATGGATCATACGGACCTTAGGAAGCCCACTACAGCAGCCAGCAGGACCATGGTTACATCGGTCCGTATGTTGCCCATGGTTATTCTGGCCTAGTTCTAAATAAAAATGTTACTGCAGAAAAAGAACTATAGTGACTACAAGCAAAAAATAAACAAGACAATAAGGAAATAAATAAGCAAGCAAGTTACGCTAGGCTATTACGGCTATTACAAATATTACATCCACTGGGCATCAAAGTATGCCACCAGTGCAAATGTCGTGAACAAAGCAGCATATTACATACACTGGGCGTCTAAATTGGCCACCAGTGAAAATAAACGCGGCAACAAAACAAGTCCAGGACTGAAACCACTTCAGAAGAGCTCAAGAAACGATATCCTGGATACCCACCATGCTGGAAAGAAGCTTAGTAAGCTTATTAGTTTTCTCTTGTTTGGCGCTAAAATCATCCAGCGCTTGCTGTTGCACCAGAAAGTATGCATATGAATTCTGCAGGGACTTCCTTAGTCCTTCAGCTTCTTGCCGCATCATAGCTGACTGATGCCTTTCGACTTGTAGCTAAGACTGAAGAAGCCAAAGTGATTCAGGCAGTGAGTTCGAAGAGCTTGTGCCAGCGGTAGTGGCCAGTAACTCGAACACTACATCAATGCAGTACTTTGGGGTTGTCTCACTGTCTAGAAGATAGTTTTTATCACCTTTCTGGGAGACCAACAGGGTTGTCTCACTATCTTGAACCTTATCTGCATTACTTTCTCTACCATTGCATAATGGGGTGCTCTTCTCCAATATTTTGTTCGCATTCTACAAGGGAAACAAGTAGACACATCACAGGTTTAGCATGTAGTATATGACACTCGTTTTGGTAAACTGGTTCAGTAGTAAGGTGGAAAGGATAACAACATGAAACAAACATATATGTATGTACTATGGTCACTGTATTGTCTATATCATTCTAGTTTATGTTGCCAAATCAAGATAGAGGCACAGTTCAAATCATATCTTTTTAAGACACAACAGCATAGACAAAATATAAGTCTGGGAAACTACACAGCACTAGCAACACTTGTAATGTGCATGACATGAGAACATAACTGTTTATACAACTGAAACTAAAATCAACATAGAGCAAGAAGTTAGAACAGCAATCCAGTTAAAGAAATGGGTTTAAAACATACCTATTGTGCAATTGGAGTTTCAATTCGATCCTTCAAATTCGAAATTAGTTGGTATGAGTAAATACAGTGCTGCAAGAGCAAAGGAGTATGGACCATAGATACGGAATCTGACCTGAGAACAGTTGCTCTTCTGCTTTAAATGTGGATTTTGGGTTCGCTGTGGTGGTCTTCGTGCTTTCGGCACTGCACTTGCTTTACAAACTGCTCGTGTGGGGGTACTATATGGTGGACATGGTGCTGTGTCAACTAGAAGTGGGTTACTATCTGCTGGGGTTGGGGTTAGATGGGGTGTAGTTGGTTCTCTGTCCAACGGTGTAGGTGTACAATCTGGAAGAGTCTCGATTATGTGTGGTGGGGCAAGTTCGTGGGCGAGTACAACCATGGTTCTATCTGCATCGACGGGTAGCACCATCTTTTGTGAAGAACGGGTTTTTACTCCCTCAGATATTGCCATCACCCCCTCCAATTCAAATGACTGATAAACAAGAAAAGAAATTGAATGAGCAAATATTGTATGATAGACAGATCTGGTAATTCACATATATGTTGTCTAACCAAACAGGACAGCACGACACAATTTCACATATATGATGGCTAACTAAACAATATAGCATGACACAGTTTCACATATATGATGAATAACTTAACAGGATATAATGGCATAATTCAACATATGATGAGTATCTAAACAGGATGATGTGACATAACTATATGATGTCTTTCTAAAATAGGTTGGGATGAAATAATTCACATACATGTTGTCTAAGTATACAGGATGGCATGATATAATTCACATAATTGATTCATATACTAAGAAGCTGGCACTCGCATGTATGATCTCTAAACTAAGAAGATGGCATTGAATATTGTGTATATGATGTCTAAACTAAGCAATGCAAGACACCGTATGCATGATATGATAAATATAAACATTGCAAGTTAGAGCATACACCTCAGGTGGGATATAGGACTGGTCATCTGTCTCTGAATCCTCCTCTAAGGAGCTACCCATAACCATCGAGATATATGCTTCAACAGGTACCATTGCCTGCTCTGAAGACCTTGTTTTCACTCCAGATTTTTCCATAACCGGCTCAAATGGCTGATACACATGAAGAGTAGTTCAATATACATAGATTGTCGACAAATGAAATACGTAATGAAAAAAAGGATGACATGAGATAATTCACATATGTGCTGCTTGGCTACACAGGATGGCGGTGCATAATTCACATATATGATAACTGGATAAAGAACATGGCATTGCATAATTCACATATCAGATATAGAAAGCAAACATGAGCCATTCACACAAAGCATGTCTAATCTAAGCAGATGGCATGGCAATGCAAGACACCATATGCATGATATGAGAAATATAACCCTGCCAAGTTAGAGCATACACCTCGAGGGGGGGATAGGACTGGTCATCTGTCTCTGAATCCTCCTTTGAGGAGCTATCTGTAACCAGCAAGAAATCTGGATCGACAGGTAGCACTGAATGCTCAGAAGACCTTGTTATCACTCCAGATTTTCCCATGACCAACTCAAATGGCTGATGCACAGGAAGAGTAGATGAATGTACAAACATTGTCGACAAATGGAATACATTATGAAAAAAAATAGTATGGCACAATACAATTCACATATACGATGACTGGCTAAACAGAATGGCATTGCATGATTCACGTACATGATGCCTGGCTAAAGAAGATGGCATTGCATAATTCACATATATGATATAGAAACCAAATAGGTGGCATTCACACAAAGCAAATCTAAACTATGCTAATGACATAGAAGATGTATAAAGTAAGCAATGCGAGGCGCCATATGCATGATATGACCAACATCAGCATGCCACGTTAGAGCAAACATCTCAGGGGTAAATAGGAGTGGTCAGCTCCCTCTGAATCCCCCTCTGAACAGTTATCTTCCTCTGGAATACTGTCGGCGTTCTGTGATCAGGTGTACCTAGACCTGCCTGCCTGCGGCCCACGGCGTGGCTCTCTCGACGGCCCTATATGGCCCAGCTGCGACAACTACAAGACAAGACCCTTGCAAGGGCCCCCTGGCCTTGCGAGGCAGACAGCACCAAGACCTCCAAGGGAGCGGCCTTCCCAGGCTGCCTCCCGAGAAGCGGATATTTCTATGCAGGTGCTCAGCCACACGAGGCTGCGATGACGTGAGCCATGACGACCATGGCCAGGCGGGCGCCAGCCGGCGCAGAGGAGGCAGTTTCCCTTTCGGTGCTAAGGGAGCAAGGACATGCGTAGGTTCCCGAGGAGTCTCCCAAAGGTTTCCATTCCGATGCTACAAGACCAAGACCACGAGCTCGGCAGGATGGATGTCATCACCAAGCCCACCGCTGCGTCATGACCAGAAGCTTTGCAGGCGAAGACCATCTTTCGTCAGGATTAGATGTACTTCTTGTCCCCTTTCAAATTGGCTGTTGTGGGATCCCTTCCCGCCTAAGTTTTGAGGGAAGATGACCAAGGCCACTATAAATATAGGCTAGCCACCACCATAGAGGGGGAGATCCATTCCACCCTCACCACTGAGCCCTCGCGAGGCTGTTCATCCACTCTACTTGTTCACCCTCAGCCTCCTCATGAGGCCAATCCACCACAAAGCAGGAGTAGGGTTTTACACCGCAAGGTGGCCCGAACCTGGGTAAACTGCCATGTTCATCTTCTTCCCCACTCGCGTACTCTCGACGAGTCTAGGCCATAGGGTGGCGAGCTCGAGACTTGGGTTGGTGGAGATCTTCACACACGCCCCAGAGTTCGAACCTTCTTGGGTCTGTGGAGCCCTGAATCCGACATTTGGTGTGCCAAGTAGGGGCGTGTCGAAATCCTCCTTCCGTCCCGTCTCCGCTTCGTCTCCACTTCACCGCTCCCATGGCCGACGCACGCCGAGCCCGCGCCGAGTGCCGGGCCGCTCGTGTTGCCCAGACGGTGCGTGTGGGCCATGGTGTCCGTCGGCGCTCGGCCTCTCCCGCGGCCAACGCCGCCACTGACCCTGCTGCTGACGAGCAGCAGGATTCATCGCTGCCACCCTCCATGAGGCGTGATGGCCACACCGCCACTCTGTCGCCCACTCCCGCTACGTCGTTGTCTTTCCATGTCTATCGCGGGCCGGCGAATGCGCAGGCTGTGCTACTCATGGCGTGCGAGCTGCTGCATTACAGCCCCACTAACGACCGCTACGACGACTGGCTGGGCTGCATCGTCGAGCTCGTCAACGCTGCCGGCGAGCTCCCTGCACCGTCGTGGTCGCTCCGTCCCCCGCCATCCCAGGCAGGCGACGTGGCTCACGGCGCGCCTCCTCCTCCTCTGCGCGCCGCCGACCCCGAGCCCAGGCGTGACGCACCCTAGCGCGACCCGGTGCGTGGATCACCGGCGCGCGATGAGGCGAGCTGCCAGGCGGTGCAGCGGCCGCAAGCTGATGCACGCGCGCTCCTAGCGCCACCACGCCAGCACCAAGACCATGCGCCGCCGGAGGCTGTGGCGCGTGGGCGTCAAGACCAAGCTCACCCCATGCACGCTGCGCCCGTGAGCGCGGTGGGCTGCCGCGCCTTCACCCCAGAGCCGCGCCGCGTCGTCTAGCCTGGCAAGTTCAAGCCAGACCTGCCTCCACGTTACGACGGCACCCCTGACCCTGCGGAGTTCCTCCAGCTCTACTCGCTGAGCATTGAAGCAGCAAATGGTGATGACAACGTCATGGCAAACTTGTTCCCCATGTCCCTCAAGGATGGCGCGCGCTCCTGGCTCCTGCACTTCCCGGAGGGATTGATCTCCTCCTGGGATGAGCTCCGCGAGCGTTTCATCGCCAACTTCCAGGGCACCCGTGAACGTGCCCCGGCAGTGGGCGACCTGCGGCGCGTGAAGCAACAGCTGGGCGAGGCCCTGCACAAATACATACAACACTTCACTAATGTTTGCCTCAAGATACCGAAGGCTTCGGATGAGGCCATCATCTCAGCGTTCACTGATGGCGTTCGGGATGTCAAGATGAAAGAGGAGCTCGCCATCCACGAGGACCTGTGCTCAGCCCTGGAGATGTTCAACCTGGCGAACAAGTGCGCTAGGGCCGAGGAAGGCCGCCTCTCCCTCCTCGAGCTTCCGGAGGCCGATCCTGAAGACAAGAAGGCCAAGGCTAAAGAGACAAAGCGCAAGGGCCCCGCCGTGCTCACGGCCGAGCCTGAGATGAAGCGTGGCCGTGACTGCCCGTTCTGCATCTTCCACAACGTACACAGCCACAACATCAACGACTGCCAGGAGCTCAGGGCACTCTGTGATGAGTGCCTTGGCCGCTGCGCCGTCCGCAGCGATCGTGGCAATGGCCGTGGAGGAGGCTGTGGCGGAGGCCGCTCGGATAACCACGACCCTTGTCAGGACTGGCACGACTAGCCTCACGAGGACCGCTGGCGGGACCAGCCTCGCGATGGTCCCTGGCGAGACCAACCTCGTGAAGACCGCCCTCATGGCAATGCCGGCCTCCCTCCGCTGCCGCTGCCACCCAGGAGAAACGATGACAACCGACAGGATCATTGGGCTGGGGGCTTCCAGGAGCTTCGTGCGATCACCTGCATCTTGGGCGGTGCCCAGGCCCTCACCTGACATCGCATCTTCAAGCAGTTCTCTCGTGAGGTGAACGCGGCCCTCCTGAAGCTTGAGGCCATGCGTCCCCTCCGATGGTCGTAGTACGCCATCACCTTGGACTCCAAGGACAACCTCAAGTGCTCAGCCGCTGCTGGTGCACTCCCCATGCTCTGCACGCCTACCATCAACAACGTCCTCGTCACCAAGACCCTCATCGATGGCGGCGCTCGGATCAACGTTCTTTTGGTCGAGACATTCGAGACGCTTCAGTTGCCTTATGATCAACTCATGCCCACCAGGCCATTCTCCGGAGTGACCGATGGCTCCACCATCCCCCTAGGGCAGATACACCTCCCAGTCAGCTTCGGCAAGCGTGACAACTACCACACAGAGCTCATCGACTTTGATGTCGCCCACGTTGTCCTCTCGTACAACGCCATCCTCGGGTATCCTGCCCTCGCCAAGTTCATGGCAGCAACCCACCATGCCTACAATGTCCTCAAGATGCTAGGTTGCAGCGGCATCATAATGGTCGCTTGTGATGAGAACGACGCAGTCTGCTCCCTTGAGCGTGCCTATCAGGCTGCGGCGGCTGAGAACTCTGATGACGAGGGCGGCATCCAGCCTCCTGAGGCCATCCGCAAGAAGAAGAAGCAGCTCCTCCACAAGAGTGCTCATGAGGCTGGTGCGCCTGCTGGCGGCGCCTCAGGCTCCACACCCATTGCTGGGGCGCCTCTTCCTCCCGCACCGCCTTACTCAGGACGGGCTCGGGGGCTTCCGCCTGGCGAGCCTCTGACCTGACTAGTGCGATGAGGGAGGTGCTCGGGCACCACTTGGAGGCGAGCCTTAACACGCGCCCCCACGAGCAAGGAGCAAGGCGCGAGGCCCGGGAGCAAGGGAGTTCATCACCAAGCCGATCGAGGAGCTTCAGGAGGCGAGGGCCATGCGCGGCAAGCATCGCCCCACATCCCCCGGTGCGGCTATGCCCCCCTGATGCGGGCGACGAGCTGTGCCTCTGGGTCAACATCCCTGGCCTCAACAGGGCCGCTTCGCAGGACCTCTTCTGGCTGTCCCGCATCGGCCAGAGCGGGGGCTACCCCTGTAACTACATCCGCATGCCATTTGGCGTGCTGAATGTGGGCGCCTCATACCAGCGCCTCGCGCAGCATGCTCTGGTGTCTCACGAGGCCAGGCGCTTGGCGTTCATGTCTCAGGACATCCCAGACCCTCGCGAGCCCCCGGGCCTCCTGAGCCCCACAGGCCTCTGGAGCCGCCCAGCTCGTGAGCAGCGATCTCCATGACATGTGTCTTCAGCTACCCCAACGCTTCTACAACAATGGTGGCAGGTGACTTTTTTGTTTGTTTAGTTGAGGGCGCCCCTCGGGCTGCATTATCCTCAGGCTGTCAGGGCCCGCCCCTGCAGCCGTATCATTTTGCCCATGTACCAGAACTGGCTCTGCCTTTTTATGAATTCCCTAAGTATTTCAACCTGCATGTCTAGTGCTTCGCCACCATGAATGTCGCTGCACCCTCAGAACCTGCCCGCGACCGCCTCATGATTAAGGACTGCACGACGTGTGTGCTGTGGTCCATCCCTGCAGCGTTGTTAAACCCAAGCGACAGAGCTCTGTCCCACGGGACAGCTCCCGTGCACGTCACCTCCCGGAGTCCTTGGTGCATTGTTCTCGCATGAGCTGATCGCGAGTGGATGAGTAAGGGCGCGCAGCCTAGTTCATACGACCGTAGTTCGGTGCTTCGCCGTCGCGGGAGCCGCGCGCCGCGTGTCTTTTTGTGGGATTGTTGCATGAGAAGACTGGGCACGGTGTCTATGCTCGGGTCTGTCCCTGCAGCGTCGATAAACCCAATGGCTGAGCTCTGTCTGGCAGGCCGGCCCCGTTCACGTCACCACCTGGGGTCTTTGGTGTTTGGCCTTCTCATGCGATGGCCTCCGGAGGTTCATTCGGCGCAGGTCACCCCACCGCACAGGTTCCATACGTGCGCCCCATGCTAGAAGATTCAGGCGCAACCCGCCTTGAGGTAGGGCCTCGTGAGTCCGTGCTGGCTCACAGGTGCTCAAATACACCTCCTCCAGTTCTGCCGTGCTAGCCACGTGTACGAACAGGGTTGTACACGCTTTGGAGTCTCCCACCCGCGGGAACTCCGACCCATGTCCAAGTGGAAGCCCCATGCTCCGCGCTGGGGGATAAACAACTGAGGGCACCCTAGGGGCTGCACCAACCTCAGGATGGCCTCGCGGCACTGTCACGCCACATTCCCCTAGAATGAGCGCGCGAGGGGGCTGTATACGGGGGCTACGCCCAGGCCTAGCCTGGCGCATGCCACCTCACCAGGTCCCTTGTACCTGGTCTTCTCACGCCCCTCACAGGTGGAAGCTGGTTGGGAAAGGTATGGAGGACTCCGGATTAACCTCGTCGCTGCCCATGTTTCTTCCATGAGGGCTGCTCGTACGTCAAGGGGGACCCCTCAGCATCGCGACTCAGGGGCCAGACTAGTCACGTAGCCCCTCACCCCTTGTTGTCATCCTGGCGATCCGGATGCCCCAACAGCGGTCGAGGTGTGCGCGAGGCTGGGCCCTGCCGACGCAGAGCGCAAAAGCAAACAAGAAAGAAACCGGGCACGAATAGGAAAATCACGGAGTACTAACAGTTATTACAAAGCACAAAGTGTTCCACGAATTCAAGCAGAAGTTTTACGCCTCCACGAGGCACGGTAAATGTTGCAGGATAAAAACTAGGAGGAAGCACCACCACCGCCTTGGCCGTCACCGCCATCTGCCCCTGTCATGGGGAGCCCATCGTCGATGTCGCTGCCGCCGTCATCGCCACCGCTGGCCTTCACCGCCGTAGGCTCGGTGTAGGGGATGCAGGAGAACTTCTTCAGCAGCGCATCCACATGATCCTTAAAGCCTTTGCAGCAGCAGTGCGGGACTCAGGAGCAACCGGGCGGATCACCGCGTCGAAGTTGAAGCTTGGGTCTTGGAGGTAGAGCTGGCTGAAGACGCGCGTCGCAGCTGTGGTGAAGAGCGAGCAGCACTCATCCTCCAAGATGGAGTCCACTTCAGCGGCAGCGCCCTCAAGCGCTTTGGCAAACTTGGAGGAGAGCCCTGCAAAGCCGCCCTCAGGGATCGCCAGCGGCTCCTCGTATCCTCACCTGCAGATGGAGCATAGCACTTCGCGAGACCTGAGCTCGAGGGAGAGGAAGGCTTAGTGCTCCGCGGCCGTCTTCTTCTCGGTGGCAGCAAGGATCTTCTCCCTGGTCTCCAGCTGGGCTGTCGCCTCGAAGACGTGCTGGGTGTGGTACGTCTGGGCTTAGGCCACCTCCTCCTTCAGCTTGGCCAAGCGATCGCGCTCCACGGCCTGGTCCGCGGCCACCTGGGACAGCTCGAAGTCACGGCTAGCAAGCTTTGCCTCGCGGGCCTTGAGGTCCTCTTCCTGCTGTTGGAGTCATCGGGCATGCGCGGCTTACTCCTCCTGAAGGGTCTTCAGCTAGGCCTCCGCCTCATTGCAGTGCTCCTCGGTGGACGCTGCGCTAGCCATCGCCGCGTCGTGAGCCTCCCTGGCTTCGGTGACCTCCTCCCTTCCCTCCGCGCTGGCGGCTTCGGCCTGGCCCCAGGCCGTCCTAGCGGATGTGTCGGCCTGGAGGACTCGGAGGAGACCGAGGGCGACGACCTGGAGGAAGTGTCTCCCCTGTCGCAGAACGACCGGCGTCCCGACCACCCCGCTAGGGCATGGAGCGCCCTCCGGAGGGTGAGCCGTTGGGCTCTTCTTCGGGGTCGCCTGTTCCGACGCTCATGGGGTCCGTGGGGCGGATCCTGACCTTGTCAGGACCCCGATGGGGCATGGGGAAACCATAGCAGGGAGCTCGTCGATGTCGTCATCGTTGGCAAGGTTGCTGAGGAGCTCGATCTGCGACAGGGGAGACACTTCCTCCAGGTCGTCGCCCTCGGTCTCCTCCGAGTCCTCTTCGTTGTCGCTGTCGCCGGAGGACACCAGCACCGGGGAGTTGGGATGCTCGAGCGACACGAGCCCCAGCTCCTTGAAGGCAGGCATGGAGGCGACCAGCTCTTCCCTGTCGTCGCGGTAGTACAGCAGGACGTAGGCCCTGGGGAGCTTCCCCAGGTCGCCGTTGAGCAGGACGGCCATGGCCTTGTCCAGCTCCTCGTCCGTCAGGCTCTCAGCGCGCAGCCTGATGCTGCTCGTCGCGCCCTGGAATTCCCACATGGGGCGCGTGTGTGACTGGAGCGGTGCCAAGCGCTGCATTAGGAACTCCTTCACAAGCATGCCCCCCGTCAGCACCTTGGCCACCATGTCTGAGGTCATCCTCCTCAGGACGGGCTCCGTGCGAGGGTCAGAGAGCTTCTCGTGGCTCCACCTCTCGAGCCGTTCGGGCAGCTCAGTCGACAGCTCTAGCCGCGCATTGAGGCCCGTGGTGTCCATGAAGACCCAGCGGTGCCAGAAGCCCTCCACCTTCTTCCCGGCCTTCAGGAGCACATTTCCCTTATGAACCGCGACGAAGGACACGCAAGCCGAGCACTGCATCGAGTCATGCAGCCGCAGGCAGAAGAAGGGGCGAAGGAGCGGCACAGAGGCCTCACACCCACAAAGGCCTCGCAGTAGAAGGCAAAGATGGATAGAAGGAGAATGGAGTTGGGTTGAAGATGAAGGGCCTGGATCTAGTAGTGATTGAGGACGGTAACGAAGAACTCCGAGAGGGGTGGGACGAGCCCCGTGAAGATGCTATGGAGGAAGAAGGGGTACACCGACCGCGCCAAGGTCCGTTGCTCGGCTGAGCCGGCCTAGATGACGGTCTCGACCCAGTCGTTACCTTCGCTCGCCGTCTGCGGGAGCACGGGGTTGAGGTGCGCCACCTCGACGATGGAGGACGCACCAAGTGCTGGCACAGGAGAGGAGGAGGAGCTTGCGGCCTGTGCCGCGGGCTTCAACTTCCCGGGCACCATTCACGTGGCCATCGGCGCTGGAGAAGGAGAAGGAAGGGGGCGGAGTGCGAGTGGATATGGAGAAGCCTTTGACTGCGAGAAGGGGATCTGGAGCAAGGCAAGGGGAAGCAATGATGGCTCAGCGACGGCCACTAGTCTTTTGTCAGCCTGGACAGTTGCTGAGGCGACGTGGGGGAGCAGAGGCGTCCGTGTCCCGTCGAGTACCACGTGTCAAGACTAGCCCGCAGGCGATTGGGGCCCGCGCGCTCCGCCCTCTCTCTCTTTGTCTTCGCCTCGAAGCTAGCCCAAGCGTGCCTTGGGCCCGGATGCTACTATCGGTGTTCTGGGATCGGGGGTACCTAGACCTGCCTGCCTGTGGCCCACAGCATGGCTCTCTCAACGGCCCTATACGGCCCAGCTGCGACAATTCCAAGACAAGACCCTTGCGAGGGCCCCCTGGCCTCCCGAGGTGGACAACACCAATACCTCCAAAGGAGCGGCCTCCCCAGGCTGCCTCCTGAGAAGTGGAGATCTATGCAGGTACTCAGCCTCACAAGGCTGCGATGATGTGAGCCATGATGACCATGGCCAGGCGGGCGCCAGCGGGGCGCAGAGGAGACAGTTTCCCTTTCGGTGCTAAGGGAGCAACGATAGGCTTAGGTTCCCGAGGAGTCTCCCAAAGGTTTCCATTCTGGTGCCACAAGACCAAGACCACGATCTCGGCAGGACGGATGTCATCGCCGAGCCCACCGCTGCGTCACGACCAGAAGCTTTGCAGGCGAAGACCACCTTTCGTCAGGATTAGATGTACTTCTTGTCCCCTTTCAAATTGGCCGTTGTGGGATCCATTCCCGCCTAAGTTTTGAGGGAAGAGGACCAAGGCCACTATAAATATAGGTTAGCCACCACCATAGAGGGGAGATCCATTCCATCCTCACCACCGAGCCCTCGCGAGGCTGTTCATCCACTGTACTTGTTCACCCTCAGCCTCCTCATGAGGCTAATCCACCACAAAGCAGGAGTAGGGTTTTACACCGCAAGGTGCGCCGAACCTGGGTAAACTGCGATGTTCATCTTCTTCCCCGCTCGCGTGCGCTCGATGAGTCTAGGCCGTAGGGTGGCAAGCTTGAGACTTGGGTTGGTGGAGATCTTCGCGCACGCCCCAGAGTTAGAACCTTCTTGGGTCTGCAGAGCCGTGAATCCGACAAATACAATCTGGAATGGGGGGAGGGGGGACCCCCACTTCACCCACCATGGAGTGGCGTCTGCATTACATTATATTCCCATGCAACGGTCTTCTCTTTTTCTCTACATGTTTAGTATGATTGTGTACAATAACTGACATGCATAATAAAAAAACATAGTTAGATTATGTAAGGCCTAAGGGGTGCATGCATAAATCAAGATTGATGGTAGCAAACGAGTGGATAGATCCAAAACTAATGATAGCAGGCAGATAATAGCTTCATTTTAAAAAGTTAGACGATGGATCATCTGCTATTTGTTGCCCACCCAACATGAACCACATAGAAGACCCGAGATGAACCAGATAGTAGACAAATACTATTTGTTGCTGCCTCAATATGTGCCCCACAGGCATTTTAAAACTGAATTTTGAACATTAGTTTGTACCTGACTCGGAGTCTAAGAGGTGAACAGGACGATAAAGTAGCAGGTAATAATAATCGATGTATAACGTAAGCAGACACGAAAGAGTCCGACCTCTCTTCCGAAACTGTGTAGTCCTCAGGTTCATCTGCTCAGTCGATGATGGTAATGTAGTTGGCGTGGCTGCCGGCAACGGGGAAGATGATCTGAGGCGGTGAAAGAAGGTCTGCAGGGGGGATCTCTGCTACAGTGAACGCTTCCGCCGATGGTGCACCTCAAGTGGGGTGGATGACGGCATGGCAGGAGCAGGACAAAACACACAGAGTTTTCTTTGACACCTATCTGAAAATGAAGTAAATCTGTAAGGGCTCCTTAGAATTGGAGGATTCTAAAAACGCAGAGACAGGAAAAACACAGGAATAGGATAGGAATGCACATGCAAAACAGAGCATTTGCAAACACAGGATTTCTGTCAACCTGGGTGTTTGGTTCACATGAATTGGAAGAACGCGGGAATGGAGAAACATGGTCAAATTAAAGTCAAACCACATGAAAATGTAAAATAAGAATCTTATTATGGCAGTAATGCACTTAGTCCTGTTCTTCATGCATATTAATTTGAAAAGGGCGTCGAAGTGGATATTAAAATTCCTACGTTTTTTCTTTGAAAGAGACACCAAAGGAAAAAAAATCCTCCAATTTTGCTTTGCTCCATTCCTTCTAACCAAATGCACCAATAGTAGTACCGTAGTAAAGTTTCCAATTCCTATGTTTTCCTTCACTTTTTCTTTGAACCAGTGGCGATTCTAGGAGGCAGTATTCAACAGGGTGAAGCCTGCCCTTGAAATATTTTGTGAGCTCATTTGGTCCACATGAATATCATATAATGGCTATATTGCTAAACCGATTCAAATTGTGGTTCAAAAGAGCATTTAGTTTTCTCCCTGTTAACTTTGTGACCACGATCATTTATTTCTAGATTTGCATCTGCTTTGAACCAAAGGATCCCTGAGGGATCGACATGAATGTAGAGTAACAAAGTGATGCGATGAGTGTGCAACCTCTTTGGCATAGCCTTGTCAACCTCAGCATCATTGGGTTGGACGTGGAGGATGGTGATGCTGGTGTGACTGTCGGAGGTGAGGAAGAAGTTCTGAGGCCTCTGGAGATGGCGCCGAGGGTACTGCTCTGCTGTGATGGACGGTTCCATTGTTGGAGCAGCTCCGGTGAGGTATGCAACGGCGAGGCTAAAGCAGGACAAGATAGACAACGTTAATCTGAAGTGGGAGTCTAATAGCATCTGCAATATATGATGTAAAATACATCACCAAAAAGTGCTAGATGTAAAATGCATCAGCCGCACCGTGGCCACTTCGACAGATACTGTAAATACTGTTGACTCCGAAATTAACTAAAGAAACTGAACTTTACACTCGAAACTGAATTTTACTGTTGAAACTGAATTTTACTAACGAAACTGGTTGAACTAGTAGCAGAGCACTGCAATAGAAGTTTAGAGCGTTCGAGCACTGGTAGCAGAGAAGCAGTGATCTAAATCAGCAGTCGCTCGAGCAGGGAACACACTAGCAGAGAGCAGCTCGTGCAGCAGCACCGCGAGCGAGTGCTAAAGCAGCAACTCATGTAGCTGCCGCAGGTCGTGTAATAGCAGCAGCAGCGCGAGCGAGAGCAAGAGCAGAGCAGAGCAGCAGCATGAACAAGAGCAAGAGTGGAGCAGCAGCATGAACGAGAGCAAGAGCGGAGCAGCAGCGCGACCGACAGAAAGAGCAGAGTAGAGCAGCAGCAACAACGAAAGCAAGAGCAGAGCAGCAGCGCAACCGATAGCAAGAGCAGAGCCGCAGCGCGAGCAAGAGCCGGAGCAGCAACAGCAGCAGCGTGAGCGAGAGCTGGAGCAGCAGCAGCTAGTGCAGGTGAGGAAGTCGCCGGCGAGGAATCAACAACATGGGGGAGAGACACCATGGAGGAAGTGGCCGGCGATGGCGCCGTCGATGGAGACCTGCCATGGCTGCTCGTTATCGAGCACCAGCAGCCCCATGAGATCGAATAAAAGATAAAATGCAGCAGTGAGTGCAGAACCTCCTTGGTGACGCCGAGTAGGCCTCGGCTTCATCGGAGGAATTGGTGAGGGTGCTGCGGTTCCGGTGGGGCAGGTGAAGACAGCGTTGTGGGGATGGAGGTGGTGCGGTAGACGAGGCGAACGTCGGGGCAGCTCCCTGGAGGTGGGGACGGGGCGGCTGATCCGGCGGGATGACGAGATCAACGACGGATACTCATCCGTTGCGGTGGATGAAGGACGTCGAGCTGTTGCTATGGACGATGTTGTCGGGGAAGAGGCTGCGACTGGGCGGCGGTCGGGAGGCTGACGAAGGAGCATGGGGTTTCTTGGGTTTTGGTGGCCTCGGTGTACGAATGGGGGGAACGAAGGGGAAGGTAGGGGGAGCCATGGCTTAGGGACGCGCTTGTCCGAAATGTGGGGTAAGTGACGAACGTACCCCCACCAGTTTTGACCACGCGACGTCGAGGCGGCATTTCCAACTGAGGGGTAGAAGGGGGATTTTGTGTGTCTGGGCTGGGGGACCGATTTCGGATGAGGAGGGAGTTTTCGCGTGCGTCGAAATTTTGGGATAACAAGGCGCGGCACGGGTTGAAGAGGCGGGAGTTTCGCAGCAGAAGAGACAAAAGATACTCTAGCTTGAAAATTTCGGGATAACAAGGCGCGGATTCCATGTTCGGTTGAACAAACTTGACATGTAAAAAAAAAGACAATTCATACAAGATACAAGAGGGTCATGTCCCCTTTTACTATATTGCTATAAATGCCATGAAAAACAACAAGCAAAATGGAAAAAAAATCGGGAGAACAAGATTAGCCTGTACAGTACCAAATCAATTCGCACTTCCCTCCACAACAACAAAAAACAAATCAATTCCCACCACAAGAAAGAGTCCTGTCCGTTTTTATATGATTACAAATGCCAGGATCTCAAATTTCAATTTTTTAATCCACGTTATGTTGAATTCGAATATATCGTTTGGTGATCTTGCGGTTTATAATGGATGTAGTCCTACATTTCGATCTTCCATCTTATATGAACATTTTACTCCACCCTATGAATATATATATATATATATATATATATATATATATATATATATTGTCGTCTACCATATGGACTAAATTTTAATCAATTTTCCCTATTTGAATACGATTGTTGTCAATTTATACCATCATTTAAATATTATCTTGATAACAGAAAACATGCATATAGTAGTAGTCATATTTAAATATGAACTACATGTACCATACGAGCTCCAATTCAAATATTTGTATCCATATTATGTTGAATTCAAATCACAGTACATTGGTCTAGGTAGCGAGATGTTCGGGATAATCTAAACCCTGATTTCATATGTATAATGTGTTTAACACACATAGCAATGCATCCCCCCTGCCCACACACACAGCATTTAGATGTTAGCTTTGAAAGCCACACATTATCTCAAATTCGAATAGTTATGTCCATGCGTGGATGCAATGTGGTTAGACGATGCCTGCCATCGGCATCACAAATTCAAATCGATTTGGCCTTGTTCGATGTGAATATAGTATATAGCACATTTGATTCAAAACCACACCAAGCATATCTGCATTATATTCATGCATGCTTGAGTTACAAACATCATGAGCTCTTATTCAAATATTTGAATCCACTTTTATATTGATTATCATCTCTGTGAGTCTTTTACACGCACACACATTCCTCCTCCCTTCGTGGATACCAATAACTTTCCTATCGTGCATGCATGTATGCCCACACACTCCCCACCACTTTGAATCCTCTACATCGCGCACACACGTTCTTGTTCTTTAGGTCGGTCTCCCATGATCTCCATCTTTCCAACACACACCTATCAATATACCCATATAGCTAGGTAGGCTTGCCTATGACACACATAGTCCTTCACCTCCTCTCACCATCCATGCCTCCCGCCCTAACTCTGAGGCACGTGGGCACTGTCGCCCCCTCTGTTGTTATCCATCTTGTACTCGTATAGTGTCACAACCTAGCTCCCCCCCCCCCACTACACACACACCTCTCCCTAGTTGCCTTCGTCACTCCGGGTGTTCTTTATCTCTGACACATGCATGCATGTGCACCAATCGATTTCCCTCTATGCGCGGCCAGGTCTCTTGCTATTTCCCCACACAAAATGTCTGATCTATATCTCTAGTTAAGTCTCCCCCTCTCTACCCATGTACACATCGACCAAACCACGACCTCTCTACATAGGACCACCTACCATACACACATTAATTGCCCCTCCCCGTCTCATCATCCATGCCTTCTGCTTTGTCTATCGACGAGACAAGCGCGCCCACGCACGTTGTCATCTCCTCTCTTTAATTATCGATCTCGCACTTGTACTCCTTCATTGTCTTCGCCTAGTTGGCCTCTCGCATCATCTTCCAATATGCACCCCCCTCCTTTCCTAGCGCTTGTACGCTTGTAAAGGTCTTCCCTCTATCCGTGCGTATCGATATGTTACGTAAACGATCCCTCCCCCTCTCTTCTCGTATATCGCCCCCTCCACATACATATAATATGTATTTAGGCCTCTCTTTGACAGAAACATATGTATAGAGGCATGTCGGACACACCATCTCCCTCTCTATCTCTAACACACCCACGTGTTGTACGTGATCGAATCTTGCGGCCGAATAGAGCAATGGAATCACCGAGTCGTATGAAAAGAGGGCTAGGTGGAGCCGTGGAGGACATGTATGAAGAGAAGAGGTGCACGCACGCACGTACTGCCTCCCTCATGCACACGCGCGGGTACACGGTGGAGCACATTTCTCTAAGGAGAGTTAGGCCTCGTGATAATTTAACGCATGTTGAAAGACTTGTTAGATGACGTGGCAGTAGTACTTTGAGCATGGTTAATAGTATAGCCAACAACCGGCTATATGGAGTTGCCATGTCATATATAGTCAACCTAATAGCCAACGTGTATAGTATAGCTACTAGTTGCTAAGCAGTACTACTTTATTAGTGCATGGCCCACTGTACACTCTCACAACGTGTATGGTATAGCTAGTTGCTGTAGCCGGCTGTTAATCTAAAGCCCGCTTCCCTTCTCTCTCCTCTTCTCTCTCATCCAACTCAACACAAATATGGGCCCTGTTTGGATATTCTAACTTAGCTAGAGGTTAGAGTTAGTTTCAAGCTCATGACTAACCCTGAACTAACTCTAACCAAAGAGGTGTTTGGATGACAGGGTTAGATTGACAAAAATGCACTAATAGGAGAACTAGCTCCAATTAGCACCTCTTCGGTGGGATAGTTTTTTTGGGTGGGTTAGATGGAACTAGCTCAAACTAGCCCTCATGTTTGGATACTTTAGGGCTATTTGAGCCCAAACTAGCTCAAACTAACTCTAATCATTATAGCCTACTGATTGTAACTTATTATACTTGCTCTTCCGGTACGTGCAAAGCAAGTAGGAACAAAATACTAGGAAGTTCTTGTTTCGGGAGATGTCTCTCTTTTTCAGTCAATATATTTTTCAAATAAAATGATGGGGGGGCTCAATGAAGCCACGTGGCACATGTGGAGGTGTTCTTTGCCAGCTTCTTGTGTGGTTTGATCACACTGACGTGCTGATGCTTCCAGAAGAACGTAGACACTGCTGGGTATAATGAGGTTAATGTAGACGCGAATCCCAGCCATTCCGAGGCACTTAGACCGTTGGATCAACATCAATGAACGGCTAATATCGCGTCACATGTGAAATTGAGAATTTCTAAACTGGTTATAGAAATAGCTAGCAGCGGGCTAATCATTTTTTGCTCCGAGAGGTTGTGGGCGTCTTGCTCCGCCATGACGACCTTTGAGAACGCGAGCCCACTTACGCGTCCGAGAAACGTATGTATTGAGGATTTCTAGCGACCGATCTCGTTAAGGAGTCAAACCAAGTGTTGCCCTTTACAAATTAAGTTAGGCGGTAAACTTACAGGCCGTCGCGCTGGCATCGCCCCAACACACGGTCGGTGCGGCCCGCCGCTCACCGAAGGGACGCGCATCGGCTTGGTGCATCACAGACACGTGCGACTGCATGTAAGCAGTAGCACCAACACACGGTCGGTTTGCCGCTTAGCATGAACAGACGGTATGTCTGGCCCGCCGCTCACCAAAGCGACGCGCATTGGCTTGGTACATCACTTTATGTTCGACCGCATGTGAGCAATAGCAAACCGACAGGCCAAGCTCCCCCGCCTACCGCACGCTTAAAGCCAGCCTTTTATTGTAGATCCCTTTAAAAAAATGAAGATTACACATAGGAGCAGACCTTGGCAGATGCGAATGCTCGAGTGGCAGTTTCATGTGCAGGGGAGGGGCGTGGTGTGGCAGTTTTGTAATATGCCACGGCACTTTTTTTTCTACTGCTGTGTACGTGCAATAACAGGCACAGTCGGATACATATCTTACGGTTATTGGGGCGTTCGCGAGGAATAGCCTCGTGGCGAGCTATTGACTAGTCTTTTTTTCACACGCATTACATCGACACATATCATCTCTCTCCCTCTTTCCCAAGCACACACCTAGTCTCTCGGGACTTCTCGCATGCACCATCTCTAGCTATCTAGGTCGATGCCACCCACATACACTGCATTTAGTACGTTTTACACGAAGAGAAGAGGTGCACGCACGCACGCACTCGTCCTCTCTCACACATGCATCTGTAGCTACGAATTATAGTGTTCTCAACCATCCGATTGGCTCTATCATAGGTTCACGTTGCTCCTTGGCCTTGAGATTGAGAAGTTTAAAATGCGGAGGCTCAGCTGGAGGCATGATGTTTTGGTTAATGTGCAGGCCGCACACGACACCAACACGACGCGAGCTTGGTCTGCCTAGTGCGCAGTCGGGTGAGTACAACTAGTAGTAGTATTTCTTTGATGTGTCGCGTCAACTCGCAGAAGTATGCAACACTTCCTCAACAAATAAGCATATAAGTAGCTTATACTCCTTACCCAAAGCATCTTTATATCCAACACACACCAAATATCCCTTCGACTATTGGAAAGTAATTGCTGCATCGCCACCAAAATCCACCATCTCTTAAGCTAAAGTAGACCGAACTAACCCCTATATTAGCATATTACTAAGATAAACAGAAGGCACTGTAGAATCATTTAGGAGATGAGCTTGTCAATCTTAATGTGGAGGGACACCGTCCTCGACAACCCAGCCCCGGCCAGCAGCTTGGGCAGCACTGTGAAGAAGGTCCGCTCCTACATGCCGATGGCGCCGGGCTCCTTGCTGCTTGTCACCTCGATTTCCACCTTGACGGCATCGGTCCTGCACCTTGCTCGATCAGCCGAACGGACGAGGTGTATTCGGTCCTTGCACACTGGAGGCTTCAAGGGGCGGAGGCATAAGGGGCAGTGGAGCAAGGTGAGGTCCATAGAGACCTCCATCGTCGGGTCCTGTTCCATCGGCATGATCTCACCCTCCTCGTGCACCACCATCTCTCGCTTTAGGCCCGGGGCATTAGAATGTTTTGCCATCACATATTCATAATACTTAGGTGCATTAAATCAACACATGCAAGTATCAAAAGGAAAGTCACGGCATGCATGCATGCGTTGTAATTAATGCATCGGTCAACGTAAATTATTGAAATATATCAAGTGCACTGCTTTGATGTGTCGCGTCAACTCGTACAACAAGGAGAAGCTTGATTACAACACCCTCTCCCTCGCCCATGAGCGTGCTGGCTCGCAGGACTAGGAGAAGCTTTCGCTATATGCTCTCCCTCCCGCACACGATGGACATGCAGTAGTTCATTCGGTGTCAGCTGGCCAAAAGCATACTAGTAGTACTCCACTGTAGTAGTACCATCATTGTTCGACTTCCCAAAGAGGCGAAGAGCCAAGCACAACTTGAACGCTTGTGTGGCAGTTTCGTGTGCAGGGGAGGTAGTATAGTAACATAGTCTAGGATAGCGTGTATCGTGCCTCTAAGCTTAAAATCGTTGGAGTCGGCTCCATGCTATGAGGCCGTCTCGAAGCATTTTTTTGATTAAAATAATCTTCTGGCCCTACCTGTCATCCTGGTGATTGTAGTTTGCACGTTGATCTGGTCAAGAGAGGAGTATATATTTTAATTTATGGTGGGGTAAATGTTAGAGGTTGCAGCAAATATTGTACAGTGCGGATCTTTTAGCCAAGTTTAGAGGCAAGCATGTGAGGCCCGTGCTATGATGTGTCGCGTTAACTCGTACAACACGGAGAAGCTTGATTACTAGTACGCCCTCTCCCTCGCCCATGCGCGCGGTGGCTCGCAGACAAGGAGAAGCTTTTGTTTATTACTCCTACAAAAAGCTCTCCCTCCCCCACGCGGTGGACGGACATGGAGCAGTTGATTCGATACTGTAGAAGTAGTAGTAACATCATTGTTCGACTTCTCTAAGAGGTGAAGAGCCAAGCGCAATCCGAACGTAGCAGTTGCAAACGCTCGCGTGATAGTCTTATGCAGTGGCGGAGCATGACCAAAACACAAGGGGGGGCCAAATATATATAAGAAGGCACAATATGCATGAAAAAAGTAAAGTCATAGAACAGATATAAGAGATAGTTTTGGACTAGTAAATTTGTTCACACAAATACAACTTATAACAAATTTTTGGAAATCTAAATGAATAAATTACCACCGCATCTCAATTCCCAGGGTGCACTTCGGGGTTGAGGTCCACGGAGCAAAGGTACGCCGGCATCGACGTGCAGCTCGAGGGAGCATATATACTGCTTGTGATTTGTGAAGAAGGACATTGAGGATTTGAGGTTCAGGCAGTCTGGCGCCGCCAGCGACGACGTGCGGCTCCGGGAGCATAGCCCTTGTGATTTTTGAAAAGGACATTGAGGATGTAAGGTTCAGGTAGTCCGCCGGACATGCCGCCGTCATCGCCGTGGACGGTCGTCGATTGCAGACTTGCAGTGATTAGGGTATGTGATGGAGACAATAACGTACATGAGTTGTTTTGATCATGTGTGGTGCAATCTGCAGCTGCGCTATGTTGTAAAGGGCTAGGGCAAAGTGGTACGTATTATACTAGTACTAACTTCCATTTTCCAATTTCAAAGGGGGGGGGGGGGGCTCATGACCCCGTTTGATCTCCACGTAGCTCCGTCAGTGGTCTTATGTGTAGGGGTGGGGCGTGGTGTGGCAGTTTTGTGATAATTCTTTTCTATTATTGTTTGCGTACAATAGGTGTCACCGTCGGATGCAGATCTTACGATTATTGTGGCGATTTCTAGTTATATTCATCTTACAAAAATCAAATAATCCCAAAACAAACCCGACTACGTTTCTTGTTTCTAGACATGAATAGGAATCAACCAATAATAGACGTGGACCGTGTATGTTTTTAATACCTTGAGACGTCCCTAGCACGGAATGCAGCGGTCAGTTCATTGCATGCAATGGTATTAATTAGCAAATACTCCCTCTATTCCTAAATATTTGTCTTTCTAGAGATTTCAACAAGTGACTATGCCATAAATGAGTACATACAGAGCAAAATGAGTGAATCTACACCGTAAATATTTAGGAACGTACGGAGTAAATATTAAGTTCTCTCGTTTTACTCTCCGCCTTGGTCGCGGTGCACAATATTGGGTACTACTACTCACTAGTCTCTTTTTGACACGTATTTACGTTGATACGGCTTGAATGCCAACGAGGGAGAGGGTAGCGGTTCCCAAAACATTGAATGGTCAATGATGCCTCCTCATTCAATTAGCATGCAGAGGGAAGTAATTGGAGAAGCAGAATGTAGTCAGCACGATGTGAATGCAATGTAGTTTGGACTCTCATATAAAGGCGTCCCACCACTCCAATCCATCTACTTCTAGTCTCTGCGGAACACTGCTCACTCCAATCCAAGACCAAGACCAAGTGACAAGAAGCCACAAGCACCCATGGCGTCGATGGATGCGAGCGGCAGTCGGCTGTGCCAGATCGTCCAAGACACCGGCCTGCGGCCCCGCACCGCGTGCAGTGTTTTCAGACGGTGCTGGCGACCGCCAGCGTCATAGCCCTTGTCGTCGCCGGGTTCGCCTCTCGCATGGGCGAGATGATGGTTCGTTCCATCCGCAAGTTCACCGCCATCAAGAAGCGCGCGGACGACCTTGCTGTACTCCTCCAGCCCGCGCGCCCAGGCTCCTCGTTGCCTGCCACCCTCATCGGCCTCCAAGGTGACAAACTCTTTGAAGCACTGGTGGCCCTGCAGCTGCCGGAGGTCACGACGAAGAATGTGCACCTCGAGGCCGCGCTCGCCGCGCAGCGCCTCGCCATGCAAGAAACCGTCAACATGCGCATCCATGCCTACGAGGAAATCATCTACATAGGCCACTACAAGGACAGCGAGGACAGAAAGACGTTGGCCTTCTTCCACCGGCTGGAATCTTTGGACGCCATTGTTCGGAAGCACGTTGACCTGGCCACAAAAGCCGCTGCTACTTAGCCGCCGTTCGGTGGGTCGGCCCACTGAGTCGAGGAGGAGGAGATCATCGATGGATGCATCTTTCTTCTTGCCTCCTGTAACCAGCACTGCATCGCCTCGTGGCCTTAATGTTTTATTAGTGTATGGCATTTTTATTCCAGTCGTAAATGACATCATTGTTCGACTTCTCAAAGAGACGAAGAGCCAAGCACAACCCGAACGTGGGAGTTGCGCATGCTCGCGTGCCAGTCTTATGTGTAGGGGAGGGTCGTGGTGGCGCAGTTTTGTGTCATTTCTTTTCTATTGATGTTTGCGTCCAATAGGTGTCACCGTCGGATGCAGATCTTACGGTTATTGTATCGATCGCTTACGAAAACCTTATAATCCCAAAACACTTAGACGCGGTGGATTAACTTGACCTCGTTTCTTGTTTCTTGACATGAATTACGGAATCAACCAATAAGAGACGTGGGACGTGTATGTTTTTAATGCCTTGAGACTACGTAGCAATGCATGATGTGGTCAGTTCATTGCGTGCAATGGTAGTACTACAGTAAATATTAAGTTCTCTCATTTTCCCCTCCGCCTTGGTTGCGGTGCACAATCTTATCTATACCTCTATATCTATACCTATACTAAATTGAGACTTCCTTGAAATTACCACATTAATTAAAATTTATGAGCCGTTAATCTGGTGGGACCGAATTATTACGGTGTAGATCGATCCAATTTTTCTCGGTTGTGAAAAAAAAACCCACACAAAGGCCCACAATTGTTGTAAAACCGAATCCAACAAAGGCATGATGCTACAACTACTCCACGGTTAGAAATCTCAAGTTGTGAAAAAATAAACCCACACAAACACGCACAATTGTTGTAAAAACAGAATCCAAGATAGACACGATGCTACAACTACTCCATGGTTTTCCTTCCCTAAATAAAGCAATCTCCAGCTCAAAAACAATCCTCACGTTAATCCTGGATCCTAACCTGCACGTCTCCCTCCCACACACATCAATGCTTTCCATCACAATCAAGCACCCCGTCGATCAGTCACCTCAACGTTGTCAAGCATACTTTGCAGTTAAGATTTGCAACGATGTAAAGCTAAGGCTGCTTCTGCGGCAGAGTTCAGGTCCTCCTCGGCTCCTCTAACTCCAAGAGCCTCCACCTCCTCGCAGGAAGGCATCCAACAGCAAAAATTTCCATAAGACGCGATCCACTAGACATGTATTCTTGATGGTCGGTCCTGCTATAGACGACTTCTCCCTCCCTGATGAGAGGTAAGTTGTGATGATCCTCCGCTTCATGTACTCTTGTATGATACCAGCTAGAGCAGGAAAGGACGGATCCATCTGCAATTGCCCAGATCGGAACTGCCCTTTGGTTTGGTCTCCTACCATCAGACTTAATCCCAACCATTATATAATGCTACTTGGATATAATTAGTAGATGGAATTTAGGTTGCTTGGATAAGTGACGTTCAATCTATGATTGATTCCAGCATGTACATATACAAACAAAACTGTCGGAAGGCAGCCAATACCTGGGAGCCGACGGGGAGAGTGTTTTAGGCTCGATGAGCTTCTTACCCTTTTATCTATATCTGCAGGTTACTGCTACGCAATCGCCCTTATTTTTCTCCTGCGCTGCAACTTCATCATCCAAATGCTATGAAGTACCACGGGTGGAGGCAAACGTGGGCGCATCAGTTGATGGTGGTCGCCATGTACTTCTCCATCATCCTTTCCGCGGATCAAAGAAACATACAGGAGAGGCCAGCGATGGAGTAGAGCTGTGATGGAATCTCTAGAGAAATTCCAAAAACAACTGCATGTGCAGCCCGTGCTATTCCCAGTAGAGAAATAGAAGTCTTTTGAGAATTGAGATTAGCCCCAAAGACCAGTGCTCATGGCATTGAACGTCCAGATTAGCAGATCGACTTGCATACGCGATTCTGGGTTCTGTAAGTCAGCAATGGAGAGGAGCGTGATGTAATCTCAAGAGAAATCCCAAAAGCTACTGAATGTGCAGCCTGTGTTATTTCCCGTGGAGAAGGGGAAGTGCTTTTGAGAATTGAGATTAGCCAAAGACTGGTGCCCAGATGGCATGAGATGTTTCATTCTCATGTTATTTTTTTTAATTAATTTCCATACGCGATTCTGTAAGTCAGCAATGGAGAGGAGCCATGATGTAATCTCAAGAGAAATCCCAAAAACAACTGAATGTGCAGCCTGTGTTATTCCCGATGGAGAAAGATAAGTGCCTTGAGAATTGAGATTAGGCAAAGACCGGTGCCCAGATGGCATGAGATGTTTCAGTTCTCATGTAATTTTTTTTTTGAATTAACCAGAGGAGTTCTCATGTTAATATTCTTCTATCATGCATTCTTTTAAAGATAATTAGTGCAGTCTTCTGTTTGTTGAATTGGTATGCGGATCTGTAATTGGTTGGAAATCTACCAGTGTAAGTACAAATTCCAATTCAATCAAATTGCCATAGAGTAATAAATTTGTGTATAACATTATTCCCTTTGTGCTACCGCGCAGTCTCCAATCCACATTTATGTCATGTCTGTGTGGTTTCTCTATCATGTCATGCAGGCTCACACTAAAATTCACCCAAACCATGAACGCTCAACACTTCTCCGCCGATTCCTGCAAGCAATAAAATCTTCATTGTAGCCAACGACGAGTGTCCAAGCAGTATAGATGTCAGATGTTTTTGGACTAAAGCATCAATCTGGTGGGTCTTCAACATAATGTCCACTATATACTCTCTCCATCCCAAAATAAGTGTCTCAACTTTGTACTAACTTCAGTACAAAGTTGTACTAAGCTTGAGACACTTATTTTGGGACAGAGGAAGTATCATGTATGCAACACTTCTCTCAGTTCAATTGATATCCACTACTTCCAATCTATTGCGATCTATTTCCTATATATTTTTCTTCTTCATAATGATCTCATGGGTCCATTGATATAACAATTTATTCACATTTTCTTTCCAGCATGCATGGTTTGCCGGACAACATGTAAACTGATGATCTACCTTTGGACGTTCGACAGATTCACCAACGTTGATGAATCAATGACCTTAATTAAAGACACATAATTAGCAGTTTCGCATTAGATGGTGCTATAGCATATGGTGATGTTTTAGACTTCACTTGTGAGGGGCAGGCCGTGTTAAGGTTATTACTCTCTTATTTGCTCTTCATTAAATCTACACCCATATGTGCTACTAATCCATGTTTTTACTAGATCTCCCTAATTTATATCCTCTAATTGCAGGCATTATAATTCTCATGTGAAACTACATAATGTCCATCGCTAGATCCAATGATAAACAACCAAGGTCGCTTCCTTTACCGTAAATCTCTCTAAGAGTCCAGACTCCGAACACATCTCCTTCACATAATCTCTCTCAACAGTCCATAAATCAATCTCTTCCTTAAAAAAAAAAACTACAGTATCAATCTCTTCCCAGCCGTGCTTCCTGTGTCCAAATCTGCGCTGTGCCGCTGCCCTCCTCTTATTCTCCATCAAAGCCACCATTGTGCATGCAATGCACTAATACCGCCGCTGTCAACTCCAGAGGCTGCCTCCAGGGGCAGTGCAGCAACTTCCTTTCTCTTTGGCAGATCCCGGTCCTTCTCATACTGCGGTGGAGAATCGGATGGGTAGATGGCACCTCCTGCGGAAGGAGACGAGAGTCCTATTCTTTTTGTTTGGAGGAAGAAGACGAGGGCAAGCACACCCTACTGCTGGAGACAACGAATAATTACTCTGGCTGCTGCTGACGCTCATGCCCTCTTGCCGGAAACAGTAGAAAAAACAGCATGCGCCTCAGGTAATTATTGCTCTTCCTCGATATATTTACAGTTGCGTCTCTGAAACTATTTAAGGATGAAACTCAGGATTAGGTGAGCAAATCTGAGAACTATGTCCGATTTTCCTATATCGATGGTGTGTTGTATTATTATTTATGAATGAACTAGATTGCTATCCAGTACTAATCGTAATATACTCAGTCAATCCATGAGAATAACTACAGCACGTGTGACAGAAATTCCCCTCTTAGGAAATCAATTTGCATGTTATAAACTTATAATTTATAGTCTTGAGTATAAACGTAATATCACCCAAATCCGGCAGGCTGAGGAAGCATTGTCCAATGGAGTAGTTGGCATTACCTATTGGTCAGTACGTAGGAAATTGGGAGATGTATGGATTTAATTATAGGCTTCCTTAATTCTAGCAATTAATAATTTGGCCCGTTCATGCAGGTATATGCATGTGTCGTGCTGCATGTTTGGACATTGATAACATCATAGAAATCCATACAGTTCAGATATGAAGCATCACAGAAAAGAAACGTACCATTGATAACATGCATCTTCAGACCTGCAAGTTGCGACTGACAGGAGCGTTGAGATGATTATATATGAGCGCAACATGCGTACAGGAATCAATCTAACAACCTGTTTCCGATCTATGCTTTTTTAGTTGAATAGTTGATCAATGGTGGATGACGATTCTGGCAAAGCATGCTCCGATGCTTACACCCTTTGCCACCAGAGGTCATATTATGAACGCCATTGTGCCTGCTGCATGGATCGATTCTCAATTACCGATGGCAATAGCCCCTTGTAGATTCCTTTCTATTTATAGTGCTCCATCCTCTTCACCAATACATCTTCGTGAGAAGCAACTCTGTCAGAAAACACTCAAGAAATTCTCGAGGAAAAATGGCTGCAGCTTGCTCTGCTCGGGAGAAGAGGTGGCGTCATATCGACCCGGTAAAGTCTCGCCATCGGAATATTGAGTAGAAGTACAGAACGACCATGATACATGAGATGAGATTATTATTTGGACAGTGCAGGGGAGAAGATGGTCATGGAGGATATCACGTGCAAACCCATATCCAGCGGCCCAGCCAAAACACGGTGAGGACTCGGCTGGGGATCGAGATACATGAGCATTAAGTTCGAGATATGGTAAGATATGTGTTACATACTACATGCTCTGGACTTGCTGTTGTGACACATCCATTGGAATAATTATTCTGCTAGAGGAGTCAGTGCCAAATCTACATCAGAATATGAATAAGAATGCAATCTTCCGACACTTGATTCTTATATTTTATTGATTAGCACCAAATAATTGTACAACCGAGTAACTTTTGAAATACATTTATGAAAGGTTGTACTTGGAGAATTTCGTTTGGCTAAGATATATTGACACATCTAATTTCAGATGGCTAATTGGATCGGTATTTGAGCCATAAAGTGCAGAAGGAAGTTTTCAAATACTCGCAAATCAAGAATATTAAGAGCATCTTATTCTTCGAAATGTATATGAAGTTATTTTAACATCGACAGTTGATGTTGTTTTTGTATCTCTAAAAACAAAAAATAAACAATTGATTGCAATGAGCCAAATAAATGTAGTGATATTTTCTTCATTATTGAATCATAGTTTCTTCTGAATGAGCATTTAAAAGGACGACTCAAAGGCTTTCTCTCTCTGGGTTTGCTAACCACAAGCCACTAGGCAGAGTGGCTGTGCATACGTGCTGCAGCAAAATTGTTCTGCTACATGTGTGTGCGTTCAGGGAAAACATGAAAGTAAATTTGTCACCTAAGACCATCATCTATGTAGTACATCTATACTCCGTACGGTCCAAAATACTAATTTTATACATATTCTAATATGTGGTTCAAGTGTGTCCAATACAAGTCCGCTATATATAAGGTGATGTGATGTGCAACAAATCTCTCTTAAAGTTTGGTGTAGTTGTTTAATTCCTACTTATTTGTTGTATCGTAACTTGGTTTCTTCACTCACTTGAAAATTTTCGTTACTCAATTTGAACATCATATGAAGTGCCAGGCATATAAAGTATCTCGGAATATTCTTCTTATTATTTTTCCTAGAACGAAACTGTTTATAGGTGTAAAGATATTTTTGTGGTATGCCGTAGTTAATACAATTTAATATTTTCCATGCATTCTCAAAATAAAGAATTTGGCCACCATGATATTATTCCGAGATAGTTACATGTATAAAGTTCAAGAATGTTTCATGCCAAAAAAAAGTTCAAGAAAGTACACATATGAATAGACCTAGCAAGACTATATATTTGGCGACTCTGCATACTTCCTAAATAAGACAATACTTTCAAAAAACTATTCCTCATATATTCAATGCATGCTGAAATAATATATTGAGCTAAAATCAATGACACGTACTATTTTCAGTTGTCATCATATTAATTATTGTTATTCCATTTGACCAAACTCATTTTCAGAATTATAATCACTCATCAATCCCCATGTAGTATATTTAGGTTTTATTACATGGCATGTCCAAGTGTGATTGTGCGCAACACATTGGTTTATATTAATAATATAAATTGTAATGTAATATTTAGTACCTAGACCGTGCGAATGCACGGGTTGGCGACTAGTATTTACTAATTGGAAGCACTAATCGAGGCTTCACGTTAATCATGGTAATTAACTATTTTGTCCGTCCGATTTCCCTAACATCAATGTTTAACCGATTGGACGAGTTAGGAGGATTGGCGTGAGCTATCCAGAACTTAGGAGCACGGGACTGCTTCCTTTCTCCCAAGGGACTCCTCCCCCAATTTACCTCAAACGAAAAAAAATATCAAACGATCTTTAACCCTTGGACGAGGTTGGAGAAGTTGCACGAGCTATCAAGAACGTATGAACATGGGACTCCTCTCCTTCCTTTCTCCCATAGGACTTCTCCCCCAATTTACCTAAAATGAAAAAAAAAATCCCAAACGACAATCTCCTGATTTGTTTTGCAGGGCGTCTTGGCTCCATGCATGGCATGTCCGATTGTGCAAAGGAAAGGTCGATCAGCTCCAGACCACCACGCTGGTGTTGCCGCCTCCCAAACCTTGCTCATATTCTGACGTTACGCACTCGGACACCACAACAACCTCAGCGGGTGCCCGTGTAGCAACGCAAGGGCTCGATGGGCTGCGGCAATTGCACGGGCATAGCTGCCTGCAAACTTCTCGATCTATATCCTCCAATTAAGGCTGGTGCATCCCTTCTCCTTCCCTTCAATAGTTTGTGGACGTAACTACATGCATCACTGGATTGAATAAGAACACCTGCGTCCTGCAATTTAGTTGACTTGGTTTCCTCAATTTTTGTTGTTGTTCTCTCGACTCTGCCCTGTCCACTAGGATTTTTGGAGCACTGAAGATGTGTTTGTGTTGGGACAGGAAATTACATGCATACTCTTAAACTCAAGGTTCTGCTACTGATATTAAGGACCACACTCTAATCCTACTCTCTAGCATCTGAACCTTCTCAACTAGAAACTACACCCCAATCCAGCATTTATCTTTCAGGCTAACAAAGGTAATGATGATTTAGGAATTGGATGAGGAAGAATACAGATGGGAGACAAGTTACGGGCTGTCCTCGGTAAGACCGCCAAGTAGAGCTCTACAGGGCACGGGCGCACCGGCCCTCCTGTTTGATGTCAGCTCATGCTCTAACTCAATAGGCAAGTAAACACATCTCCAATTTTTTTTTGTTCTCTAATCCATCAAATCGATGATACAGAACCAACATATTGGATTGATTCCAGAGGTCACATTCATAGGATATCTGCTTGCAGTCGTACATAATTACTGTTCCCTATAATTTTTATATCAAATTATATGTAGTTAATCTCTGGAGTTAATTACACGTTATTTTCTTGGAGTAGTCTCAACAATTAGTACTGCTCCCTTATATTTGTACTCTACAACCATATTTGTGCTCTTGGAATTTAATCAAACCAGTATCTTGATCTCATATTGTATACTGCACATATCGGTGTTATTAATTTGGTTGTATCAACCATTGTCTGTAGTTCAGATCCGTATAACTAATTGTATGTTCCTCACCTACGCCTACAACTAGATGGTTACACTTTCATGCTGAACCGAATTCAGATCTTTGAACATACGATTTGAGTATATATAGGTACAGCTACATTCATGCCATTCTTTCTCACTCCATTACGTATCTACTCCTACGTACTTGAATTTTTTACTCCGAGTTAATCAGATTTTTTATTTGTGGACATTTGCTAAATAAGTAAACTTTTTTTTCTGTTAACAAGCACTATGATGTAACTTTTTTTTTTGTGTTGACAAGCACTATGATGTGTTTTCATTTGTAACCAAGGCCAAGTGAAGAAGCCCTTAAATAATAGTTGTTGGGAATACAGAGTCACATCGAAAGTTTTTTTTTTAGAAAAACACAGCAGCATGATTAAGTATTCCTACATGTGCAAATTTAACGACCACTTTGTTAATTCAGGACAAAACAATAAGAACTAGCACCTCCAATTGTAAACAATTTATTATTAGGAATACACAAGAATACACAGAGTGAGTGAAGTCCAAGTTTTTTAAACTTCGACTACTATTGTGTACGAAATTATTTTGATTGCAAAAGTAAAATGGTATTATCCAATTTTTATGAAAACAAATTGAGACATAAAATTTCATAGTGAATGGAAGGAGTATATATAGCACACTCAGCTCAAGTACTGACCCTATGCCAGCAATAAGCATCATAATGCATATATATAGCTCATTTCAGATGACGTGCAGTTTGGTCCCTCGAACAGTGAAAAATTTATGAACATACAACTTAGGTAACAGAAGCCTAAAATTTTAGCTAAGTAGAAGATCTCAATAATTTGTTGGTCTCTTATTTTAATTTTAATTATTGCGATTTAAAACCGTTCACTACATTACTTTTAATAGTGTGTATAATGAACTACATTATTTTCCGTTTTAAGCAACGGCAACAGATTATTTCAAGGACTGTACTATTTATTTTTCGAATACCGCTAGCGCGTGCAGGTGCACGGGTTGACAACTAGTGTAGTGTAATGACTAGTCTCTTCTTGACCCGCATTTATTACATTGATACGGCTTGAATGCCAAGCAGGGAGAGGGTAGCGGTTCCTGATACATTGAACGGTCAATGATGCATCCTCAATTTGTAGCATGCAGAGGGAATTAATTGGAGAAGCAGAATGAAGCCAGCACGATGTGAATGCAACGCAGTTTGCACTCTTTGAAGCCGCCCCACCACTCCAATCCATCTACCAAATCGTACGCACCACTGCTCACTCCAATCCAAGACCCAAGACCAAGTGACCAAAAGCCACAAGCACCTATAGAGGCGATGGACCCGAGCGGCAGTCGGCTGTGCCAGATCATCCAAGATGTCGGCCTGCGGCCCCGCACTGCACAGTGTTTCCAGATGGTGCTGGCGACCGCCAGCGTCGTAGCCCTCTTCGACGCCGGCTTCGCCTCTCGCATGGATGAGATGATGGTCCGCTCCATCCGCAAGTTCACCGCCGTCAAGAAGCTTCCGGACGACCTTGCACTAGTAGAAAAAGGCCCATTTGTCCCGGTTCATAAGGCCCATTTGTCCCGGTTCGGGAACCGGGACTAAAGGGTCGGGACTAAAGCCCCACACCTTTAGTCCCGGTTCTTATACGAACCGGGATAGATGGGGCTCCACGTGGCCACTGCGGCGAGCCCAGAGAGGAGGGCCTTTAGTCCCGGTTGGTAACACCAACCGGGACCAAAGATCATCCACGTGTCAGCAGCTCAGGAGCTGGGGTTTTTGTTTTTTTTGGGGGGGGGGGGGGGGGGGTTGGGGGGTTTTGGGGATTTTGTAGGGTTAATTTAGGGGTTTCATATATTGTGTTAGCTAGCTAATAGCTAAGAGAAGTGTCCTCTCTTATCTCCGTGCTTGGTCGACGCTACGTACTATACGTATAGAGAGGACTCGACACGCTAGCTAGTAAGCAAATGAAGGAAACCATTAGTACACAAGATCGTCATGAACATATACAGAGAGAAGTGATCGACCTCCTCCTTCTCCGAGAGATTGGTCGAACAAAGTTTTCGTATATCTATCCGACGCTACTAGCTCCATATATACAATATAAGATCTCTTACAATCCCTAACATTTGATGTCAAGTTCCACATGGTATTCTCCGGCTGGATTGATGACGTGGTCAAGAAAGAATCCCGCCAATTCCTCTTGAATTGCTTTTATGCGATCTTGTGGTAGGAGTTCATCCCGCATCTGCCAAATCTAATTTGAAGAAGGGGGTCAATACATATATATGAATGAAACTCAACACAAATGATGGTAATAAAATAAAATTGTGAATATTATTGCTTACACACTTCATATTGTTTTTCAGAGTAGCCCCGCTTAGAGGTCGTCGCGTTGTAGATGTACTCGCAAACGTAGTATCCACAAAAATTATTCCCGCCTTCCTGCCACAACCACTTTATGAGAAATAAAGGTCAATCAAACTGATAATCAAGCATTATAAATGGTATTGATGAAACTAGCTAAAATCAATGGGAGATGCGCGGAACTAGCTAGTAGTACTTACTTTCGGGTGTGTAAATCGCAGCTCCCCCGGCAGTCCCGGAGCTTCTGTGGTGAACACTTTTCAAACCCTACGAGACAAAGAAAATAATTACTTGATATCAGGAAATGACCAAAGTTGCCGATATGGTGCGATAATGATCGATTGAACTTACTTCTGGAGCATTTCAGTCATGGCCGCATACTCCTTGGGATCTTTTCGTCTTGATTCTAAGATGGTTACTAGTCCCTGCTCAAGCTTAATCTCTAGGAGAATAAAGTGGAAGCTGCGCACGCATGCATAACTCATCAATTACATTACTATAACCTCGAGTAATAAGGGAAACCGAATATGCAGAAGACAGTAACACTCACTTGAAGTTGTAAGGAAAGAGTATTTTATCTTTGTTTTGATTTTTAAGCAATGATTGTAGCAAGTTGGCCTCGGTTTCTTTCGCATTATATGTAACCGTCCATTCATCTATGAGATTTGTGTTAATGAACCCAATATCATAGATTTGTGCATTTCTGCATTCGACGATCTTCAATCTGCATAATATAGTGAGGATAATTATATATACATGCAATGAAAGAGCTGAGCTATATATAGAGACTTAATTACAGAAGTATAGTACTTACAGACAGTAGCAAGTGATGATTATTTTATCGAGGTCCTTTTGATTGAAAAACTGGAAGAACTCCTCAAATGGAACAGACAACAGATCAATTCCAACGAGGTCGTGCTCCTCTTTAACTCTCAGCGTCAAAATATCCTTCCCAGACTTGCAGGTGTCCATGTACCACTTATGGAATCTTCGCATCATCGTTGTTAGAGCAGGATCACCAGGTCTGACGAGAGGCTTCCCGTACCGGTATTTGTGTTCATCCACCTCCATTGTATCAAAATGTGCATCGTCGGGCAGGTAATCACCAGGATTGGTACCGGGCAGCATCCTCGGCAGATTTGTGACGATATTGCTAGACACCTTGAGAGGGGGGCACGATTGGTTTGCCTGTTCGCCGAGCTGGGGATTTTTTTTCCCACTTCTTCGTTTTGCTAACCTTTTGTCATTTGAAGTAGTTCCTTCCACTGCCTTTTTCAGAGCGCGGACATGGTTGTCATCCGGCGGAGGCGGTGGTGGTTGCTTCAGGTTCTTCAAAGTGCGCTTCAATTTCATCGGATCCATCTTCTCCTCCGGAGGTGGATTTTTCTTTGCAAAAAAGTCCTTCACTTGGGCTTGACAGATCTCCGCGTTTTCCTCCTCGGTCATCTCGTATGGTAACTTCTCTAGAGGCTTGAGAGATGGACCGAATATGTATTGCCTCCCGCCTCTGGCTGTACTGCTAGACGCCGGAGCAGCCGGAGCGGCTACGACTGCCTTCCTTCGATGCTTACGAGGCGGAGAAGGAGGCGGAGTGCTACGACGCGCCGGAGCAGCCGGAGCGGCGGCGGCTGTCTTCCGCTGTTGTTGACGAGGCGGAGAAGGAGGCGGGCTGCTCGGACGCGCCTGCGCAGGCGGAGAAGGAGGCGGAGTGCCGCCACGCGCCGGAGCAGCTGGAGAAGGAGGCGGAGTGCCGCCACACGCCGGAGCAGCCGGAGAAGGAGGCGGAGTGCCCTGATCACTCGCCAGAGGAGGAGGCGGAGGAGGAGGCGGAGTGCCCTGACTCGCCGGAGGAGGAGGCAGAGGCGTCCAGTTCGGAAGGTTGATGAGCTCCTTCCGCCATAGACATGGAGTCTTCAGAGCAAGACCCAGCTGAGTCTCCCCTACACCGGTAGGGTGGTCAAGCTCGAGCTCCTCAAATCCCTCAGTTATTTCATTGACCATCAGAACAGCATAGCCTTCTGGAATCGGAAGGCAGTGAAAAGTTGCGCCGGGTTGAGGAGGTGCAACAGAGCCGACAGTCGCCTTGACTTTGAGGTGCTGCCATTGCGCCATAAGGTGGCAATCTTGAGCCTCCGTGATAGCATCCACGGGGTAGCTGGGATCCGTGAAGTGAGGCTGCTGAAGGAGCTTAGTGGAAGCCACGCTGCTTCTCCGCTGAGATGGCGGGGTAGCTTCTGGGGTAGCTTCGGCAGGTCGCTGCCTCTGAACTAGTGCTTGTTCCTCTAGCGCTCGTACCCTTGCATTCAGCTTCTGCAGTTTGGTCTGCAACACTTTTCTCCTCCTCTCCCGGGTTTTGTAACCGCCTGCGCTGGGAAACCCTTCCTTCCACGCAACGGAGCCTGCCGTGCCTCATGTTCGTCCTGGGTGCTCAGGATTCCCGAGGGCCTGTGTGAGCTCATCGTTCTCTCTATCGGAAACGAACGCACCTTGCTGCGCTGCAGCGATATACTTCTGAAGCTTCTTGATGGGTATTTCAAGTTGCTCCTTCGTCCAACGGCACTTCCCTGTTTCAGGGTCCAAGGTTCCCCCAACCCCGAAAACCAAGTCCTTGAATGGTCTGGCCAGTTCAATGTCTCTGGTTCGACCCCTTTATCAAGCAGGTCCTTCTCAGCCTTGTCCCACAACGGCCAGGCTTTGAGGTAGCCACCTAACCCCGTGCGATGGTGATACTCCTTCTTTGCAGCATTTTTCTTGTTTGTCGCTGACATCTTCTTACTCTTCTCCGATGTCTTGTGGGCCACAAATGCGGGCCAGTGATCTCTTATCTTCTCAAATCGGTCGGTGAATTCTGGAGTCTTCCCTTTGTCGACAAACGTTGATTTCAACTCATTCTTCCACCTCCTGAATAGATCTGCCATCTTCTTAAGAGCATGAGCCTTGACCAATGGCTCTATAACTGGCTTATCCGGATCCTCCTCTGGCGGTAGGGTGAAATTTGCCTACAGCACGGTCCAAAGATCATCTTTCTGTCTATCATTGACAAAAGACACTTGAGGGTCTTCGCTCTTAGGCTTATTCCATTGGTGGATGCTGATCGGGATCATGTCCCTAACAAGAACCCCGCACTGAGCAGAAAATGCTTCCTTGGTCCGGCTGGGTTCAATCGGTTGGCCATCGCCCTTGATTGCTGTGATCGTGAACCTTTCATCCTGGCGCAACATTTTCTTCGGGCCTCGTCTCGTTACCGAAGTTTGGCTCGATCCGGAGGGCTAGAAAAGAAGAAAGAAGAGAGTTAATATGTGTACATACCAAAACAATTAATGCATGAATTAGCTAGTCAGCACAGGCTTAATTAATATATATACCTCGCCGGACTTTGCAACATCTCCTTCCTCCGTTCACTCACCGGAGCAGTCATCACGGTCTCCTTCTTCCACCGGCATTCCGTCACCGGAGCCATCATAATCATGTCCTTCCACCTCCATTGTTCGATCACCGAAGCCTGCTTCACCCTCTCCTTCCAGACCATCGGTGTCGTTGAGAAACGACAAGACATCACCTCCGCCGAGGATTATGTCCCCCAACAACTGTTCTGCTTCGATGTCTCGGTGCTCCATAGTTTCTACAAATATTACAACATGGCAATTAATATACAAGCATGACAGATGGATATATTAGTGCAAACGTAGACCTAGCTAGCTCGACGCTTCTACGGTTTGGGGTGGCCTCGACAACGCTTCTAGGGTTTGGGGTGGCCTAGGCAACGCTTTTAGGGTTTGGGGTGGCCTCGACAACACTTCTAGGGTTTGGGTCGGACCGCCTCTCTCATGAATGTCCGACGTCCGGACCGACAAGGGATTTAACAAAATGACGCCATTCTGGATGTGCAGAAAATGGTCCATATTTTTCCTGATCTCATCTACCCTTCTATATGTCACGTTGTCTAGTGTCAAAGAATTCAAGAAAACCATGACTTCATCATTAGCCGGAAATGACAGGCGTATAATGGTACGAAGCTCTTCAAAGTTGTTTTGGAACGAAGTTCCCGATAGAATAATTCGCTTTTTGGTACAAAGTTCAGCAAGAGCCTTCCGAATATCGCTATTTGGAAGGCCTTTGCTGAAATTCGTACCAAAAGGCGAATTATTCTATCAGGAACTCCGTTCCAAAACAACTTTGAAGAGCTTCGTAGCATCATACGCCTGTTACTTCCGACTAATGATGAAGCCATGGATTTCTTCAATACTTTGACAGACAACGTGACATATAGAAGAATATATATATAGATGAGATCAGAAAAAAATTGGATCAACTTGTGCACATCCATAATGGGGGCATTCTTGATAAATCTATATATGTCAAAATTCAAACTTTGACATATGATCAAACTTTGACATTTGATCAAATGTTGCATATGTCAAAATTCAAACTTTGACATATGATCAAACTTTGATATATGATCAAATGTTGCATATGTCAAAATTCAAACTTTGACATATGATCAAACTTTGATATATGTCCACCGCGATATAAAATAATACATAGACTTGTTCGGGCGAGAGGGGGTTGATCGACTTCCCCCCTCATGTCGAAGTGAATGAACAACTCTGAATTTTTTTACATGTACTCCTACAACATGAAATTTTTTAAGTGATTGCCAAACTGTTTGCTAAACTTTTATGCTTCATTTATATGAAGATCAATTGTCCAATATAACTATGTTCATGATATGAGGCATTGGACATTATCTAGATCACATGCCTCAAAATCAAAGGAAAAACTCCTCTCACAACTATCCACGGTGCCCAACAATATGAAATCATTCACAAATATTGATGTTGGACTCGACTAAATATGCACTCCATAGTCCAATCAAGTATATAAGTCCGCGGTGATCAAACACATACAAGTTACAAAAATTTCTATGCTCACAAAAATATAAGCCCGAGGGGAATTGAAGTTATCGGGGTTATGTTTATACAACAAATGGACATCTCATCTAAAAAAACATAGCACATCTAAAAAAAATACATACATACATGGAAAAAAATTGCTATGAACAAAAAAAACATCATATATGAACATTTTCTATATCCATCCATACATACATACATACATTGAAAAAAATGCTATGAACAAACACATCAGTAGTAATTATTTTTATAATGATTTGGCCACAAAAAATTCTTTTATTAGTATTTTCAAACTCTAGAATGACCCTGTTGCACTACAACTATTTCAAATAATTCTTTTCAAATGCCACAAATTTTTTGAGAAGTCCTCTGATGCCTATAGATCATTTTTATGCAAAAACCCACTTTGGTCATTTGAAACTTTTGAGCACAACTTCCATTTTTCAATTTTGGTCCAATCTTGGCATTGAACTACAACCCTATTTTTTCCTTACTAAATTTTTTTGAAAAAATTACACCAACTTCATGATAGTACCCACACTCCATTTCAGCAAAAACCTTCTGATCCATAGTTCAAAATTTTCAAATTTCATTCAAATGAAATTTGAACCAGATTCAAATTCCTTGCTGAAAACCTATTCTAAACCACTCCAAAAATTCTGAAATTTTGCCATCACCTTTGTCTTGCATCAGTACCTCACCACAAAAAAATTCTGAAATTTCAAAAATGCCCAAAGCCATCTAGTATTTCATAAAACACCTTCTATGCATTTCATCAATAAATTTTAGAAAATTCAGAAGGGGGGGGAGGGGGGCTGCTGCTGCTCTTCACTGTCCACTCCTTCTCCTCTCCTTCAAGGCGTTGCTGCTGCTCGTCAATGCGTCGGGGCCGGCGGCGACCATGGAGCAGTGGCAGAGCAAGGCCGAGCTCGGGGGAGCACACGGCGACGGGGAGCAGGGGACCATGGGAAATGGGGGTGCTCACTGGTGGGCGGCGATGGCTGGAGGCCGGCGACGAGGACAGCGGGCTCGGGGTGGCACGCGGCGACGGGGATGAGGACGGCGGGCTCGGGGCGGCACGCGGCGACGGGGACGAGGACGGCGGGGGAGAGAGCGCAGGATCGAAGAACTGAATGGAAATTTTCACAAGTGCTGCTTATATACACTAAGCATTGGTCCCGGTTCGTGGAACCAACCGGTACCAATGCCACCTTTAGTCCCAGTTCGTACCACCAACCGGGACCAAAGGTCTCTTTTCAGCAGCCGAAAGGGCGGGAAACAGAGGCCTTTGGTCCCGGTTGGTGCCACCAACCGGGACCAAAGGCCTTGTGCTGCCCGCGGCCAAAAGTTTAGTCCCACCTCGCTAGTTGAGAGGGGCGCGGAGTGGTTTAGAAACCCCACTGTCGCTGCCCTCTCGAGCTCCTCTCAGATGCAGGCTTACGGGCCTAACGTGACACTCCGCTGCCTGTGGGCCTACTGGGCCTTCTGCGGGCCTGAATCCTGGCCCATGGTTGGGTTTCTAGTCGTATTCAGGCCGTGGTGGCCCAGTAGGTGGCATTTTTTTTTCTATTTTTTCCAGTTTTTTTTCTTTTTTGCTTTATTTATTTTATTTTGTTTCTACTTACAACAAAATACAAACTATTTTTCAGTGATTCTTTTTGTTTTTAGGTAATAAAAATTATAAACTTGCTTTTAGTGCCATTAGTTTTCCAATTTGAATAGTTTAAATTTGAATTCTTTAAATTTGTGTGAATCACTAGTTTGTGATTAACTTTACTATAATAATAGATTTTGGAGTGATTCTTTTTCCTGCTATTTAATATTACTGTGTTTTATCATTATATTCAAAAACAGTTTTTGTTATTTTAGTTTCTAACAAAAAAAAATCTTTATGATAATTCTTTTTGCTATTAAAGTTTTCTAGTTCATTCTTTCGTGTGTTCAAAATGAACCATTCAAAGCCACATCATCAATTTTCAACCCTTTCTGACTTCATCTGTTATTTTTCATGCATTTACTGATTTTTTTGAGCTAAATGACCCTGAAATTGAAAAGCACTTCAAATGAACTCTGAAGAGGTTGAAAATTGGCATGATATCATTATTTCACCCACATAGCATGTGCTAAAAAGTTGAGAGGGTTACGGCTAAAACTGGATGCACTTCGTGTACAAAATGGACAATCTCTTTCGAAGTATCAGGGTTTCGAACGAAAACTCATTTGTTACAAAGGGATTTCATTTTTTTGAACTTATTTGAACTCCAGACTTTTTGTGTGCTCAAAATGAACCATTCAAAGCCACATCATCAATTTTCAACCCTTTCTGACTTTATCTGTTATTTTTCATGCATTTACTGATTTTTTTAGCTAAATGACCCTGAAATTGAAAAGCACTTCAAATGAACTCTGAAGAGGTTGAAAATTGGCATGATATCATCATTTCACCCACATAGCATGTGCTAAAAAGTTGAGAGGGTTAAGGCAAAAACTGGATGCACTTCATGTACAAAATGGACAATCTCTTTCGAAGTATCAGGGTTTCGGACGAAAACTCATTTGTTACAAAGGGATTTCATTTTTTTGAACTTATTTGAACTCCAGACTTTTTGTGTTCTCAAAATGAACCATTCAAAGCCACATCATCAATTTTCAACCCTTTCTGACTTCATCTGTCTTCACTTTTTCTTCTCTTGTGTCCTTTGCTTATTGCGCCGTAACCATGGATATTCTTCATCGCTTAACAGGGTGCTTGGGTCAGCCTTGACTTTGAAGGGAGGAATTTCATGAAACTTTTCATAATATTCAGACATGTCTGTCTTACCCTCCACTCCCACGATGTCTCTTTTCCCTGAAAGAACTATGTGGCGCTTTGGCTCATCGTATGATGTATTCGCTTCCTTATCTTTTCTTTTTCTCGGTTTGGTAGACATGTCCTTCACATAGAAAACCTGTGCCACATCATTGGCAAGGACGAATGGTTCGTCTGTGTACCCAAGATTGTTTAGATCCACTGTTGTCATTCCGTAATGTGGCTCTACCTGTACCCCGCCTCCTGACAGATTGACCCATTTGCACTTAAACAAAGGGACCTTAAAATCATGTCCGTAGTCAAGTTCCCATATGTCCACTATGTAACCATAATATGTGTCCTTTCCCCTCTTGGTTGCTGCATCAAAGCGGACACCGCTGTTTGGTTGGTGCTCTTTTGATCTTGGGCGATCGTGTAAAATGTATTCCCATTTATCTCGTATCCTTTGTAAGTCAGTACAGTCGAAGATGGTCCCCTGGACAACGAGTACAGCTCATCAGAAACAGTGTTGTCACCTCTGAGACGTGTTTCCAACCAACTGCCGAAAGTCCTGATGTGTTCACATGTAATCCAGTCGTCACACTGCTCCGGGTGTTTGGAGCGCAGAATGTTCTTGTGTTCATCGACATACGGGGTCACCAAGGTAGAGTTCTGTAGAACTGTGTAGTGTGCTTGAGACCAAGAATGCCCGTCCCTGCATATTATTGAGTCCCCTCCTAGCGTGCCTTTTCCAGTCAGTCTCCCCTCATACCGCGATTGAGGGAGACCAATCTTCTTAAGGTCAGGAATGAAGTCAACACAAAACCCAATGACATCCTCTGTTTGATGGCCCATGGAGATGCTTCCTTCTGGCCTAGCACGGTTACGGACATATTTCTTTAGGACTCCCATGAACCTCTCAAAGGGGAACATATTGTGTAGAAATACGGGGCCCAGAACAACAATCTCGTCGACTAGATGAACTAGGACGTGCGTCATGATATTGAAGAAGGATGGTGGGAACACCAGCTCAAAACTGACAAGACATTGCGCCACATCACTCCTTAGCCTTGGTATGATTTCTGGATTGATCACCTTCTGAGAGATTGCATTGAGGAATGCACATAGCTTCACAATGGCTAATCGAACTTTTTCCGGTAGAAGCCCCCTCAATGCAACCGGAAGCAGTTGCATCATAATCACATGGTAGTCATGAGACTTTAGGTTCTGGAACTTTTTCTCTGCGATATTTATTATTCCCTTTATATTCGACGAGAAGCCAGACGGGACCTTCATACTGAGCAGGAATTCAAAGAAGATTTCCTTCTCTTCTTTGGTAAGAGCGTATACTGGAATCTGGAATCTGGGTCTTTGCCATCTGCCAGCTCTTTGCCGTCTGCCAGCTGATGGCAAAGAGGCTCTTTGCCGTCTGTCTTCTCAAAGCAGACGGCAAAGAACCAGCTGATGGCAAACAGGGTCTTTGCCATCTGTGAGCCCTTTGCCGTCCGCCAGCAGACGGCAAAGAGTTCTTTGCCATCCGCCAGCAGACGGCAAAGTCCAAAGTGGACCCCACGGGGGTACTGCACTGGGTAGGTCACACGGGCCACTTCTTTGCCGTCTGCCAGCAGACGGCAAAGAGGTAAGAGGGGCCCACAGTTTCACGGCGGTGGCCGTCTAACGGTTTCTATCATCGTGCAGTCTGATGGCGGACGGCAAAGAATTCTTTGCCGTCCAGACGGCAAAGAATTTTGCCGTCCGCCAGCGACGGCAAAGAGAAAAAAAACAGACGGCGGGAATGGGGGGGTTAATTGGGACACCCGCGTGCGGGCAATCAATCTCTTTATCCAACGCCCAACAACTCTGCCTCACGAAACGAGAGAAAGGCACAGAAGAAGAAGAAAGCCGCCATCCAACGACAGTGTGAAGCCAAAGAAATCAAAGAGAGGACGACGAGAATGAAAAAAAAAAAAAGAAGCGAAAAAGCCAAGAAAAATAAAAAAAGAAGAAGAAAGAACAAAACCAAAAGAAGTTAAAAAAAAGCAGAACGTAAAAAAGGTAAAAGTAACATCAGCCGCCTACCTACTCACCTCCTCCCCGCCGCCCCCAACCTCCCTCCATCGCACGCCCCATCTCCCCTCCACCACCGTGGCCCCCTCCCCTCTCCCACCACCGGCGCCCCTCCCTCCTCCACTGCCGCTGCCCCCTCCGGTGCTCGCCGGCTCCGCGCCTCGCCACTGACGCCGCCGCTCGCCGCTCTCTCTCCCGGCTCTCCTTGCGGGCTGCGGCTCTATGCTCTGCACGCGCTCTGCTCCGGGCTCCGGCCCCTCCTGCCTGGTCTCCGCGACTCGCCGTCGCCACGCCGTCTGCCGCAGCCGCAGCCCCCCTGAAGAGCCGGATTGGTAATGGACAGACTCACTCACTCACAGACAGGATAATATGTGCATGTGCATTGTGCTACACTGACTGCTACTGCTGTGTGTGGTTAAAATTTTGTAGATTGAACATTTTTTGATGCTTGCTATAATGTTAGTATTTGCTACTGCAGTACTGCTTATCGTTGTGCTACTGACCAAATAATTACTGAGCGAGAAATTATTGCAAAGGTTGATGATGATGCTATTAATACGCTTCAAGACTATAGATTCGCAAAGGAACTTTACCTCGTCGTAGTAGCAAGTTTTCAACTTTGTACAATGTTAATGTTTCACTGATGTTTATGTCTTCTCTATGAAATTTCACCCTGACCCTGACCCCGACACCCTGATCGACACCCTGATCGACCCCGACATACGACATCGACCATCCCGATCGACACCTACACCCTGACACCACCACCCGACCCTGCCCCGACCCCGACCCCGACGGGGTCTATATTTGTGAATTATGAGTGTAGGTCGATATTTATCGATTTTGTTATGCAAAACATATATATATTGTGTTAATCAGGTGGATTTAAAATGTTGCAGTGTTTCGTCGCTGCAAGGGTGTGGTGTTTGACGACCTCCCCGTGCGTTCGAGCGATCCGCCCCTGCTTTCCTTGGTGAGCACAAATGACATCTCCTCCTCCCCCCTACATTTGCTCTATTCCGTCTCGTGCCAATGAAACTAGCTAGCTATAGGTGTCCGTCATCTAGTATGCGTAACCACTATGGTTCTCCGTTCGAAAGGGTTACATCTATAAAATGCATGCATTGGCATATTTATAATCGTGATTCTTTCGAATTGTCCAACGTTATCCATGGACAGCCCGAGTATGTGTAGATTGGGTTCGTTTTCCTATATGCTCTGCTCCGGATCCGATGCAGAATTTCGTCAGTGCCTCCCTGTTGTTCTCCGGGTACACATCCTCTCTGCTTATTGCCGAGACGTGTATCAGGAGAACAGCGGGGAGGTGCTGCCGAAATTTTGCGTCGGATCCGGAGCAGAGCATGGGAAAACGAACTCAATCTACACATACTCGGGTGGGATTAGGACCTATCTTTACCTATTAGCATGTAGGTTGCATGGACGTAAGAGAACTGACAAACTCCATTAACTAATGGATATGGTTTGCTTAATGATGTATATATTTATTGTCTGTCTAGTAGGAAGTCAATATGAGTGATCGTGCGTGGATGTACACCGGTTACACTAGTCAGAAAGTTTGGACCGGTGAATGGTTAACAAAAACCAAAGATTAAGCTGGTGCCCCTGTGTCCGGTGCGACAACTTTAATAAGAGGGACGAGCTTGAAATGAGTAAACACCTGCAGAAGTTTGGTTTTACGCCTGGTTACACGGTCTGGACATTTCATGGTGAGTCTGCCCAACGTGCCAGACCTGAGGTGGTTCGTCGTCGCACCGACGAGCATGGTACCGGGATGGAAGACATGGTGCAAGACTTTGACGATGCTCGGGTCTCGGACGAGGAGATGGAGGAATCTGCAAAGGCCTTCACTGAAATGTTGGAGTCCTCAAAACGTCCTCTCCACGAGCACACTGAGCTTTGTCAGCTGGATGCCATCTCACAAATCATGGCTTTGAAGGCTCAGTTCAACTTGGGTAGAGAATGCTACGACGCGATTATGACAGTATTCGGACGATTCCTACCCAAAGGCCATGTGCTACCTACAAACCTGTACCAGTCAGACAAAATCCTCCGTGCTCTTAAGATGCCCTATGAGAAGATACATGCCTGTGAGAAAGGATGTGTCTTATTTAGGCACCAGTATGAGGACTTGAACTATTGTCCCATTTGCGAGTCATCCAGGTATGTTGTGGTAGACAATGGTATGGGTGAGAAGACGCAGACCAAAATACCCGTTAATGTTCTTCGGTATTTGCCAATCGTACCAAGACTTCAACGTCTTTTCATGGTCAAAGAGACGGCCAGACATATGACATGGCACAAAACGGGCAAAAGAACCGAACGTGATGCAGATGGGAATGTGATGATGGTGCACACATCGGATGGTGAAGCGTGGAAGCGCTTCGATGCATTACATAAGGAAAAAACGGCAGATCCAAGGCATCCTCGAGTCGCCGTCAGCACGGATGGGTTCAGTGTGTATGGTCAGACGGCAACCCAATACAGTTGTTGGCCCGTGTTTGTCATTCCACTCAATCTCCCCCCTGGACAGATTATGCAAAGAAAGAACATTTTCCTGACGTTGATAATTCCAGGGCCCAACTATCCGGGGAAGAATATGAATGTGTACATGCAGCCGCTTAAGGACGAATTGCAAGAAGCTTGGGATAATGGGTTCAAGACATACGACGCCTTTAGCAAACAGAACTTCATAATGCGTGCCTGGTACATGTACTCGACGCATGACTTGCCGGCGTATGCGCTATTCGTTGGCTGGTGTGTGCATGGAAGGTTCCCGTGCCCCACATGCAAGGGAGCTCTTGAGTTTCGTTGGCTGACCGCAGGGCACAAGTATAGTTGCTTTGACTTGCATAGACCGTTTCTGGATCCTCACCATAAGTTCAGGAAAGACAAGAAGAACTTCATGAAAGGTAGAGTTGTCAAACACTCTGCACCACCTGCGTTGACAGGCCAACAAACCCTAGATCAGTTAAACGCTCTCGAGCCAGATCCAGTGCGTCCAGGGTATTTCAAGGGGTATAATAAGGAACACGCCTGGACTCACAAGACATGCTTATGGGATCTGCCTTACTTCAAAGACCTCCTTTGGCCACACAACATCGACGTGATGCACACCGAAAAGAACATCGCCGAAGCCATTTTTGGCACATTGTTCGGCATAGAGGGGAAGTCAAAGGATAATCCTAAGGCTAGAGTCGATCAAGAGGAGCTATGTGATAGACCGTTACAAAACATGCAAGATCCGAAAGGAAAGCGGAACTTCACGAAGCCAAAGGCATGGTTCAATCTTGGAAGGCCAGCTATGAGGGAAATTATTCTGTGGGTGAAAATGCAGTTGATGTTCCCCGATGGGTATGCAGCAAATCTAAAGAGGGGAGCGAGTCTTGAAAAATTGAAAATATTTGGTCTAAAAAGTCATGATTGGCACATATGGATTGAGCGGATAATGCCGGTGATGTTGCGTGGCTTCATCCCTGAGGATGAATGGCTAGTACTGGTAGAGCTGAGCTATTTCTTCCGTGTTCTTTGTGTGAAAGAACTATCGCCTGGCCTCCTCGAAGAAATGGAACAGTTGGCACCGGAGTTGATCTGCAAGTTAGAGAAAATCTTTCCGCCGAGCATGTTTAATCCAATGCAGCACTTGATTTTGCATCTCCCGACCGAGGCAAGATTGGGAGGGCCCGTGCAAAATCGTTGGTGCTACTCAACTGAGAGAATGCAGAAGACGCTTCGAGCAAAATGTAAAAACAAACGTAGAATTGAAGCATCGATGGCCGAGGCATTCATCGCTGAGGAGGCGGCAAACTTCGTGACAGCACACTACGAAGCCAAAAATCGTCATTTGCATAATCCGAAGCCTCGGTACAATGCTGACGACCCTAAAAAGGGTCAATCCAACCTCAGCCTATTCAAAGGGGATCTCGCACCAGCCAGTGGTTGGAAACCAGTACCGTTGGGTGTTGAAGAATGGCGGACCATTTCGCTGTATCTCTTCAACAACCTAACAGAAGTGCGGCCGTACATCGAGTAAGATCTCCGTACATTGTTTCGCAATTTCTAATTCCTTTGAACTGCTCTTATTCCGGGATATTTGATGCAGTCGATACGTCGCCATATTCTCGTATGGTGCAGTGATACAAAAGGATTCCATCGAAGAGTATGAGCTTCTCGCAAAGCAAGGAGGCGCCTATCCCGGTTTCATCTCTTGGTTCAAACAAACGGTAATTTCCATTGGACCATTTCATTTCTTTGGCTAATTTGCGACTAATGCAACAATCCTTTCGTATGAAACTTGTAGGCTAATTCAGAGATTATGGATGCCGAATTGAGACAAGTAGCTAATGGTTTTGACTATAAGGTCCGTTCATTTGACAAATACGACATCAACGGGTATCGCTTTCGTACCTATGGCAAAGAGCTATCTATGGCCGACCGAAAGTCTACAAATTGTTGTGTCTCTGCTATCGGCGAAGGAGGTATTGAGTATTATGGAAGAGTTGAAGCAATTTATGAACTTCAATTCTATGGTGAAAACCCACCAAACGTCGTAGTCTTCAGATGTTATTGGTTCCAGCCGAAGGATACTAGAAGGACTCATGAACATATAGGGCTAGTCGAAATCAAACAAAGCACCCATTTGGATGTTCCCGATGTCTATATTACGGCTCAACAGGCAACCCAAGTTTTCTATCTACCGTGGGCCTGTCAAAGTGATTCAAATCTCAGTGGTTGGGATGTCGTTTATGAAGTGCCGCCACGTGTTAGACCACCTCCCCCCAATGAAGAGGATTATGACCAAGACACATATGACGAAGGAGAATTCTTCCAAGAAACACGTCTTTCCAAAAAACATTTCAAGAACCGCTCAATTGTACCCCTGAACATTGAAGTAGACAGCGATAGTGAATCCGACTTCACCCCTGAGCCGGAACAAGAAGAAGTTACTGCTGCAGATGACCTTTCAATGCTTGAACAATTACGTAAAGGAGGCCTTCCACATGTTGATGCATTTATTAATGATGATGATGAGCTCTTAGCTGGGAGCTGTACGAGGCATGTGCGGTTCCACAGCTAGCACTTAGCTGGGAGCTGTACGAGGCTGCCCCGGCCCCGCCGGGGGAGATGGTCGCCGGTGTCGAGTACGAGACGGTGGCCGACATTGTGTTCCGTCGGTTCTGGGTAATTTCTCCTTTACAGAATTAAAGATCAACAGTACGTAGTGATTTTACTAATCAGCGTTGTCTTGTTTGACTGCAGACCTTCTACAGGATTTCAGATGGAGAGCAGGAGGCTGCGGCTTCGGTTGTCGAAGTCGAGTGCAAGCGCCTACTTAAGAACTTACGGCACGAGGCTCGGCTGCAGGCCGTTCGAGACTACTACGCCTCGAAGGGTATTAGGAGGGCGAAGAAGAAGTGTCGCGGCAAGTTTCTGACTAAGGAGAAGTACATGCTGGTAATTACCTATTCTTAAGGCCTTGAACTTAGTTCTCTTGATTTGATTCGTAGGCGTAGCGCTGAAATTTCTCTTGACTAACTTAGGTGCCCCCAAGATGGTGTGCGGATAGGATGGACTGTTGGGAGGCGTTGGTGGATGAGTGGTGCTCTCCCAAATGGCTAGTCGAACACCAAAGGGCCAAGGATAAGCGTGCCCAAATGGTTGGTGTGCCACACCATCAAGGGAGCTCCGACCTGTTTGAGTACGGGGGTCACTGGGTATGTGGTTTGCTTCATGATTCATGCAATTTCATTCTACATGATAGCATTTTTCCTTGGATAGCTCAATAATGCTTACTTAGTTAAAAAATGGCATAACTACCTTGGATAGCTCAATAATGACCTAAACTTAGTTTAGCTCGTTCATTTATGACATAATTAGCTCTAAAATGACATAATATGCTTTAGTTAGCTAAAAAATTGCATAACTACCTTTGATAGCTCAATAATGACGTAAAATAATCTTAGCTTGTTAATTTATGACATAATTAGCTCTAAAATGACATAATAACCTAAGATAGCTCTATAAAATGCCTCTGTATGCTTTAGTTAGCCTAAAAAAAGGCATAACTACCTTGGATAGATCAATAATGACATAATAGCATAGTTTGGTCAAAATGGGCATAATAATCTTGGTTACCTCCAAAATGACCTAAACTTAGCTTTTTTTTTCCTCAAAAATGACATAATAACCTTACTTAGCTCCAAATGACCTTATTTACATAGCAATTTCAATCTTCATGCTAGCTTGAGCCCTTGACTATATTTTGTTCCTCTCTCTCAGTCGCACCACAACAAGAAGCCGTGCCAAGTCTGTTCGACTCTATGGCATGGCCCATAGTGCCCCGTACAAGAAGGCCAAGGCATTCTCGGAGTCTGACCTAGATCCTCCAGAGACCTTCACCAACATCTCTTCCGCAACAAGCTCGTGAGGTACAGAGACGAGGGGAAGGCAAGGAAAGGGGAGGACTTTAAACCGAGCCAGGATCCTTTGATACAGAGTGGTTATGATATCTGGTGGTGGGAGGTCCCATGGCTCGATAGCCATTGGTGATGGACTGATACGTTGTCCTAGACTCTCCACCAGATCAAGAAGCGCCCGAGTAGCTCTGATCCTGAGATAATGCTCGTGCACGGCCATCGGAGCTCGCCATGGCGGTTAGGTATACAGACTGGATACCTTTCCTATCCATTACATTGGTGTGCGTCCGTCGATGATTACATGCTAACGAGGAGTGGTGTGTTGCAGGCTGCTCTTGAGAAGAGAGAGCAAACACGCAGACGCTTTTGGAGGCGGCAAGAAGGCAGGCGAGGAGAGGGAGAGGAGCTGGAGGAGAGGACGGCCAGGCTGTTGAGGAGGAGAGGAACCGAACGATGCTCAAAAACGGGCCCTATACGACATCTTGGTGGTTACGTTTCTCCTGCATTTATAGCCAAATCATGCACATAATGTTTGTTCCATTACTAACTAATATGAATAACTAGTGAGAACCAAATGTGTAGAGCATGTGCGAGAAAAGCGGTCAGACCCCTCCGCCGATGCCCAGATTGCTCCGGCGACCACGGTGAGTTTGATTTGAACGGTCGTTAGTTACTAGTATCACATTTATGTTGCATCATGCTAACGAGACATTGGAAATGATCTTTGGTGTAGAATGTTCCCGACAAGCATCAACCAATGCTTCTCGTCTGGCCTTGGGGGAACCCCGACCGGCCCTTCAACTCATCTGGCACTGGCGAGCCCCGACCGGTCCTTCACCTCCGTGATAACGGTTTATTTTCTTCTTATTTAGCCTATTTAGTCCATTTATGACATAATTTAGCCTATTTAGTCCACAAATGACATAATAAGATGAAGAAAATCAAGGAATAGAGAAGAAAAGAAGGAATAGGAAGAGAAGAGAGAAGAAGAAGAAGAAGAAGAAGAACTTTTTCTCTTTTCTTATTTCTTTCTTCTTCTTCTTTTCTTATTCTTTCTTCTTCTTCTTTTCTTATTCTCTTTTCTTCTTCTTCTTCTTCTTTTCTCCTCATTTAGCCTATTTAGTCCATTTATGACATAATTTAGCCTATTTAGTCCAAAATGACATAATAAGATGAAGAAAATCAAGGAATAGGGAGAAAAGAAGGAATAGGAAGAGAAGAAGAAAGAAGAAGAAGAAGAATAAGAAAAGAAGAAGAAGAAGAAAGAACATTTCTTCTTCTTTTTATTCTTCTTCTTTTCTATTATTATTCTTTTCTTATTTATTATATATTATTATTCTTCTTTTCCCCTCTTGCTTAGCCTATTTAGCCCATTATGACATAATTTAGCTATTTAGTCCACAAATGACATAATAAGATGAAGAAAATCAAGGAATAGGAAGAAAGAAGGAATAGGAAGAGAAGAAGAAGAAGAAGAAGAAGAAGAATAAGAAAAGAAGAAGAAGAAGAACATTTCTTCTTCTTTTCTTATTCTTCTTCTTTTCTTATTCTTCTTCTTCTTCTTCTTCTTTTCCTCCTCTTACTTGTTTTTATTCGTAAATGGCATAGTAACCTTGCTAACCTCATAAATGTCATATACTTAGCTTGTTGTCCTCTAAAATGACACAATAAGCTTAGTAATGTCAAAAATGGCCTAATTAGCCAGGTTAGCTCCAAAATGACCAAGTTTACCTATGTTAGCTCCAATATGATCCATTTAACCTACCTTAGCTCCAAAAAGACCAAGTTTACCTAAGTTAGCTACAATATGATCCATTTTACCCGCGTTAGCTCCAAAATGACCTATTTACCTAAGTTAGCTCTAAATTGACCTACACACTTAGCATTTTTACCTAGCATAGCAAAAAATGACATTTTTACGTAGGTTAGCTCAAAAATGACCAAGTTTACCTAGGTTAGCTTCAATATGATCCATTTAACTTAGCTTAGCTCCAAAATGACCAAGTTTACGTAGGTTAGCTCCAATATGATACATTGAACTTAGCTTATCTCCAAAATGACCTATTTACCTAGCTTAGCTCTAAATTGGCTTTTTTAACTACATTTGTTGGAAAAGAAGAAGATAAAGAAGAGGGGGAGGAGAGAAAGAAAGAGAATATAAAATCTTCTTCTTATTTTCCTCTTCTTCTTTTCTTCTTCTTCTTCTAACTTTCATCTTTCCCAATTTGCAGATTTGCTTGAGATGAGGAAGCTTGCATTGATGGACTCATATATTCTCCTTGTGCTTCCTTTTTGTTTATGAAAACATGTTTGGGAACTTGTTTGGATGTGTATGTCACTATGGATATGTTGTTGGAAACTTCTTATGTCATATGGATATATGTTGGACTTGTGGAAATATATTGTTGGATATGCTTGTTGTGTATATATGTATTATCTGTGTATATCTATGAATTTCTGTCAAATTGAATGAATTCAATTAAAAACAGGGGTTATATAGGCTCTTTGCCGTCTGCTAGCAGACGGCAAAGAGCTTTGCCGTCTGCTAGCAGTCGGCAAAGAGCTTTGCCGACAGCTAGCAGTCGGCAAAGAAGGCCACGTGGCAGCTACCTGTGCAACCTGGGAACACTGGGTTGCCTATTTGGGCATTTTGCCGTCAGCTGGCAGACGGCAAAGATTCAAATCCCTTTGCCGACAGCTAGCAGACGGCAAATAAGGCCACGTGGCAGCTTCCCAGTGACTCCTATTTGGGCTCTTTGCCGTCCGCCAGCAGACGGCAAAGACCTTAGCCTCTTTGCCGTCTGCCGGCTGACGGCAAATAAGGCCACGTGGCAGCTTCCCAGTGACTCCTATTTGGGCTCTTTGCCGTCCGCCAGCAGACGGCAAAGACCTTAGCCTCTTTGCCGTCTGCCGGCTGACGGCAAAGCACGCCGTTAACCCCTAACGGCTCCCACCTCACCTCACTGCCGTCTACGCTCTTTGCCGTCTGCTGGCCGCAAACGGCTGACGGCATAAACCTTTGTCGTCCGCTTCTCTGAAGCAGACGGCAAAGAAGGCCTTTACCGGCAGGAATTGAGCCGGACTGTTTGCCGACAGCTAGCAGTCGGCAAAGAGCTTTGCCGACCGCCATTCATGCCTTTGCCGTCTGCCATGGCAGACGGCAAAGAAGCTGATTCCTGTAGCGCTGGTAGGACCTTCATACTGCTTTGGAGGCATGCCGTCTTTTTCGTGCCAATGTTGCAGGTCCTCCCATGCCTCCGGTGTATCTTTTGTCTTTCCATACACACCCAAGAAGACTACCAGGTTCACGCAAAGGTTCTTTGTCACGTGCATCACGTCGATTGAAGAGCGGACCTCTAGGTCTGTCCAGTAGGGTAGGTCCCAAAATATAGATTTCTTCTTCCACATGGGAGTGCGTCCCTCAGCGTCATTCGGAACAGATAGTCCGCCGGGACCCTTTCCAAAGATTACGTGTAAATCATTGACCATAGCAAGTACGTGATCACTGGTACGCATGGCGGGCTTCTTCCGGTGATCTGCCTCGCCTTTGAAATGCTTGCCTTTCTTTTGACATTGATGGTTGGTCGGAAGAAATCGACGATGCCCCAGGTACACATTCTTCCTGTATTTGTCCAGGTATATACTTTCGGTGTCAGCTAAACAGTGCGTGCATGCGTGGTATCCCTTGTTTGTCTGCCCTGAAAGGTTACTGAGAGCAGGCCAATCATTGATGGCTACAAACAGCAACGCATGCAGGTCAAATTCCTCCTGTCTATGCTCATCCCACACACATACACTGTTTCCATTCCACAACTGTAAAAGTTCTTCAACTAATGGCCTTAGGTACACATCAATGTCGTTGCCGGGTTGCTTAGGGCCTTGGATGAGTACTGGCATCATAATGAACTTCCACTTCATGCACAGCCAAGGAGGAAGGTTATAGATACATAGAGTCACGGGCCAGGTACTGTGATTGCTGCTCTGCTCCCCGAAAGGATTAATGCCATCCGCGCTTAAACCAAACCATACGTTCCTTGGGTCACCTGCAAACTCAGCCCGGTACTTTCTCTCGATTTTTCTCCACTTCGACCCGTCAGTGGGTGCTCTCAACTTCCCGTCTTTCTTACGGTCCTCTCTGTGCCATCGCATCAACTTGGCATGCTCTTTGTTTCTGAACAGACATTTCAACCGTGGTATTATAGGAGCATACCACATCACCTTGGCAGGAACCCTCTTCCTGGGGAGCTCGCCGTCAACATCACCAGGGTCATCTTGTTTGATCTTATACCGTAATGCACCACATACCGAGCATGCGTTCAAATCCTCGTATGCACCGCGGTACAGGATGCAGTCATTAGGGCATGCATGTATCTTCTGCACCTCCAATCCTAGAGGGCATACGACCTTCTTTGCTGCGTACGTACTATCGGGCAAATCCTTTGGAAGCTTCTTCTTCAATATTTTCAGTAGCTTCTCAAATCCTTTGTCAGGCACAGCATTCTCTGCCTTCCACTGCAGCAATTCCAGTACGGTACCGAGCTTTGTGTTGCCATCTTCGCAATTGGGGTACAACCCTTTTTGGTGATCCTCTAACATGCGATCGAATTTCAGCTTCTCCTTTTCACTTTTGCACTGTCTCCTTGCATCAACAATGACCCGGCGGAGATCATCATCGGGCACATCGTCTGGTTCCTCTTGATCTTCAGCTTCCCCCATTGCAGCATCACCGTATTCAGGGGGCACATAGTTGTCATCGTCCTCTTCTTCTTCGCTGTCTTCCATCATAACCCCTATTTCTCCGTGCCTGGTCCAAACATTATAGTGTGGCATGAAACCCTTATAAAGCAGGTGGGTGTGAAGGATTTTCCGGTCAGAGTAAGACTTCGTATTCCCACATATAGGGCATGGACAACACATAAAACCATTCTGCTTGTTTGCCTCAGCCACTTCGAGAAAATTATGCACGCCCTTAACGTACTCGGAGGTGCGTCTGTCACCGTACATCCATTGCTGGTTCATCTGCGTGCATTATATATAATTAAGTGTGTAAAAAACCATTACAAAACATCATGAATAGATAAGTGACCAAATTAATAGAAGTTCATCATCATGTTAAAACCAAAGTACATACATAGTTCTCATTGAACAACATATAGCTCTCCAGAGCATCTAATTAAACCATACATTGAAACTATGTAAAACATTTCAATGCAACAACAAATGCGATCATAATCGCAACCAAGGTAACAATTCATCCAATGGCATAATGATACCAAGCCTCGGTATGAATGACATATTTTCTATACTTTCTAATCTTGAAGCGCATTGCATCCATCTTGGTCTTGTGATCATCGACGACATCCGCAACATGCAACTCCAATATCATCTTCTCCTCCTCAATTTTTTTCAATTTTTCCTTCAAGTAATTCTTTTCTTCTTCAACTAAATTTAACCTCTTGACAATAGGGTCGGTTGGAATTTCCGGTTCACATACCTCCTAGATAAAAAAATCTATGTCACGTTGGTCGGCATAATTGTCATAAACAATAAATGAACCAAATAGTTATAAAATATAATATATACCACATCCGAATCATAGACAGGACGAGGGCCGATGGGGGCGGATACCAAAACCATCACACTATATAATAACAAACAATAATAAAAGTAAGAAAATTAGACAAGTATCTATCTAAATCATACAAGTAAGAATTTTTTTCTTTTAGAAAGAAGATAAGAACAAGAGGCTCACCACGGTTATGCCGGTGACGAGATCGGCGCGGGAAATCGACGGCGGTGAAGATGGGGACGGGACGTGACGGACCGCTAAACCTAGACAAATCTTGAGGAAAATGGAGCTTGAAGGACGAGTTTGGAGAGGAGAAAGCTTAAGTAGTGTTGCTCGGGCATTTCATCGAACACCTCATGTGCATAGGAGGTGAGCTAGAGCACCACAAACCCCTCCCCTCGCCGGCCAAAAAAAAACATAGCAGTGGAGTGCTCTGCTCGCGGGTGAGGGGTATATATAGGCACAACATTGGTCCCGGTTCATGGTTGGAACCGGGACTAAAGGCCACCCTTTGGTCCCGGTTCCAGCCACGAACCGGGACCAATGGATGCGGGCCAGGAGCGAGGCCCATTGGTCCCGGTTCGTGTCTGGAACCGGCACCAAAGGGTCCAGACGAACCGGGACCAATGCCCCACAAGCCCCGGCCGGCCCCCTGGGCGCACGAACCAGGACGTATGCCCCCATGTGTCCCAGTTCCTGATTGAACCGGGACTAATGGGCTGGGCTGGCCTGGACCAAAGCCCTGTTTTCTACTAGTGTTGTCGTACTGCTCCAGCCCGCGCGCCCAGGCTCCTCGTTGCCTGCCACCCTCACCGGCCTCTATGGTGATGAACTCTTTCAACCCCTGGTGGCCTTGTAGCTGCCGGAGGTCGTGACAAAGAATTTGCACCTCGAGGCCGCGCTCACCGCGCAGCGCCTTGCCATGCAAGAAACCATCGACCTACACATCCACGTCTATGAGGAAATCGTCTACATAGGCCACTACAAGGCCAGGGAGGACAGAAAGACGTTGGCCTTCTTCAACCGGCTGGAACCTTTGAACGCCATTGTTCAGAAGCACGTTGTCCTGGCCACGAAAGCCGCTGCTACTTAGCCGCCGTTCGGTGGGCCGGCGCCATGAGTCGAGGAGGAGGGGGTCATCGATGGATGCATCTTTTTTTCACCTCTTGTAACCAGCACTGCATCGCCTCGTGGCCTTAATGTTTTGTTAGTGTATGGCATTTTTATTCCAGTCGTAAATGACATGTGTGATCCCTTGCTCTTATTTGGCGTTAATTGTATGTAGTATCACTGTCTTTGTCCTGGTGTACTACCTAGGTCCTGGTTTATTAGTCCCTTTTGTAATTTGTTCTAAATTTTGACCAAAGATTTAACTGATAAAATGTTACTGCATGTCAACAAAAATTATATTGTTTGATTTGTATTCCAACATAGTGTATAATGATATAATTTTGGTGACATGCATGAACCTTTTGTTAGTCAAATTTATGGTCAAAATTTGGCACAGATTACGATGGGGAGCAATAAACCAGGACGAAAGTAGACTGGTCTCCAACGTGCTTTGTGCCAAATTTTGACTTCAGCGACCCAACCTACATGGAGGGAGTACTATATATATTGGCGCCACAACCAAACTTATATACTAGTATATTCAAAACTGAGCGTTACTACATGTCACGAGTTCAAAACGAGAAAGTGGAACAAGTACAGCACGCCTGTGTCGTTCGCGTCGCAGCCCACACTGTCGTTCCAGCCCGCCGCTTACCGCGCATTGGCTTGGCATTTTCTATGTACAAGTTATAAAGGTAAAGACTGCCGCGTTCGAGTTGCACCCCCACACGGTCTGTCTAGCACGCCGCTCAAGCTAGGGAACGCTTGTTGTCTTAGCATTTTCACTGTCAGGTGGAGCCACTGTTGAGCAAACCGACTATCGGCAAATCCCCACCCTACCCACCGCGCGTCGGCTGAGTTAGAATTAGAAGAGAGAAACGTGGGAGAAGAGCTAGCTGTAGCACGGACGCTGTTGTCAGATGGGACTCATGTTGATAGAATAGGAGTACTGAGTACTCGTACGTCTAGTACTGAGTACCACTAGGTGGGTGCGTGCGACCTATACCTGTCATCACTTTAGGTCTCCTTTTCGAACCGCAGCTACGCTTCATAGTACATATTTTTTTCACGCATTTTTCCTCCTATATGTACTCCTAGGCTATTTCTACGTGGTTCCTTTTGCCGACATGTGGGACATAGAGCATCTGGGTCATAGTGCATGCACAACTCGGAGCATATGCAACCATCCCGGCGTAATTTACATTTCAGACCTGACGAATTACATGCAAACCCCCGCAGAAGAATAAATAAATAAATAAATTACTACATGCAAACCGGATTATTTTCATAGAAACCGTAGCACATTAATTAAATTTTGGACATAACACATTTATAAAAAATGACCGGACCTAAACCAGTTTAAGGGCCTCTTTGATTCGCAGGATACTGAAAATACAGGAATGGGGAAAGTATGATGGCGATGAACTGAGAGGAGGAGGAAGATGAGGAGTACTGTACATGCTAGAGACTGGACTGTAGTACATTGTTTTTTATGGCCATATCACCACATTGTTTTCTATGGCCTATCGCCTGCTGGTTCACTGGGCTGCCGTGTTTCGCACTCCTCCACGTGAGTAGTATATACTACGTAGTACTATATATACCTTATGATTCTTTGCTCCTTCTTAGACTACCCACAGTGGGAGTAACATAGGTGGTAACATCACACATCTCTAGAGAAAACAGATGATATGGCGAGTAATTAATGAGGAAAGAGAGGCATGTGGTAACATAGCTAGTTACTGTAACATCACACTTATTGTGTTCGCCGACATGTGGGAGAGCCAGCATCCAGGTCGACGTGTCATGCAACAGATTAGAATGGGGAACAGAAGGGGGGCATCACCCCGGTAGTAGCGCCGCAGTAATAATGACTATAGTGAGTAGTCATATCACAAGACCCCATCTTTCCAGCAGTAACGAGCCGTCAAATCGCACAGCCCTACCTTTCCAGCAGTAAGTTGAATCCGCTACTCCCTCACCCTCCTTGCCTCTCTGTCAAACCAGCTACACGAAAACTGCTGCGTGTACTGCCCGGGAAAAGCCCCGCCCTCAACTTTTAAATACTCATAGTATAATTTTGTATCGATGAATTGCGCCATGGAGGAGAAAACCAAAAGAAAAAGGTGGTAAATGTAAACAAATACAGTTCAAGCTCTAGCTAGCGATTCGGAATGTAAACCGCGCATGTGTTTATACGTATAGGTTACTTCAAAGTACTGAGTCCATTGATGCAATGTGGTCAAACTGTACCATCGATATCTCAAAGCCAAAATAGTTCGAGCTTGTTCGTTCTAGGAGTATATAAATAGTACTGTATGTTTATTCACCCGAGGGGATGTTCAATGAATGGAGAGCTGGGGAGCACAAGTGAACAATACTACTAGTAAGTTGTAGGAGTAGTACAGTATAGTACAAAGTGCGACGTGCAGTTAGTCACATTAAATAGAGGGTCTCTTTTCTTTAATGCCACGTACACAGATTGAAACGCTTGTTGTGGAGAGAAAAAGATAATCACTCCACTATATATATAGGCATGGGCCTGAGCGCTTGCTTTAATAGGGTTGCTCGCTTCATTCTCTCATCCACTCCAGATCTAAACAAGACAGTGGTAGCGTCATTTTCTCTCTGCTCACCGCTGGTCCTAGATCCGACCGGATCCCTTCGGCCGGGGTGTGTAGGGGACTAGGTGCATCGTTCATGCGGTCATCGACCACGAGGGAGGAAACACACAGCTGCCGGCGGGGCCTGATCCTCTGCCTGTGCCATTCTCTCCAACACATCACCGGCTCGGGAGGTCCTCCGACCCCTTCTTCCTCCCTGCCGTATTGTGGGCAGATCGACCTGCCGCCAGCCTCCAAGCCACATCCCGACGACCCTCAGGTATAAGTTCCTTCAAAAGCGCCCTTGCTCTACTGCCCCTGCTTCCCACGTGTCTGCATGTGGATCTTTTTCTACTTCCATCAGCCCTTCCAAAGCCACCTAAATTTTTAGTATTATTAGAGGTAAAACTATTTCATGCAGTCGAATCTAGGACTTGGTTCAAACAGCGAAGAAAGGGGGTAAAGTTGTAGCATGAATCTAGGACTTGATTCAAAGAAGAAATAACAAGGGGAAAGTAGTAGAGACTGGATACCCAACCGGTCTCTTGGTTGAGAAGGGAAATAAAGGGAAAAGGCAGTACAAACTAGATAAGGAACAAATCTATTATTGGTTGAAAAAAGGATAGAAAGTGGCGTCTGGTGGACAAGTCAACAGAGTATGTCCAGGATTAGATTTGCTGCCCTCACATAGTGAAAGGTCTCCAGGATTAGATTTGCTACCCTCACAGAGTATGAACAAACTCGGCATCACCACTTTATGCCTCCTTGTAGGTACATTGTGATGATGCGTCCACTATCGCATGTCCTTATACCAACTTTTTGTTGTTGTTAATGTAAGGGCGCATGTAAAATGAAGCAATCACACTGTTACCGTAAGGACATGTCTAACCAATGTTATTATTAATTTAATGCCTCCAGTAATATGATGCAATTAAACTATGTTACAAATGTTACTCCTGCTATTTTTCCCAATATGGTAAGTAAGTTGCTTCTTTACGCTGCTGAGTGTCCTGGTTTCCACACTGTCCCATGCCCTTAAACCAACTCTTTAGTTGCTGTTGATCTACTGTATCGGGTAAACAAGCAATGCCACCATTAAAGTAATCCCATATTTGACGAATGTCATTGTTGATCGTAATGCTTCCGGTAACATGAAGCAATGTTGCCGTTTTAAAATTTCTACTGTTCTTGCGTGATTGCCATGAACATAATCAAGATGCTTCTTTTTATTTCGTGTATGTTTCGTATCTTGTTATTAACCAGTAATTGTTTTCTTTCTATCTTTTTGTGCGGATAGGGATATCCATTTCACCTCGTTGCTCTTGTGACCTTTTGGTGAACTACACAAAACACTTTTTTTTGGACTGAGTGTCTTGTACGGTTCAACTAAAATGTCACGTGGGCAACGTCTCTCAATTTTGGTTGAACTGCACAAAGGTTGATTGGAGTTTCCAACATCTCCGTTAAACTCAGTTTGTAATCTCGTGCAACATTTTATTAGCTTTTGCAAGATGAGCCGTCACTATCACCACAATGGCACTTTATTTTAGTGGAACTGCACAAAAGGATAACTGAATTAGATTTGCACCTTGCATGAGTAGGACAGCTAACCTTAATGTTGCTCAATTTAAGTGCAACTACTAAAGAAGTACCTGCCAGCTCATGAGAGCAAGTCCTTCTTGCTAGCTACATGATGCAATCTTTGCTTCATTTCAGGCGGACTGCAGAAAAAGGTCGCATGAATTAAATCATCCAAGTTGATCTACAGGTTCACCAAATCGAGTCGTGGCGGCATAGGGCCCCTCTCTCAGTTATGGTTCCCATGACCGGGTATGTTCCTTTTTGGTTGATTTTGACTCTGCATCCAGCTAATGATCTTGTGCTACAGTTTTGGCACTGCTATGAGAAAGCAATAATGATATTGTCTTTTGCATCTTAATTTAATGCCACTAATAGTTTGAGGCAATCTTTTGGCACTGAGGGAGTTATGGACTAAGGGGTCCTCGGGGCGACGGCCCATTGTACATGGGCCGGACTGGTGGAGCCGTACAATGGCATGGGATCTATGAAGCCGTGGTGTGCCCTCCAAGTCAGGGATGGACGAGATCTCTTTCCCTCTTGTTGTAATCTATCTCAGGTAACCCTAACCCTATCGGTGTCTATATAAACCGAGGGTTGTAGTCATTAGGGGAGGAGCTACATGCATCACCTCATCACCTTAGGGTTTAGCTCAAACGGATCTCGAGGTAGATCTACTCTGTAAACCACATCATACATCCAATACAATCAAGCAGGACGTAGGGTATTACCTCTTCGAGAGGGCCTGAACCTGGGTAAACACTATGTTCATCGTCCCTTGTTCCCCATCGATCCTAGATCCACAGCTCTGGACCCCCTACCCCGAGGTCTGCCGGTTTTGACACCGACATTGGTACTTTCATTGAGAGTTCCGTTGTGGGGTCGCCAGAAGGATCGATGGCTCGCCTGACCATAGGAGAAGGCATCGGATCCGGGGACTTCTTCGTCCCCGGGCAATTCTTCGCGTTTGCAGCATCGCGCTGCACGCCGATCTAACAGGTTGTCTGAGTCAGATCGATGCCTTCGCCCCCGGACACCGAATTCGATTCGGTGGTATGGAATATGTTGTGGACAAATGGGGCGATCTGGTTTTCACCGGATTCACTTCCCCCTCCCGCACATTCGACACGCTCGGACCGGAGTCCCTTTCCGATCCGGTCTGCGGATCAGCCTCAACAGCTTCGACCCAGGAGAGCTCCACTTCGAGTGGGGGCCAGACTCCGCCTCCGTCCTGACATATCATGACTGCGGAAGACCTATCCTCGACCTCCGAGGTAGAATCAGGAGGCAAAGGCCAAGATTCAATCTCGGCCGAACCTTTCTTTCACAATGCTCATCTAGCCTTGAGCCCTTACGACAAAGAGGCAGCCAACGGCCAGGGGTCACCCCCAGCCCAAGGTAGCTCGGTCTCGAACCCCGACGGGGAAACCACAAGCAAGGACCAAAGCCCGTCCCTGACCTACAGTGATGGCCCGGACCCCTTCGAGGATCCAGCTCCGCATACCGAGCTCAGCACGGCCAGCGGAAACCAAGGATAGGCCGGGGCATTGATCGCCCACACTCCGTTATGCCGGAATCTGGCGCAGAACCCTTGAGTTCGATGACCCTCGCAATGATAAACGAGGCGCTGGACCGAATTCAGAATATGACCATCCAGGAGGACCTGCCCTCCACTGTCAATCATCAACCCTTCGAGGCGTACCATAGGGAATTTTGCATCCCACCCACCACCCACTTGGTTGCCACTATCGATGACTTAACCGATATGCTAGACTATAATTCGGAGAATACCGAATAAATGGATGAGGAGGACGGAGCCACGGCCAATTCCAATGTTGCCCCCCCCCCCCCCCCCCCCCCCCCCCCCCCCCCCCCGTCACTGGCCGCTAGTCGGCCACATCCACCTACGACATTTACATGGTGGACACCCCCAAGGACGGCGATGGCACTCCTAATCAGGACCGAGGCAAGCCCAGAGATGAGCCGTCCAAACGCCGAAAGAAGCGCCGTCGATCAAAGCCACATCAAAGCCATGCGGGCAACGTGGACTCTGTGGAGAACGGCACCGTAAATATTACGGATGACCTCGCCAGGATCGCACCCTTCGAACATCATCAGGATGACCCCGCGGGGCAGGAGGACCCACTCAATTCAGAAAACCCCGACGACTCTGAGGATAGCAACTACCTCCCACTCTCTAAAGAGGAGGCCAGTCTTGGCGAGGATGATTTCATCATCCCCGAAGACCCTCTGGAGCAGGAACGGTTCAAGCGAAGGCTTTAACCCACCGCCCACAGCCTAAAGAAACAAAAACGCAAAATCAAAGCCGAATAGGACACCCTCAACGACCGATGGACTAAAGTCCTAGCTGCCGAAGAGGAGTACGACCGCGAACAGCCAGCCAGGAGTTATCCCAAGCGAAGGCTATTGCCCCAGTTCGACGACGAGGCCATAGAGCCAACACGCCTGACATATACAAAAGCCGAACAGCCGGACCGCCCCCATAGAGGGCGGGACTGGGAAGCTGACGAGCCCGAACACCCAGCCGCCCCACCTCATCATCACGACAAGGATCAAGTGCAGCCCACTTACGAGTACAACCGCCACCATGACCTAGACGCTCGGGGAGGCTGTACTAGGTCCATCTACGGACCCAGAGAAGATCCGCCCGCTTACTGGGAAGGATACTATGATCAGCTAAACCGAAATGATAAAATCCGGGAGCAGCAGCAGATTCGGAGGGCCGAAGACCTTCGCCGCGATATAGCTCGAGTTTGGGGCGCCGCACACCCCATGTGCTTCATAGAGAGGGTAATGCAACACCAATTCCCGGAAGGCTTCAAGCCTGTGAACATCGAATCATATGACGGAACCACAGATCCAGCCGTATGGAGAGAGGATTTCCTCCTCCACATCCACATGGCACGAGGAGATGACCTCCACGCCATTAAATATCTGCCGCTGAAGCTTAAAGGTCCAGCTCAACACTGGTTGAACAGCCTTCCCAAAGACCCCATATGCTGTTGGGAAGAGCTTGAGGACGCTTTTCGAGCAAACTTTCAGGGCACCTATGTCCGGCCTCCAGTGCTGACGACCTAAATCGCATCACACGACAACCCGGAGAATCTGCCTGACAATTTTGGAACCGATTCCTGACCAAGAAAAACCAAATCGTCGACTGTCCGGATGCCGAAGCCTTGGCTGCCATCAAGCATAGTGTCCAGGACGAATGGCTCATACGGTAGCTCGGCCAGGACAAACCAAGAACTATGGCAGCCCTTACTTCCCTCATGACCCTCTTTTGCGCGGGGAAGACAGTTGGCTTTGGCTTGCTCGCAACAACACCAACCCAGACACACCCGGTACCTCCGAGATTCGGGACGGAAATGGAAAGCCCCGACGCAGTAAGAATAAATGTCGCCACAATGACGGCGTGGGCGAGGATGCGGCAATAAATGCCGAATTCCGAAACCAGAAGTCGGGACCCCGAAAGAAAGCCCCTAAATGCAACAACGATGGCCCATCCAGACTAGACACAATTCTTGACAGGCCTTGTCAGATTCATGGCACATCAGAGAAGCCCGCCAACCACTCCAACCGAAATTGTTGGGTGATCAAACAGGCCGGCAAACTCACAGCCGAAGACTCGGGCAAAAGCCCACGAAGCGAGGATGATGATGAGCCCCGCAGGCCGAATAGTGGAGGCCAGAAACCCTTCCCTTCCGAGGTCAAGACGGTAAACATGATTTACACAACCCATATACCGAAGAAGGAGAGGAAGCGAGCACTACAAGACGTATACTCCATTGAGCCAGTAGCGCCGAAGTTCAACCCATGGTCAGCTTGTCCGATCACGTTCGATCGCAGGGACCATCCCACTAGCATATGCCATGGAGGGTCCGCAGCCCTAGTGCTAGACCCCATCATCGATGGATTCCACCTCACTAGAGTCCTAATGTACGGAGGTAGCAGCCTCCATATGATATACGAAGATATAGTGAGGAAAATGGGGATCGATCCATCAAGGATTAAACCCAGTAACACCACCTTTAAGGGGGTCATTCCGGGAGTGGAGGCCTGCTGCACGGGCACCGTGACACTTGAAGTAGTGTTCGGATCTCCGGATAACTTCCGAAGCGAGGACTTGATCTTCGATATTGCACCTTTTCGTAGTGGCTATCACGCCCTCCTCGGCCGAAGAGCGTTCGCCAAATTCAATGCCATTCCGCATTACGCCTACCTCAAGTTGAAGATGCCTGGCCCCTTGGGCGTCATAACTATCAACGACAACACAAAATGCTCATTTCGAACCGAAGATCACACTGCGGCCCTAGCGGGCGAAGACCACACCGGCCCATATAGGCCCGGATGCCGACCCGCCGTAAAGGCCGGCGACAATGGCAAACGGGTTCGAACCTGTTCCCCGTCATGGGAACCTGCATGGGTTGGCCACAAATAGGGATACGCGCCCCACGGCACGCCCACATTCTTCACGCTCTACGTGCCTCGTGAGCACAACTTCGCACTCAAAATACCATGGGCAGCCGTGAGGCATATGTCAATAAATCTGAAGTGCATGTTCGGTTAAACTGAACTTTAGAATTACTTCACCTTCGGACAACCCGGGGACCAATTCCGGATACCCCCAAGCATAAAGCTTCATCGGCAGGGTCCTCGCCCATCAAGGTCTCATCGAAGGTCCCAACCCACACCTATCAGAAGCAAAGGCGCAGACATGCAGCAGGGCACAGTGAAGGCTTCAAGTCACGCATCAAGGCCCTGTGTCAACCTTTACTCTGTAAACTTTCTTTTTCTTTCACAAGTATTGCCTTCACAATTTGAATTGTACGGATAGACGTCCCGAGCTTACAAGAAATAATAAAAATACCCTTTATGGTGTTCGGATATCCGCATCCTGCGATTTGTCTATTCCCTTCCCGATACTCCCCTCGCTCTTCGAACAGCCCGTGATGAAAATATATTAACTAGTCAAGAGTTAGATTTATATATCAGCTCAATATATTCAAGTCCGGCACCGCTTTCTGCTAGGTGTTCAGCGCCTCGGATATTGCACTATATGCATCTGTTCCGAACTATGTCTTGGGTCAATAGTTGGGTTGCCTGGCTCCTGTGTTTGCCTCTTATGTTCCGCACGTTCGGCTAAGAGGGCAAAGGGAGAACCCCTGCAATTGTACTTCTGGTTTGCCCGGTCAAGTACCTCTGGAGGAAAAAGCCGAAAACTGACCGTCATAGTAAGCGCGAACTAGTCTGCGATCCGATGACGAGGTTTGACTCTAAAGATCACTGGCGATTTTGCCGTGTCACACGAAGGGTTTGTATTAACACAAACCATGTGATCAGAAAGGGCAGGTTTCGATCCCCAAGTACATCACAATACGCCGGGGCTAGTCCCTAGTCCCCACCATCAAGCTCCTAAGGCTAAGTGAAAGCAGTAAAACCGAATAGTCTGATCACCTGGTTTCGCTCCCGCACTACCGCCTCTGGGGTCCAAGACATTGGCTAAGGGTAACAGTGCGGAGACGAAACACCCCTCGTGATATTCACTTGGCAGCTGAAGCCGATGACTAGTAGCTTTCAGAATAAACATACGACCACACATGAGTCAAAATTTAATCATTACAATATCAAGTAAGTCTGTCGGGCGCATAATAAAGCATAAGTCCCACTTAATACAAACTTAATACGACTACTCAAACATTACATCTTTCGAACAATGGCCCTCTATCGCCCGCGCTTCGGTTATCACCTGCGCGAAGTATTGCTTGGGGCGGCGATGCTCCTTCCCCTTGGGCGGAGGACCAGTGGCCATCTCCATTGGATTAATCCTCGGCCAATGCACCATGGTCTTCGCAAACGCGAGCCTCGCCCCATCAAGGCATGCTGACCACTTTACGGCATCAATCCGGAGCGGCGCCTCCCACAGCTTCTGCACAAGGCCGAAGTAGGTGTTCGGAATGGGCTCGGCAGGCCACAGGCTGACACAAAGGTCCTTCATGGCCAGCTCCGACATTCAATGCATCTCCATCAGCTGCTTCATTTGCTCGCTTAGAAGGGGTTCGCTCGGAGTCCAGAAACTATGACCAGAAGAGCCGTTGTGTGGAGTCCTCCTCGAGGGTGGCATAGTGCCTCACAGCGGCCGCCGCATTCTTCGGAAGTTCAGCAAAGATGCCTGCAGAATGCTAGACCAGCGTCAGCAGGGCGAACTTGTTTCCTCTGAACACACTCTGCAGTAAGTATTTCTTACCATTTGCAATTTGTGCGGCTTGACAGAGCTCCTCTCGGACACCTTGCGTGTCACTCCTCGCCTCCTGAAGCTCCTTCTCCACCTTGGATAGCCGGGAGGATTGCTCCTCCTGCCCCTTCTCAAGGGCCTCCAGCTTCTTGGCGGCATCCTGGAGCTCCACTTGGACTTCGGTCACTCGAGCCTCGTGCCGATCAGTAGCAAGCTTGGCCTTCCCAAGCTCGGACACCGCCTTCTCAGCGGCTGTCTTCTTCGCGGCCGCCTCGGTCTTGGCTTTCGGCCTCCTTCAAGCCCTCGACCTCGGCGGCAGGAGCTACCGGATCATCAAGATAAGGGATGAGCACGCAGTCCAGATCATCAATATCTGGTGTCAAGCAAGTACACATCTTCTCACAAGGCTTACCTTGCGCCTTGTCAAGCCGTTTCTTGACAAGGTCAAGCTCTTTATCGGATAGCTTGAGCTTCCGATCCATCTACTCTAACGCCGCGGCATTAGCAGCCGTGGCCACGGAAGATGCATGCGTCAGCAAAAGAAATGTCGACATTATTATTTGGCCTACCGAATTTGATCCTCTGCAGGTCTCTCTGAGGTCCTGGCAGAGTCTTGGGGGCTGCTATGTATACGGCCTACCCAAACTAACAATTACAACCGCATTATGAGGAAAGAGCATTACTTGACTTACCTCAAAGCCTGTTAGAAGGCCTTGGACAGCGTCGTTCAGTCCGGATTGGATAGAACGAACACTCTGCATGACCGCACTCATTAGAGTGCGGTGCCCATCAATGATGACGGAGTTGTTCACCAGCTCCTCCAGCACGTCTAGCTAGCCAGCCACCACCCATGTAGAGGTGTTTGGCACTGGCTCCCTGGCCCCTTCCCCGCTAGGAGGAGCCTGTGCCGTCGAAGGCCTTGGGGGCTCGTGAGCGGTCGATGGATGGGGTCTAGGTGGTCTGGACTCTTTTCCCTCGTCAGACAGGAGGGACGCTCCCTCCTGGTCTTCGGTGACCAAGGTGTTAACCTCGGTCATTACGGCGTCTGCCTCCCCCTCTATGTTCGGGGGAGGATGAGTCCTTTGGGACCGCACCTCCTCAACCTCTTTGGGGATCAGAGGAGGCTCGGAGTGCGCCATAGACCCACTATCCGCCAGTTCGGCAGGCGAAGACGTCCCCTCCGAAGTCTGCTCGGTGGGGCGTTCATGTGGGGGACTGCAACTCGGAGGGGTTAACCTTCAACTAAAGCAAATTACTGAAAACGAGATAGCTAAAAATACCGATGCCTTACCTGCTGGCCGGGGGCTTGACCCTGGGTACCTTCTCCAGAACTTTCTCGGACACTTCGGACTCCTTGTCGGAGTCCGAACTATTGGACAGAACCAGCTTGGGCCGGCATCTTCTCTTCGGGGCCGGAGAAGGTTGGACCTCCTCGACGTCCTCGGACACCGTCCTCTTCTTGGAATGCGAGGAGGCACTCTCCTCCTCGTCCTCATCCTCGCCCCCATCCTGCACGGATGAGGCCGCAGCGTCTCCGGACCGATTGCCCGGACCAACCCTACGGCGGAGGCCCTACCTGGCCTCCAGCGCTTCTTTCTTCTTGCCCTTCTTGGCGGGTGCCTTATAAGGCACCACGACCAGCAGCTTTTCCAGCTGCTCTGATCTGGGCCCTTCCGGCAGAGGCGCCGGGCCGTGAATATTCTTGGCCTTGGCAAGCCAGCCCTGCAAAATCCACATATCAGGGTTAGACCGAATCAAACGTGGTGTGAATATCCGAACACTCCTCGAAGAAAAATGCCGCTCACCTCCCTTGGGGGGTTCGAGGCGTCGAGGCCGATGTCCTTCCCCTCGACTGGCCACTCCTTCTAGGGATGGAATAGTTGGCCCCATATCTTATCAGGAGTCGTGCCGTAGAGGTGTCGCATGGTGGCCAGATCCTCGGGCTCATGCTCCCACATAGGCTTGGCCATCTCTTGGCAGGGGAGGAGCCGGCGGTGGAGCATGATCTAGACCACGTCGACCAGCTTCGCACTCATCTCTATTATGCTGTCAACGCGCTTCTGCAACGCTTTCGTATCGGCAACACACTCCCAGTCCGGGCCCTTGGTGGTCCAAGAGGCCAATCTGGTAGGGGGTCCAGACCTGAATGCAGGGGCCACTCCCCAGGCGGCCTTCCTCGGCTCGGTGATGTAAAACCATTCCTTTTGCCACATCTGGACAGTGTCGACGAAGTGGCCATTAGGCCAGTGGACCCGTGTCAGTTTACTAATCATGGCCCCTCCACAGTCCGCATGCTCGCCGCCAACCACCTTGGGCTTGATGTTGAACACCTTCAGCCATAAACCGAAGTGCGGCTGAACTCGAAGGAGCGCTTCACAGAAGACGATGAAGGTCGAAATGTGGAGGAGGGAATTGGGGGCTAGATCGTGAAAATCTAGCCAGTAGAAGAACATCAGCCCCCGCATGAAGGGGTGCAGGGGAAATCCTAGCACCCTAAGAAAATGGGGAAGAAACACGACCCTCTCGCCCGGCTAGGCGTGGGGATGATCTGGCCCTCTTCAGGGGCCCGATGAGCAACATTGGTCGGCAAATAGCCGGCCTCCTTCAGCTTTAGGATGTCCCCCTCGGTGACGCTGGAGGCCTCCCACTTTCCATTGGCTCCGGATCCAGCCATGGTCGAAGGAGGCAAAGAGGGATTCGCTTTGGAAGCAGAGGAAAGGGGCGCTGGAGCTCTGAGGATCTGCATGAGCGGGAGGTGGAAGAAGGCGTGGGATGCAGACTGTAGCAGCCCCCCTTTATTGGCCGATGACAGGCCTGGGATTTCCTTTTTCCACGCCGTTGGCTTCTCCACTTCCCGATATGCCCGTGATGTTATGAGCGGGGAGGGGAATCGAAATCATTAACCATATCCCCTGAAAAGCGGGACACGATCTCCACCTCGAGGGGATGTGCCAAATGTGGCGTCGGCATCGAGCCGTGCTTCGAGAAATAGTAACTGCTCGGCGTTATGGCCAGAAGCGACTCTTCACTGAAAGAGAAAAAGTTGTCAGATGGAGGCATCATTTGTGCTTGAGCGTTATTTTTTATTATTACCTTCGATGTTAAGCAAAACTGTCGTTTCAGATTCCGGATATCGCCTGGTTCCGAACATGGGAGAGACATACTGAAGAACTCGCCACGCAAGCCGAATACTGGTCGGATGAATGGATACCGGATACAAGTCTTGGCGTTGGAGGCAAGTTCGGGGGCTACTGTGGGAGTTATGGACTAAGGGGTCCTCAGGGCGACGGCCCATTGTACATGGGCCAGACTGGTGGAGCCATACAATGGCAGGGGATCTATGAAGCCGTGGTGTGCCCTCCAAGTCAAGGATGGACGAGATCTCTTTCCCTATTGTTATAATCTATCTCTGGTAATCAAAACCCTATCGGTGTCTATATAAACTGAGGGTTGTAGTCATTAGGGGAGGAGCTACATTCATCACCTCATCACCTTAGGGTTTAGCTCATACGGATCTCGAGGTAGATCTACTCTGTAAACCACATCATACATCTAATACAATCAAGCATGACGTAGGGTATTACCTCTTCGAGAGGGCCTGAACCTAGGTAAACACTGTGTTCGTCATCCCTTGTTCCCCATCGATCGTAGATCCACAGCTCGGGACCCCCTACCCCGAGGTCGGCCGGTTTTGACACCGACAGGCACCGCTACTGCCACTGATAAAATGTAGTAATAATACATTTAAAATAGAGCTACTGTGTTATCTACCATTTCATTTCCAATGTAGATAACTTGCAGAAGGCCTATCAGGCAGAATCAAGTCCATGTGCACTGCATCAATCACATAGCTGCACTGAACTAGTTGAGTCCATTACGCCTACCGTTGAGGTGGCGCGGGCCCCCTCTCTAAATGGTGAGCGCCATAATTTTAGTTGAACTGCACACAAGAAGTGATTGAAATGAGTCGACGCTCCTCCTTCTACTGCCACACTGAGGTGTTAATGGATGTCAACGAATCGCCTTCATGGCAAGATATGGGGACATGAAGAATAAATTGATCTCCCAAAGTCATCTCACACAGGTCAGTACTGTCCTTTATCAACATGATTGTGCTTTTTCATACTATACTAACGTTGTATTTTTTTAATAAAGCTATTCTATCGCAATCTTTTCTCGTTTTGGAAATAAAGTTGCTTTAACTAGTGCCAATATTATAGTAATCATGCTCTTTCTTATCTACGCAAACAGGAATACTCAACTACAGATGTTGTGATGATCAAAAGCATTCGCCAAGTTATTGGGTTGTATGACACGGCTAGCCAAGATGGATTTAATCCCGAGATTCACTTTATCCAAAGGCTCTAAAGTGCCATGCGTGTGTGCAAGGTGGAAAGAGATATTTCAGGATGTTGATTGATGATTCGACTAGATTCTGCTATTTGTATTTGTTAAATACTAAGGATGAGTCTCTATACACACTACTTCAATATCTAGAACGCCCTCTTGTGCATATATTGGAAGTGGCAGTGCCACCAGTGATGCAGAATATTTCAGCTGCCAATGGTTGACCTGCGTGGCCTTAAAAAGGACTGGTTTCAATGTTTAAGCAAATCCTTGGATCAAATTGCTTACATGAAGCATCGATAAATTTTTATTTATTTGTTCATATTCTCACAACGTTTGAGTTGTACAGTTACCATTGGCTCTGATCTGTGAATCACTGGGATGTGTAGGAATCTTTGTTGTATTTATTATTATTTGAATCTAATGGGTTGGTTCTGAATCTTGCAAGCTGGGAAACATTGTGATGTGTAGGCATCTTTGTTTTACTTATTATTTGAATCTTATTGGTTGGTTCCGAATCTTGCAAGCTGGGAAACACGGCATGATGATGCAGAGGACAGCAACCATAACAAGCCGTTCAAATTTGGTAGTATTGGCTGTGTGAAAGTGCGGCAAATGAGCTGATCGTTTGCGTCCTGAGAATAATAATTCTAATTGTTGTGCATGTTGATCCTGTGGCACGGATAGAACGAGCCAATGCTTTGGTTGTTTTAAGAATAAATTTTAATTCAAGCTAATAAAATTTATGTAAAGTGACCACTAACACTTGCTATTGCCGTACCAATACAAACCTGCTCGTGAACCCGAGGGGGCATGTTCTGCCGGGCGTGCAGCGGGCGAGGGAGGTGTAGTAACTATTGTCGCCTGTACACACTCAGTTTACTATTGGATGCAGTTCCCCAAGAGCTGAAAAACGAACTGCGGCCGCCGCCTACCCACTCGTTCACCATCGAATGGAGTTTCCCAAGATTGGGAAAATGAACTGCTGCTGCCGCGGTGCCGCCCCAGTACCCCGTTACACACCGATCGTCTTCATCCCCCCTACCCCAATCCCCACAAAACAAGAACCGCCACATCAACTCTGCATGAGAAGAGACTCCAATGGCGATCCGAGGGTTGAGCCTGCTGGATATGGACTTCAGCAAAGAGTTCACCTTTGAGTTCGCTGTTCAGACCCATGGCAGCACCAAGTTGAATGTGATGTACACCAATGATCCGGACTCGGTGAAGCTCTACCTCACCAAGTTCAAGCAATACCTACAGGAGGAGAAATCACAAGGTCGCGGGACTAGACCTTGTGCCCATCCATTCATCTCCTGACAGGGACCAGCGGATCGCCATCGCCCAGGTATGTGTGCGGGATGAGGTTCTCGTCTACCACTGTTGTAGGGCCATTAGAGGTTCTGGAGCATTCGACCGTTTCATCGGCACCGCCGACTGCACCTTCGTTACGGTGGAGAGCAGGAAGAACGCAACTGTGCTTTATGATTCGGCCATCTGGTGCAACAAGCTTGTCGACATCGAGAAGCAATACAAGATCATCGGCAACGGTCAGGAGAAGGACTCCGTGGTTGAACTCGCCGCGACCATCATCGACCCCTGCTATGCCAACATGAAAGAAGATGTCGATACCAAGGACCTGAGCACATGATAGGTACCTCTGAATCTATCCTACATAACCTACGTGGCCAAGGATGCATACGCATGCTACGACATATACAGGCGGATCTTGGACATGATGGCATGTCTTCTTCCCGTAACCGATGAGTACACAGACAATGGCAGCGTCATGATCAAGCATGCCAGAAAGGTCTATATGATGTACTTTATCTTTTTAAGCACCTTTATCATCTAAGTGTTTCATGCATTAGCCTATGTGTCGTAATTATCTATTTTGTCCGAAATATTTCGTCTAAGAACCCATTAACCTATTTGCTTTTTTTTGACTGGCTATTTGCTTATGTATGTAACTATTTCATTGGGCTGCCATGCTTTGAATCTCCTTCCTCCCAACATATTCCCCTTCTCAGGTGGACCCAGCAGGTCTCATACACAGACATCTGGGACCAACCACCTATCCATTTGTATTTCTTTATTTTGTTCAATCTTTCATCCTCTTCCTACAGCGGCTGGCGCCGCTGCCGCGCACGCCTCGATGACCCATCCTAGCCTATGGCGCTGGCCAGGCCATCCCACTACTCCCACACATTCTCCGGCGGCGGCAGCTCCACAGGCCCACCCTGCACCCGAACAAGTCAACCCTCGTACTCGCCTCCGCCTGCGTCTTCCCCAGCTCCGGTTCCTTCTGATCTAAGGTCTCGACGTCGTCCTCCGCCTTGGTGCTCTTGTCGCGGCGCCGCCGTCTGTTGTTCCCAACATGGTCAACAAAATGAGAGGAATCGGGAGACAACTGTTCATTGAGAGGTTGACAGTCCCGGGCCCACCAGGCCCATGGCCTAGGTTTTGTTGTTTAACATGCGCAGCCCACAACATGCAGACACAGTTGATCCAGCTGGTTTCAACTTTTTTTTGGGGTCCAGCAAGTATCAAGCAGCCTCTAGGCCTCCCAGCCTAGCTTGTCTATAACATCAGCAGCCCAAGTTATGTTTGTTTTTTCAAGACGACGCACAGCTCAGTTCTATTTTTCTATAAGAATGCAAAACTGAACCGATGTTTTACCTTCTATAATAGTATATATATTTATATTTATATTTATATTTATATTTATATTTATATCTTATTTTATTACATATATATAACAGAAACAACATAAGGTTCCGTTAAACTTGTCATTCGTGCAACCATTGTATAAACCTTCCCACTTCCTTTATTTTTCATTTTTATTAATCCTATATCTGAATTTTCTCCCACTTTCTTTTTTGACGTAATCTGAGTTTTCTCCCAGTACTTTTCCCTAGAACCAACTCAACTGTCCCACGTCTAGCCTAAAAAATAATAATACCCCACATCCTATTAACTCATCAAATTAAAATGATATTTTATTTTGTAAATCGAAAGTTCTTACAAAATAATAATAATAATTGTTTATATATAACTTGGCAAGTTAACTCCAGGTGATTGCGTACATTAGCTTGCAAAGATTTTACTGACCAATGCAGTAATAGACATGCAATCATGTGTTTATGTTTTTATAACACTAGATGACCTGTCGCGCCATTTGGCGCGAAGACGAATTTGAACCAAGAACTAAAAGAGATTACTTTGCTTTTTGTGTAGCATACGATGTTGATATATACTCTTTTGTGTAGTGTTGTGGATCAGTATAGAAGACAGGGGACTACATATCAACTGCTATCATGCTCTTAAAACAAAAGAAAAAAAAAACATATCATTTCCTCTCTTCAAAGCATTCTCCTCTTCTCCTCGGGTGCTCTGTTTGGCATGCGACGAATCCTGCACCACCACCGCCAAAGCCAAGGGAAGTGTTATTTACATAGCAGAAAAACAATGCATGATACGATTATATAGACATCTCTAGGAAAATAATGAATTGCACATGTAGATGGAGACTAAAACGAAGAAGGCATTAAGAATCAAGACGAAGGTCTGGTCATAGTATCTATACTCAGCCAGGAGTCTCAAATGAAGTACCAGCCATGACATAGTTAAGTTTTAGTTAAAATATCACGCAAGAACTTTTCAACTGAACTTAAAAGAACATACTGAGACTCCACCATTTGACGCCCACTGAGAATGTTCTCATATAGATGGACCCACGAGACAAACTTACGACGGGTTAGACCAAAAACAGGAAACATTTTCCTGTCACAGGTATTTCAGAATTAACGGGAGGAAAACACAGAAAAATTACTGCCTCTCGTCTTGTCATAATTATAGCTGTTCTACTATCATCAAATGGTGGACGGCCATCCCTCCCACACATCTATGAATGACTAAAAAAAAAGGCTCTGTTAGAAGCAAGGGCATTATCACATACCATTGTTTCCTATCAGAATTACAAAACTTAATTTTTTAACTAAACGTAATAATGTATTACAGGATAACCAAATCAACTTGTATGCATGAAAAAGAATTTAGCGTATCCAATCATTTGCGGCAACAAGACCAACTTATAGTATTCAAAGGAAAGTCAACATATAATAATACGGATTTCAGCAAGGACTGCGCTAAATTTATTAACCTGTGTTTTAAATTTATATTCATTTGTTAATCAGGTAAACAAGTAAAAACACCTTCAGCAACAGGCATATCAATAAGGTTGGAAGGGAAAAAATACACAACAAACTGCTTGGCGGTGCATATCCTTTATTTATTAAGATGCTATTTTGCAGGAGCAACCGAGACTTAATAGCACACCTTCAGCACCATGGATGTTGCATATTCTACATAAGATCCCTCCTATTCGTTGCTACAAAATGTATGAAAAGCAAAAAATATCATAAAAGAGAACAGAGGGCAGGTAGAATGCTGTCATATTAAAAAAATAGGTTCTCAGAAAAATTATGTCAACTTTATCACTACTGTATGTGCAGGTAAGGAAGTAACTTGAGTTGTGACCTATGAGCAAGTATATATCTCAATAGCAGGTGAAAAGATGTCAGTCTCTGAAGATTCTTACCATATGTATCTCGGCTAGATGTCTTTGCTTCGAGCAAATCTTTTAGTCCTTTCATCACCGTCACAACTTCTTCAGCTTTTCACTGTAAAACCTACGTGGAGCAGGGTAGCATAACTAAGAAACAAGAAAACTAACAATTTTTTCTTTTTGATTCAAAGACGGGAGTTTGTGCATCTCAAAATTCTTTCCATTTGCATCCCTTCTTCAGCCATACCGTTGGACCAGCCCGCAAAAGCCCATGCGCTAGGATTACAGCCATGACAACTAAAGACCACAATGATCGTCACTTCTAAACACCTGACATGGTGTGAGAATTTAGGAGCGGATAGCACGCAGGCATGAACCACAGTTGTATAGATGACTGACAGGGTGGTCAGGGAGGACAGACTTGCTAATGCCTAGGAGCAACAACCAGTTAATTGTAGATAAGAAAATAGTTAACTTTTGAAGAAAATTATGAAAAAATTGCAGTGTCGCACACAGCCAGCAAAAATAAACAGCTAACTAAGAATTCATGGAAGACTTATCCTACGCTAAACTAAAAGCTAGTTAGAACTATAAACATGCAAGCTCTTACATTACTTCGAACTGCTAACCTCAAATATGAGATCATGAAGAATGAATGCCGTATGGTGCTGACTGCCAATATGGTAAATACATGTATTTGTTAAGCTACCTATAAACTAAAGGCAAGAAAACTGACAATTTTGAGATCAGGGAACCCATTCTGAGTAGGCCTTGTACCAAATCAAATGAAAAAACGAAAATTATGCAGGGGAATGGATCTGTGGTTGCCGGATTCGCCACCCATCATCTGCAGGTTACAGAGAGTACCAAGAACCTGTGTGAGTGTGTGGCAGTCACCACCACACTGGCACACCATTAGTCACGGTCCATGCGTACAGTTTGATCTGATCAGCCTCGCCACCGCAAACACCCAACACAACCATTAGAACTCTACAATCCTTGCAGTTATTTTAAATCCTAAGAATGCAAGAAACTTACCAAAACAACAGATTGACTAAAATGCTTCACCCATGGTCTTGGACTCTGGTGTCAACATACTCCTCAATTGACTTCCTCTGTCAGTCAAACCTGGAACGGACAAACTAAATCGCTATGAATTAACATGATTGAGGCAAGCATTGAGCAGAGGAGAAAAAAAATCCATGGCCGCTCACCTATCCTAGGTCCGGTGATGAGAGACAATGTGCAACTTCCTTGCATTCTTCACCCCATTCTGCAATTGAGGCATTGTCAGAGAGTAATTCTCTAGAGATCATGTGCTCGTGAGACACCTCAATCATTTTTGACAGGAGAGGCAGGGATGCAAAGCCTCAGCAAATCCTCTAAATACATATATCTTGAAGTCCTTCTAATACTCTAGTAACATAATCTAAATTGGCCGATGCGGAATCCTTCAGAACTCATCATCTGACATAAAACCGGTGAAATCAATAACACAACAGAACACTAAATGTTTAGTTTTACTTGAAGGTATTTTTATTCACATATCCAAAGCCATCGGCTTCTAACGTTATCAAACTATAACAACCAGTATGTCACACTACACATTTATTTGACTTGCAATGGAACTCTACATTTTCTCATCAATGCTATAGAAAAATTAAAGACTGTAGGACTCCTGCATGAATAAGCATGGATGCAGTAAAACTATATTTCTTGGAGCAACCGGCCTATCGACAAGGTTGCACGGGAATAATTAGTATAAAGAATAGGGTAGGGAACTAATTACATATGTAATGGAAGAGAATAAGAACTATACCTTTTGTTGTCAATATAGGCCAATGCAACTATTGGTTCTGCAAGAGACATTCTACATAAGCTGATAAGCATTGCAAAGTTTGTAGATCTCAAAAAATGATTGAGGTGTATGATTACATCTCAAGTCCTTTGATACCCAGCTTTAGAGCAAGTTTCTACCAAAGGGACATCCCAAACTATTTTGAAATGTACTAAGTAAAGGAACTTTAGTAAAAACTGGAAATTATTTACTGAAAGGAACTATGTGAAAATTTACTGAAAGAAATTATCTGAAAATTAACTCTGCAAAAAACTCAGAAGCATATTTTGCCCCGAAAGTCTGAGAAAATAAATCATCTAGTTGCTACCCGAAACAACTAACTGTCTGTTTCTTTTATTCAGTACTCCGTACATGGTTTCCAAACTCTGGTCTTTTACTCAGTACTACAATACATAACTGGAAACTTCTTTTCCTAATAACCATATTAGGAAGTTAAACTATCTTCTGTTAGTAATCACAAGGTAAAACCTAATGATATGCACTATAGTAACAAAAGAAGAGCAAGCGAGATATACAACCCATGAAGCATCACACGTACATAAAACAAATTGTAACTAGATAGATTGTATTTAGGAACGGATGGAGTAATTTGTATACGGCGGATCCACCTGTGTGATTGTGATACAGGGCAATTTATAAGTCCAGGTTCAGCAAAATGTCAGTATCAGTGAGGTAATATCTATACCATATCGTCTAGATACAATCTTAACTAAATTTTGTATGTGCTATACATTTTTGCTTTGGTTCTCGGTAAAATAGGATTTCATCCTTTTTCATGCATTCACAAAAGTAGAACATATGTAGTCAAGGAGTAGATAGGCAGTGATTGAGCACAGCATTTAGTTGCTGCTGTTTAGAGTTCACACGCTATAAACTTGATATCTAGGCATAATAGAATCAAACTGAGACCAAATTATAGCCTTTTCTGCTCCAATGTCTGAACAATTAACCATAGACCTTTTGATACCATTTTCAGGTAGGTGGTTAACAGATGGATAAAACTCAATCAGTCTCTAGGCCGATGCATCCTGTGTGGTGGGTGTAGTAGACAGCCCTGACATCCATTGAAAGACCCTAACATGAGATTAACAATAGTGATAAAATAATCCCGCATAACCAAGGCGTACATGTGACAGGAAAGCAAGGAATAGTCAACAACGAGCATTATGCACATGCATCAGGTTGAAAGGAAGGCAAACATGAAAAATTCCCAATTCTGGTATTAGCCACAAATTCATTAGCAAACTGATATAACATCCAAACTATAGGAAAGTATATACTGGTTCAGATCAAAAGCAGCAGGGTCTAAAGAGCTACTAATACACAATATATTTTTAAAGGACGGTATGTCTTTTCATGGTGTAATCTGCTATACAAGTTTCGTGGTTCAGAAAACCAAATCCATTGTTCTGAATTTGCATCATACGCAGAATGTACCCAGGCACATACAATCAACTGAACCGAGCCAACAAGCCAAACAATGACCTGCAAAGCAGGCAAGAAGCAGGACATGAAGGAACACAAAGGGGAAAAAAGAACGGAATTCATCAGGGAACAAGCATTTCATCGAACAGTAGGGCAGCAAGAAAAGGTGGGGCTAATTTTCTCACCTCAATGCTGAAGGAAAGTGGCAAGATCGATGCAGGGGCCCTACCCGAGAGCGAGAAACAACACCAAACCTGTGGAGGACAGAAATCTAAGAAGTAAGACCAAAGAAGAATTTGAGGAAGCAAAGGAAAGAAGAGGATGGAAGAAGAACAAACCTCGACCACATGAGCGGAGCAGAGGAAGCAACCCCATCACCGTAGACAGAAGGAAACCACCGGCGATCGAGAGGGACAAATAACCGGCATGCGTGCCGGCATCGCAGCTCTGGACACAGAGCCGAAGCTCGTCGCTGCCTGGGCCGCCACCCTCGAGGCTGGCCCGAAACGCGCACTCCACGAGCGGGAGGAACACCACTTACACATGACGGGTCATCCTTCTCGCCGCTGAGTACCCCGGCCCCGGCCTTGGACTCCACGAGCAGGAGCTGCCTCTCATGCGAGTCGTGGCCGCCCTTGCCTCCCATCTTGTGCGTCATCCACCACACAGCATGGACTAGAAGCACACCATGAACTGCACCGCACGCCCCTGGCCGCATGAACCAAAATCAAATCAGACCAGTACCGATAGAGATGAACCAAACGATCGCACCACGTAGGCAAGCGGATGGACCTCGTAGCGCCGAGGGACAAGACATCGACGCGGACGACGCCGAGACCGTGTACGGCAGGCCAGACATCACTGCGCGACCGCGGACCGACAGCTCCCCGCAGGCGAGCCTGACGGAACACCCGGTCGTCATCCTGTCCTCACCCTCCTTTCTCGCGCTCCGCCGTGGGGATGGGGAGGCAGAGAAAGGCGAAGGGACGATCCAAGCAAGCAACCGGGGTCGAGAGGGAAGCAGATCAAGGAGAGAGGGGCAGGGGAAACAGTGATGGCTGCATACCCACCCAACACGATGGTTCAGCGTACGTGACCACAGTGCATCCTGCAGGCACTGTAAGTTTCAAACTAACCAACTCGCTTCTAGCCCTTGAGACAGAAAGGTGGGACCAGAACACACGGGACCCAGTCATAGAGATAGAACAAATAAGGCCGAGTAGAAAGGATGAGTGCACCCTTCACCTGCCATGTTACAACCATTTACCCAACGGGCGCAGGCCTGCGCTGCCAAGAGTGTCGCTTTACCCAACAAGCAAAGGTGGCCAGCGCAACCGCTCACACACACAAGCCGCTGCAAAGCGGGCCTGAATACAAGCCGGGACCACCACCAAAGCAGGGTATTGTAGGGGCGAGTAAACCAGCCGGATTCCAGTCCTTAGCCAATCAGCGCGCATGCAACGAGCAAAAGCAGGCGAACGCAACCTCTTCCACCCACAAGACGCTGGAACGTGGGACCAAACACAAGGCGGGACCACCATTAAGGAGGGTACAGGCCGGCCAGGTACATCAATGTTTTTCCACCCCTCACCCCTGACACTCGCAGAACGAGCCACCAATCGTTGCAATCCTACTCAGCTGAGCCAGTCCACGCACATGAAAATCCTCTCGGTCAAACAGTAGACAGCCAACGACATGGGCATCCAACCCAGCCACTGCGCCCCCGGCCCCATGGAAAGACGGACCCAGCAGTCAGCCACAAATATCCTAAGCGCATGAGTGTAAAAGCAACTGACGGCTGGCCAATCGACAGCAGCATAAAAGCATGAGCAGTAAAATGATCGAAGGGCCAGGACTCGCTCACGCGCGCAGGTGCGCTAGAATAGCGGGTACTCTAGGAGGCTTTATATGTTCAATTTCTCCATCCAGCCCAACATGATATATTCACCCAGCCCAGCAAGTCCACGGATTTCGAGAAAAATGCAAATGGGCTTTAAATTCTAACATAATATATAAACAGGCTGCATAGACGCTACATCATTGTTTCACCCAGCCCACCAAATGGACTAAAAAAACAAATGGACTGGCTGACATGTGGGCCAGTATGTCGAAGCCTAAGCACTTTCACAAAAAAATACAAAGGTCGAAGCCTAAGCAAGGCATTGGTTTTACATCCAACGGCCGGCATTCTTCTTCAATCTCTCGTCTTCTTCCTCCAGCGCTGCCGGGACCGCCTGCTCCAGCCTCCGGCGTCCAGTGGCGCTGTTTTGCATGCCTCGCAGTGAAATGCTACCCCACCGACGGCCAGGTCATCCCTCCACTCCTCCGCACCTCATGTTATTCTCTGCCGAGTGTAGGCCCACCCCGCACCTGAACCAATCAAGTTTCCCACTCCTCTCCATCTGCGACTCCACTGCCTTGTCTTCCCCATCTCCGGGGCGTTCCAGTCTGGGGCCTCGCCATCGTCCACCGGCCTTGGTGCGCTCGGCACGGTGTGGTCAACGTGGTCAACAAACGAGAGTCATCGGAAGATGACTGTACGTGGAGAGGCTGACAGTCGGGACGCACCACGCCCATGGACGCATGCATGCAACTACATCCTTTTTACGATGAAAAATAATGTTTTCTCCCCCTAAGAGCTGGGACCCACCAGCTACATCTTCGCACGCAAGGAAGTGCGTCCTTATTATGGGCAAAAAAAGATTCCTCCCCCGGACAGCTGGGACCCATCAGCTATATCTTCGCACGCAAGGAAGTGCCTCCTTATCTTCCCTTACAGTTGGGACCCACCCGGTCGAACCGTACGTAGGGTTGTCTCTCTAGTCACTAAAGTGTACGTACATACTGGTCGATCGGTCTCTCTGCAAGGATGAACCATGGACGAGCAAGGAGCAGCACGTGTGACGTAGACGTTGAGGCAGTTCTGTCTAAATCGGGTACACGTAAGCACAACCATGCTGCAAGAAAGTAAATACTGCTACATACGTACATACGGGCGGGGTCTCGAATGCGTACAGCGACGGCGTCCTGTTCATCGGCAGCCAACCGGCTGGGTTGGAATGGAGGAAACCGCGTCGTGTTCATCGAGAGGCAAGTGACTGGGTCAGAATTCGTCCTATTCATCGGGAGCCAACCGACTTGGACGGAACAGCCCAACCGGGGTCCTGTTCATCGACTCGGGGTCTCGCGTCCCACAAAACGGAGGAAACGGAGTTCTCTTCGACCGCCTACGGTCGAAACGAGGCCATGTTCATCGGGAGGGGTTTGGCGTACCGCAAAACAGACAAAACGAACTTCTCTCCAACCGCCTACGGTCGAAACGGGGTCCTGTTCATCAGGAGGGGTCTGGCGTACCGCAAAACAAACGAAACGGACTTCTCTCCAGCCGCCTACGGTCGAAACGGGTTCCTGTTCATCGGAGGGGTGTGTGGCGTACCACAAAATGGGACTCCACAAGCTACTGTTCATCCACCGTCGACTTCCTCCAGCCTCCACCAGCCACTGTTCATCCATGCGCTACTGTTCATCCAGACTCCACGGGGTCCTGTTCATCCACCCCAACCGGCTGGGCGTGTGTGGCGGCCTCCTCGGGGTCCTGTTCATCCAGTGCAACCGCGTACTACCACGGGGTCCTGTTCATCCAGCGGCAACCATGTACTACCATGGAGTCCTGTTCATCCAGCGGCAACCGCCTACACATGGCCGGGGTCCTGTTCATCCAACCCCCACCGAGAACTGTTCATCCACACCCAACCCAACTGGCTCGACTCACCATGTCTCGACTTGTTCTACGTATCGCGCGCGTGGTAGCAACAGGCACTGTTCATCCAGAGGCAACCCAACCAGCTAGCTACGTCTCGCACGGGGGTTCGATCGGCTTTAGTAAGCAGCAGCAGCGCGATCGATCGGGTTCAGTTAGCAGTGGAGTCGGTCGGGTTCAGTTAGCAGCGAAGGGATCAATGATCGATCGGCTTCAGTACATAGCAGTGCGATCGCTCGGGTTCACGCCTCGCTCGGGTTCAGTTATAGCGAACACGGCTCGCACCACGGGCGCGTACGAGAGAGAAACGCGCAAACCACACTCCATCGCTCGGCCCGACCACCCACCGTAGCCGGGAACTCCTCGAAAATTTCCTCGCCCTTACTTCTACCATGATTTTTTATGTCATGGACGGCCCAAAGAATGTCATGCAGGTGCGTCCCCGGCCTGCCCAGGACGAAAAGCCCATTTTCTGTCATGATTTTTTGTCATAGAAGTAGGAGCCCACCACATCTATGATGATACGTGTTTTTGTCAAAATTATCATCATAGAAGTGTCATAACCATGACAGAAAAAAATTCGTTCGGGCCTAAATGTCATGGATCTATCATTTTTTTGTAGTGAAGGGAATAAACATGCCGAATATTCTATCTTTGACTTGGAGGACACACCAAGACTTTGAGGGTTTCCTGTTCGGACACGGAGTCGCCTTATAGCTCGGCCTCATGATAGTCATTTAGCGGCCCACCTGTCCGGCACATAAGAGGTAGGCCGGTAGCCCGATGACCCCCTAGTCGAGGATTCCCTCAGTAGCCCCCGAACTAGCCTCCAACGCCGGTGCCCCATAACTCCTGCACCTGCAGTCTCCAGCTTGCGGGCGAGTTCTTCTCCCCCTGTGTGTTCGGAACAATCTCCCTTGGTCGAGCTTCTAAAACCTACTTGGCCAAGTTCGGCTATGTGCTCAATTAGGTTGTATCCGGAATCCGAATTATTGATTTTGCTTAGCCTCGAAGGCCAACCGCTCAAGTGTGAATAGTGCCTTTACCCGACAACTTTCGGCGCAAGGTCGCGACCGGTCACAAACGCCGAACCATTGTGAGCACTCGATGCACGGTTTGAGGCAGCTCCTCCATTGGCACGTCTCATCAAGGTGGGGATCGTGCTCCATTTTTTAAGGGATATGATCAATGATTTTGATTATCCCACTCACGCATAATGTCCTGATTATATCGGGAAGCGGCGAGGCCCGCGGCGCGGTTAAAGGACTCTTGGTATAGCGGCAGCTTACAAAAGAGAAACAACCACAGCTATCTCCGCACGCTTTCTTCCTCTCGCCGCTGTCTTTCCCAATCTACAGAGCTCCAGCGCCCTGTGCCATTCTTCCTCAAGAAATCCCTTCAAGACACTCCCTCAATTTGACCATGGCCGGATCCGATGCCAAAGGCAAGTGGGAGGCCTCCATCATCACCAACGACGACATCAAGGATCTGAAGCACGCCGGCTACCTGCTAGCCAAAGTCATTCACCGGGCCGCAGAGGAGGGCCAGGTCATCCCCACACCTCGACCAGGTGAGAGGGTGGTGTTCGTCCCCCACTTCCTCCAGGGACTGGGGTTCCTGCTCCACCCCTTCGTCAGGGGGCTGATGTTCTTCTACGGGTTAGATTTTCATGATCTGGCCCCGAACTCTTTTCTTCACATCTCGGCCTTCATCGTCATCTGCCTGGCCTTCTTGCGGGTCCACCCACACTTTGTCTTGTGGCTGAAGGTCTTTAGTGTCAAGCCTAAGATAGTCGACGGCCAATAGGTGAACTATAGCGGGGTGATGATCAGTAAACTCGCTCGGGTCGAGTGGCTGGAGGGCACTTTCATATAGACCATCAAGGTCTGGCAAAAGATGTGGTTCTACATAACAGAGCCACGCGAAGACAGTTGGGCGGCAGTTCCCGAATTCAGATCCGGACACCCCCACAAGGCTAACCTCGTGGACCAACAGGGGCCTCGACTGGGGGTCGTCCATAGAGGTGGAGCTGCTGCAGAAGCGCATCTCCGACATGATAAAGGCGGGCGCCAAACTGACCAATGTGGTTCAGGTGATGCTCTGCCACCGCCTCCTACCCTGCCAACAAAGGGCCGCCCCCATGTGGTCCTACAACCTCGAGGACCCAGCCACCGTGCTCTGCTTCTATGGCACCACCCACGACAAGCTATGGAAGGTGCTGTTCAAGCCCTAGAAGGTGTGGCCGGCCAAGGAGGAAGACATCGGCATCGATGCCGCACACCCTCCTAAGGAGGCAATGAAGTTTTATCCATTCTATGTTCAGATGTTTGTATTTTGGGAGATTTAACCCTTGCTCTCTCACCTGCACAGGGCTGGCTTGAGAAGGCGAAGCAGATCAATAGTCCAGCCCCGCTACCCGAGGACCCTAGGTCGGCCCTGTTAGAGGAGATGCTGGCCGTGGCGACGTACAAGGCGCCAAAGGAGAAAGAGAAGAAGAAGAAGAAGAACGAGGCGAGGGAGGTCAGGGAAGGCCTCCACCCACTAGTACATCTGGACACCAAGTCCAGGGAGACCCAAGCTCCCTCCGGTCATGACGGGGGCAGGAAGAGGACGAGGAGGAGAGCGACTCCTCCCGCACGAGGAAGAGGGCGGCGTCGGACAACGCCAAGGAGGAGCAGCCTCCCCACACCCCGAAAAAGCAGTGCAGGCCCAAGTTGGTACTGCCTGATGATAGCTCGGATTCCGATGAGGAGTCCGTAGCGTCTAAAGAGGTTCCAAAGAGGAACCCCAGGGTCAAGCCCCCCGCCAAAAGGTACGAATCCGGATGATTACCTATGCGCTTGTTTCATTAGTCCATTACTAATTGTATATGCACATTTCATGTTACAACCCACCGTGCGGCCTCCCCACTGATCAAGTCTCAGAGGGGACTTCTCTGCCAGCCGAACTGGCGGAGAGTGGGATTGCGTCGCGTTCTATGCCTCCTCCGGTCATCGGGGAGACCGGAGAGGTGCTGTCCCAAAGGACCCCTCCCGGCCCGGACATGGGTGGTGGTGGTGATGACATCATGGCCGAGGTTAACACCTCGATCACCGAAGACCAGGAGGGAGGATCCCTCCTGGTGAACAAGGAGGGGAAGCTTGGTCAATCCGAGCCCTCCCAAAAGACGGCTCCGGAGCCCCCAAGGCCACCGGAGGGGTAAATTCCGCCCTCCACCGATGGGGGAGCCGGGGCCCCGCCGCCAACGCCGAACACCGGAGATCGGGTTGCGGTGGGTGGCTGGACATGATGGAGGAGGCTGTGAATAGCTCCTCCATCGTCTCGGAACACCGCAACCTGATGGGCGTGGTTTTGCAAAGTATTCGGTCCGTTAATAGTGGATTGAAGGAAGCCTTTGGTGGCCTCCTAATGGGCTTCGAGGTAAGCCATGTAATATTCTTTCCATAGAGCGGATTTTGTGAACAAAGTTTGAGTAGTCCTCCTATATAGCAGCCCCTGAGACTCTGTTAGGATTGACAAACCTGGCGGAGGATCGAAAATCATTGAATCAGGAGTCAGAATGATGTGATTGTTTTGTTTTTGTAGGCATCATCTTTGGCGGCGGTTGCCAATGCCGCGGAGCTGGCAGAAATGAATCGGAAGCTCAAAAGCTCTGATGAGGAGCTCGACCTTGTCAACAAACATTTTGACGAAGCGCAAGATTAGTCGAGTTCAGACTTAGTAATTTGTATTTTCCTTGTCGAGCAAGGTATTCGGGGTTATCCCTAAGCAAGAATTGCTTAATTATGATTGCAGCTGTGGCCGACGAGGTCGAGGGCCTCAAGGCCGAACTGAAGAAGGCCAACGAAGAGGCTGCCGAACAAAAGGAGGTGTCCGAGCTAGCGGCCGCCGAACTCAAGACGGTGAAAACCGTCAGTGAGAAGCATGAGGTCAGAGTGGCCGAAGTGCAGTAGGAGCTCAAGGATGCTGTCACTAAATGTGAGTACCTTGAGAAAAATAACAAGGGTCAAGCTACCGAGCTATCCAAGGTGAAGCAAGAGATCCAGGAGGTGAGGACGGAGACACGGGTCTCCCGAGAAGAGCTCTGTCAAGTAAAGCAAATTGCAGATGGTAAGTCGTAGTTACTGCAGAGTGTGCTTAGCGGCCACAGGTTTGCATTGCCACACGAGTCTGGCGTTCCTCAGGCGCATTTGCGGAGCTCCCTAGGAGTGCGGCGGATGCAGCAAGGCATTATGCAGCTCGGGAGGGTGATGCTGAACACAGGTTGTTCTGGGCGCAGTTCCAGGCACCCGAACACCCTCCCCTCCTGAGTAATCAAATGAAGCAGCTTATGGAGCAGCACCGGGTGGAGGAGCCCACCATGAAGGTCCTTTGTGTCCGGGTGTGGCCTTCAGAGCCAATACCAAGCAGCTACTTTGGCTTGGTGCAGAAGCTGTGCGACGCTGCTTCCCGGGTTGATGTTGTTAAGTGCTCCGTGTGCATCGAGGGAGCTCGAATGGCCTTCGCGAAGACCATGGTGCACTGGCCCAAGATCAAGCCGGTTGAGATGGCCACCGGTCCCCCGCCCGCTGGAAAGGAGCACCGACGTCCCGAGCAGTATTTCCCCATCGTGATGGATGGTGCTCGGGCGATAGAGGACCAGTGTCTGAAAAATGTAATCCTTGAATGAGCGTACTATCATGTGTTAAATGACAATTGGGCCTTTTGCTTTATAATGCGGCTATTGTGTATGGTTTATCGTACTTGTATATTTTTTAATTTTATTTTGACTCTTGTGCGGCTGTTTTTAATCTAAAAGTTACCAGTCGGCGGCTTCAGCCCCCATGTAGATGCTACGAGCGGTGTTTCATCCTTCGCACTGTGACCCTTAGCCGACGTCTTGGTGCCCAAAGGTGGTAGTGCGTGAGGGAAACTAGGCAATTGGACTATACGGCTTTATTACCTTCACTTAGCCATAGGAGGTTGACAGCGGGGTCTAGTGACTAGCCCCTAGTGTTTTGTGATGTTTCGGGAGATCCGAGGTATATACCTTTATCACGTGGTTTGTGCAAAGACAAACCCTTCGTATAACACGGGGTAATCACCATCGATTTTTAGTTTGACACTTGCCCTCGGATCGCCGACCAGTTCTCGCTTATTATGACAGTTAGTTTTCGGCTTTCTCCATTGAGGTACTTAATTGGGCTAGCCAGAAGTACAATCGCAGTGGTTCTCCCTTTACCTTGTTAGCCGAACGTGCGGAACATAAGAAGGTAAGCATAGGAGCCGGGAAACCCAACTATTGACCCAAGACATAATTCGGAACCGATTCATATAATGCAATATCCGAGACGCAGAACACATATAGAAAAGATAGTGCCAAACTTGATGCATAGGGCGAGTATTACAATTGAGCCCCCGGTCTATTAGCCGATTGCATCTTAGAGAAAATGTGTGCCGAACTAATTTATGGCGGTGTCGAAGAGCGGGAAAAAAAGGTGCAATATAAATGACTGCGAGAGGACCGTAAAAGGTGGTCTTTATTTCCAATGAGCTCATGACGTCTAGCCGTACAATTCGAACTGCCGAAGCATCTGTTACAAGTACTTTGTAGGAAGAAGAAAAAAGTTTTATAGATGAAAGGTTTACATAGGGCCTTGATGCATGGGTTGATGCCCCTACTGTGCCCTGCTGCACGTCTGGACCTTTGTTTCTGTTGGGAAGAAGAACTCCATGGAGGGGTTGATAATCCGCCGACGGGACCTTGACAAAGGGTCTTGAGAAGTCACCGTGTGATAACCCACAAGTATAGGGGATCAATTGTAGCCTTTCTCGACAAGTAAGAGTGTCGAACCCAACATGGAGCTAAAGGTAGAACAAATATTCCATCAAGTTCTATCAACCACCAATACAACTCTACGCACGCTTAATGTTCGCTTTACCTAGAACAAGTATGAAACTAGAAGTACTTTGTAGGCATGATAGGATAGGTTTGCAAGATAATAAAGAACACTTAAATAAAAGATAGGGGCTGTTTAGATAATGAAACAACTAAGTTAGTTTTAGTACAGAGGTTTTTGTCACAAGAAAGTTATTTGTCCCTAGGCAATCGATAACTAGACCGGTAATCATTATTGCAATTTTATATGAGGGAGAGGCATAAGCTAACATACTTTCTCTACTTGGATCGTATGCACTTATGATTGGAACTCTAGCAAGCATCCACAAATACAAAAGATCATTAAGGTAAAACCCAACCATCGCACTGAAGTATCAAGTCCTCTTTACTCCCATACGCAAACAACCTACTTACTCGGGTTTAAGCTTCTGTCACTCTAGCAACCCACCATAAGCGAATCATGAACATATTGCAAACCCTACAGCGGTGATCCCTCATGCTTGCCCAACATGGAGAGCACCATAGGACAGCACCAATAATAAAACAAACAACTCAAACCAATCATGATCATCAATCAACCCATAGGACAAAACGGATCTACTCAAACATCATAGGATAGCCATACATCATTGGGAAATAATATATAGCGTTGAGCACCATGTTTAAGTAGAGATTACAGCGGGGAGGAGAGGTGTTACACCGCTTCATAGCGGGGAGAGAGTTGGTGATGACGGCGGCAAAATTGTTGGTGTAGATCGCCGTCACGATGTTGGCCCCGGCGGCGTTCAGGCGCCACCGGGAGAGAGGGGGAGAGAGCCCCCCTCCTTCTTCTTCTTCCTTGACCTCACCCCTAGATGGGAGGAGGGTTTCCCCTCTGTTCCTTGGCCTCCATGGTGGCGGAGGGGCAGGAGCCCCTCCGGGATTGGATCTCTCTCTCTGTTTCCTTATGTTTCTGCGTTCCTGTTTTCTTGCCTTTCACCGTTTCTTAAATTCCCGGAGATCCGTAACTCCGATTTGGCTGAAATTTAAACACGATTTTTATCCGGATATTATATTTCTTGCGGTGAAAGAAGGGCATCAACCGCCTAGGGCTTGTGGGCCCCTCGGGCATCGTCTCACGTTGATTCCAATTCCCAAATATCACATATATTCCAAAAAAATCTCCGTAAGTTTTTATCGTGTTTGGACTTCGTTTGGTATGGATATTCTGTGAAACCAAAAACATGCAACAAACAAGAACTGGCACTAGCTACTGGATCAATATGTTAGTCCCAATAATAGTATAAAAAGTTGCCAAAAGTATATGAAAGTTGTAGAATGTTGGCATGAAACAATAAAAAATTATAGATACGACGGAGACATATCAGCATCCCCAAGCTTAATACCTGCTCGTCCTCGAGTAGGTAAATGATAAAAAAGCTAATTTTTGATGTGGAATGCTACCTCGCATAAACTTGATCATATAATCTAATCATGGCATGAATATTAAGACACGAGTGATTCAAAGCAATAGTCTATCATTTGACATTAAGACAATAATACTTAAAGCATACTAATAAATCAATCATGTCTTCTCAAAATAACATGGCCAAAGAAAGTTATCCCTACAAAATCATATAGTCTGGCTATGCTCCATCTTCATCACACAAACTATTTCATCATGGACAACCCCGATGACAAGCCAAGCAATTGTTTCATACTTTTAATTTTCTCAAGCCTTTTCAACTTTCACGCAATACATGAGTGTGAGCCATGGATATAGCACTATAGGTGGAATAGAATATGATGGTGGAGGTTGTGTGGAGAAGAGAAAAAGGAGAAAGTCTCACATCGATGCAGCTAATCAACGGGCTATGGATATGCCCATCAATTGATGTCAATGCGAGGAGTAGGGATTGCCATGCAATGGATGCACTAAGAGCTATAAGTGTATGAAAGCTCAAACTGAAAACTAAGTGGGTGTGCATCCAACTTGCTTGCTCATGAAGACCTCGGGCATTTGAGGAATCCCGTCATCGGAATATACAAGCCAAGTTCTATAATGAAAATTTCCACTAGTATATGAAAGTGATAACTTAAGAGACTCTCTATATGAAGAACATGGTGCTACTCTGAAGCACAAGTGTGGTAAAAGGATAGTAGCATTGCCCCTCCTCTCTTTCTCTCTCATTTTTTTGTTTTCTTTTTTTTGGCTCTCTCTCTTTTTCTTTTTATTTTTTTATTTTTTTCGTCCAGAACCTCATCCTAACTTGTGGGGGAATCATATTCTACATCATCCTTTCCTCACAGGGACAATGCTCTAATAATGATGATCATCACACTTTTATTTACTTATAACTCAATATTACAACTCGATATCTAGAACAAAGTATGACTCTATATGAATGCCTCTGGCAGTGTACCAGGATGTGCAATGATCTAGCATAGCAAAGATATCAAAAAACGGACAAGCCATGAAAATATCATGCTATCTATCTTATGATCATGCAAAGCAATATGACAAAGAATGCTCAAGCCATGTATATGATGATGATGGAAGTTGCATGGCAATATATCTCAGAATGGCTATGGAAATGCCATGATAGGTAGGTATGGTGGCTGTTTTGAGGAAGATATAAGGTGGCTTATGTGTGATAGAGCATATCATATCACGGGGTTTGGATGCACCGGTGAACCGACTCTCGAGGTGAGAAAGGGCAATGCACGGTACCGAAGAGGCTAGCAATGATGGAAGGGTGAGAGTGCTTATAATCCATGGACTCAAAATTAGTCATAAAGAAGTCACATACTTATTGCAAAAGTTTATTAGCCATCGAAACAAAATACTAATATGCATGCTCCTAGGGGGGTAGATTGGTAGGAAAATACCATCGCTCATCCCCGACCGCCACTCATAAGGCAGACAATCAAAAATAAACTATGCTCTGACTTCATCACATAACGGTTCACCATACGTGCATGCTTTGGGAATCACAAACCTTAACACAAGTATTTCTACCAATCCACAATTACTCACTAGCATGAGTCTAATATCACCATCTTTATATCACAAAACTATTGCAAGGAGTCAAACATAACATATTCAGTGATCTAAAAGTTTTCATGTAGGATTTTATGACTAACCATGTGAATGACCAATTCCTGTTAACCCACTAAATAGATATAAGTGAAGCATGAGAGTTTAATTCTTTCTACAAAATATATGCCCACACTCTAGCAAATATAAGTGAAGCAAAAGAGCATTCCACAAATGGCGGTTTTTTATGTGTAGAGAAACAGGCAATCCAAACTTCAAATGATATAAGTGAAGCACATGAAGCATTCTATAAAGCCATACTCAAAAGATATAAGTGAAGTGCATGAAGCATTCTATAAATCAACCAAAGACTATCTCATACCAGCATGGTGCATAAAAGGAAAATGAAAAATAAAAACAAAAGACGCTCCAAGAATTTGCACATATCATGTGACGAATAAAAATATAGCTCCAAGTAAAATTACCAATGGTTGTTAGAAGAAAGAGGGGATGCCTTCCAGGGCATCCCCAAGCTTAGTTGCTTGGGAGTCCTTGAATATTACCTTGGGGTGCCTCAGGCATCCCCAACCTTAGGATCTTGCCATTCCTTATTCCTTCATCCATTGTGACCTCACCGAAAACATGAAAACTTCAATCTCACAAAACTTAACAAAACCCTCGTGAGATCCTTTAGTATAATAAAGTAAATCACCACTTTAAGTACTGTTGTGAACTCATTCCAAATTCATATTAGCATTGTATCTACTGTAGTCCAACTTCACCATGGTTCATACCCCCCGATACTACCCATAGATTCATCAAAATAAGAGAACAATGCATAGAAAACAGAATCTGTCAAAAACAGAACAGTCTGTAGTAATCTGAACATCTACCATACTTATGTAACTCCAAAAATTCTGAAAAATTAGGAAAAAAAATTTGTATATAAGTACTGTGTAAAAATTTCAGCAACTTTTGACGTTCCAGCAAAAAATGTAAATTCACGCGCTACAGCCAAAGTTTCTGTTTTTCCACTGCACATACCAAACAAGCAATCTAATCATCCTAAAGGCAAATCTTGGCACATTATTTTTATAATACAATGGATTTGTACAAGGGGATAATTATTTTCGCTGAAAGTTTCTGTAATTCAAGATTTGCAACGTTTCCATGGGCATGAACAAAGTTCAAGGAGCTCCCCCACTTCAACGGTGCTCGTCTTTCTTACTTTCACTTTCCTATTTGAAAAGTTTTAGGTTCCCCTCTATATTTTTTTGTTTTTAAACTTTATAAAAGCACTCAACAGAATAAAATGACTCTCTAAAACTTCCGGATTGTCTCCCTGGTAGCGCTTTCTTTAAAGCTATTAAGCTAGGCATAAAGTGACCACGTAATTGATCCACCCAGATCCCAAGGTATATCAAAGCCAATTTTAATTAACAATGATTTGTAATTTAGTAGTGAGCACAAAGCAACATATATCATGCAATGACAAAGTCTAACTCTCTTCCTATGCATCGGCATGTCATAAAGGAACAATTCATGCACATAAAGTAAAGGCCAAGACAGAGCATAAGGTGTTTCTTGCAATTTTATCATATTGGAAACATGGAGAGGCGGAGTTGTAGTTCCTCTCTCGTAATAATTGCAAGTAGGAGCAGCAAGCACATGCATATTATATTCATCAAAATCATCATGTGTAGTAGCAAAACACAACCCATCAATATAATCCTTAATAAGCGCAAACTTCTCTGGTATAGTGTAGTTGGGAGAATTCAAAAAGATAATAGGACTATCATGTGTGAGTGCAATAGCAACAATTTATTTCATAACATAAAGAACTATATCAAGTTCATCTCCATAAGCATCATTCATATTGGCATCATGGCCACAAGCATAGCAAGCATCAAGTTCATCAAAAAGGGATATTTCAAATGAATCAACTGGATCATAGCAATCATCCTTCGGTAAGCACGAAGGGAAATTAAACAGTATATGAGTTAAGGAGTTACTCTCATTAGAAGGTGGGAACGGGTAGCTAATCCGCTCTTCCTCCTTTTGTTCTTCGCTCCCCTCGTCTTCTTTTTCATCTAATGAGCTCACAGTGTCAGCAATTTCTTCTTCCATAGTTTCCTGCAAAATATTAGTCTCTTCTTGGACAGCAGAGACTTTCTCAATAAATGCATCAATATCGGCATTGTATTCATAATTCTCATAGCAATATTTAAGTATAGCATAATTTTTAGGTCTATAAACAGCATCATCATAATTTTCACACTTTTCAAACAAAGATTCAATTTCATAAGCACCCTTAAAAGCAACGAATTCTTCTATTCGTTCCACATCATAGTAATCATATATGCCATTAGCATAAGAAGCCAAGGTTTCATTATCATTAAATTTACATGAAAAGGGAAGGTGTGGAGCCTTCATCCTAGAGCAACAAGTATAATCATATCTCAAGCATAAATTCTGAGCATACCAATGCAACATATGAATTTGATCCCATAAGAGTTTCCCTTTTTGAGTCAAGCGATAATCCCTAAAGTATTCACGTTGATCCAACGTGTCTCCCATTATCAAGTTGAATGGGGTTTTCTCAGGATTAGCAAAGTAGTGTTTAATATTTTTCACATAACGAGCATCAAGGGTTTTAGGAAGTTCCCCATCTCCATTAGTAGCAAATACACCTAATTTTTTTGGTATTTCGTGTTCCATATCCATAACTAAAGATAGAGAACAACTTAGAACAGCAAATAAAATCTACTTAGTGATAAAGCAAACAAGCACACATGAGAATATTCACCCCACGCTATTGCTCCCCGGCAACGGCGCCAAAAAAAGGTCATGATAACCCACAAGTATAGGGGATCAATTGTAGCCTTTCTCGATAAGTAAGAGTGTCGAACCCAACGAGGAGCGAAAGGTAGAACAAATATTCCCCAAGTTCTATCGACCACCGATACAACTCTACGCACGCTTAACGTTCGCTTTACCTAGAACCTGTATGAAACTTGAAGTACTTTGTAGGTGTGATAGGATAGGTTTGCAAGATAATAAAGAACATGTAAATAAAAGATAGGGGCTGTTTAGATAAAGAAATAACTAAGTTAGTTTTAGTAGAGAGCTTTTTGTCACAAGAAAGTTATTTGTCCCTAGGCAATGAATAACTAGACCGGTAATCATTATTGCAATTTTATATGAGGGAGAGGCATAAGCTAACATACGTTCTCTACTTGGATCATATGTACCTATGATTAGAACTCTAGCAAGCATCAGCAACTACTAAAGATCATTAAGGTAAAACCCAACCATAGCACTGAAGTATCAAGTCCTCTTTACTCCCATACGCAAACAACCTACTTACTCGGGTTTAAGCTTCTGTCACTCTAGCAACCCACCATAAGCAAATCATGAACATATTGCAAACCCTACAGCGAGGATCCCTCACGCTTGCCCGACATGGAGAGCACCATAGGACAGCACCAATAATAAAACAAACAACTCAAACCAATCATGATCATCAATCAACCCATAGGACAAAACGGATCTACTCAAACATCATAGGATAGCCATACATCATTGGGAAATAATATATAGCGTTGAGCACCATGTTTAAGTAGAGATTACAGCGGGGAGGAGAGGTGTTACACCGCTGCATAGAGGGGGAGAGAGTTGGTCATGACGGCGGCGAAGTTGTTGGTGTAGATCGCCATCACGATGTTGGCCCCGGCGGTGTTCCGACGCCACCGGGAGAGAGGGGGAGAGAGCCCCCCTCCTTCTTCTTATTCCTTGACCTCCCCCCTAGATGGGAGGAGGGTTTCCCCTCTGTTCCTTGGCCTCCATGGCAGCGGCGGGGTGGGCCCCCTCCGAGATTGGATCTCTCTCTCTGTTTCCTTCTGTTTCTGCGTTCCCGTTTTCTAGCCTTTCACCATTTCTTAAATTCCCAGAGATCCGTAAATCCGATTCGGCTGAAATTTTAACATGATTTTTATCCGGATATTATATTTCTTGCGCCGAAAGAAGGGCACCATCCGCCTTACGGGGTGGCCACAAGCCTTCCAGGCGTGCCCAGGGTAGGGGGGCGCGCCCCTAGAGCTTGTGGGCCCCTCGGGCATTGTCTCGGGTTGATTCCAATTCCCAAAAACCACATATATTCTAAAAAAATCTCCATAAGTTTTTATCGAGTTTGGACTTTGTTTGGTATGGATATTCTGCGAAACAACAAACATGCAATAAACAGGAACTGGCACTGGGCAATGGATCAATATTCTAGTCCCAAAAATAGTATAAAAAGTTGCCACAAGTATATGAAAGTTGTAGAATGTTGGCATGAAACAATCAAAAATTATAGATACGATGTCCGAAGACCTGTGTAACCATAGCTCGGTTGAACCGAACACTTGGTGTTTAGTTTAATTGGGCCCCACAGCTGCCCATGGTATTTTGAGTGCGAAGTTGTGCGTACGAGGCACGTAGTGTGTGACTGGGGTGGGCATGTTGTGGGGGGCATATCCCTATTTACATCGAGCGTAGGGAGGCTCCCTTAATGGGGATAGGGCTAGGGCCCGTTTACTTGCCTTTCGTGCCTTGACGACCGGCTGGTACTTTGGCCCCTCGACGCCGGTTTGGTCTTCGGCTGCCAGAGCTGCTGTATGTTCCTCGGTCCATAGTGAGCGCTCCGTATTGCCATTGCCCGTGATGACGCCCTTGGGTCCGGGCATCTTTAACTTTACAAATGCATAGTGGCACTAGTGCAGAAAAACCTAGCTATGGCGTGCCAAAAAGTGCCTTGCTGGCGTAGGAGCCTGATGCCACCAGTATGGCGCCAGTGTTAAAATATAGCGGTGGCGTCAGTGCCTACGCCAGCAGTGTTTCTGGTATCTATGGCATCGGTTAAAGTTGCATGACAATAATATCATATATACGGTGTTGGTACTTCTCCACACGACATAAATATGGATAAACCTTAGAGGCATTGCATATCCTTTTGATGCCATTACTTAGTTTGAAAGCATAGAAAAAACGCTACCACGTCAGCCAAAAAATGTTGCCGTGGCAGCGTTTTTTAAGATCAAAAATATTTCTAGATAGGTAACATTAATTAAAATACATCCACGATAATTATGTGTAGCACTTAAAATTAAGATAGCTAGGCAAAGTTTTGAAGTACGATAAGATGACAAAATGACATGTGTAGCTGATTGAGTAGTTTACAGAACCACAATAGCATAGCTAGCTGTCACTATCCTATTACATCAATAATAAGGATCGTTAATGTTTTTCTTCATCGGTTCCACAAGAGACACCGGTCCATCAGCATCGCGACCCTACTTATTAACACAAGTTTTTATCTCCTCCGAGCTGGCAGGTGCGCCGCCGTTGAAAATGCCGGCATGGTGGATGACATCCTTGTTGAGGATGGTAGCAAACTTGACCTGGATGCGTCTGAACTCATCTCTACTATCTCTCGGGCTAATTTCCTCCATTTTCTTCCCCCATGCGATGACGTCAGAGTGCTTTTTAAGGCGTTCTCCCTCCCATATGTACTCCTCCATGTGGTGGACGACATAGTAGCCGTCTGTATCACTATTTTACGGCTGCTGCATGCAACAAAAGTCAGTTTTGTGGGCGAAGCGTACCACTTTAAATTTGTGGAACTTGCGATATCCATCTTTGATCACTCCTTCTCGGCTAGTATAATCGACCAGTGATTCATCGAGAACCTTCTTGATGCCTCTGTAGTCCTTCTTCACTTTCCTCGTCGAATCCAAGAAATAAGTTTCGGCGAACTTCAGGGTAATAACGATGAGAACACAATGTTTTCTACGTAAAAAGTAGAGGAAAACAATTATTCTCGAGTATATAATGTTTGGACGTGGAAGCAGAACGAGATTGTACGAAAGAATAGTCTGTACCGAGTACCGAATGACTTACTTCGGATAGTAGGGCACTAGAAGGCAATCTTTTTCCATGTTGGCAAGCATGAAGTCTGTCAGGTAGTTCCTCATAGCTTGATGGTGATCAGGGAGATTGACGTTGCTCTTGTGGATGAGGTAGGGGTCCCCTACCGCGATAACCTTGTTCAGCTCACATATGGTAGTGTAGGCGCTATTGATTGCCCATAGGCGTTTTAAGGAAGGAGCAAGCTTGTATAGGTGAAATAGGTTGAAGATGTCTCCGAATGGCACATAAAACTTCTCTACGGGGAAACTGTCACATAAACCAATATTATGTGGCACCATCACTGTGAAAATGGGGCGATGTCCACCTGCATGAGTAAATGTGTACTTCTCCCTACAGAGAACTACGTCATGCAGAAGTCTCAATTCTGTCTGCAGAAGATCGGAGAGCTCCTTCGGAAGGATGGGTTCACCCGGGGAATGGTAAGTCCGCCATGCAACACGATGAACTACTTGGCAGCAGTGCCCTTCTTAGCATTTCCTGGTCGCCTCCTCTTCTTGCGTGACATGTTAGGCTGGCTGGCTGCACCGCCCGTCGGTGCATTTGCTACCATCGCATCGAGTGTGTTTGGACTCAACAATGCTCCCCTGGATGGTGGCACTTGTTTCTCTGGTGACGTGAAGTCCCTGTTGAATAGTAGACTCTTCTGGCAAGGAACAACACGGTGATCAGCTTGGACCGCAGGAGGCACAGAGATTGCTTGGACGGGATCAGCAGGCATAGGTCCATCAAGATTGGACATGGCAGATGAGTTCTGATATTCTTCAACCAAGAAGAATCGATTGACAAGTAAGTCATCATTATTTACTTGGTCGTCAATGACATCCACATTGTTGTTATACAATTCAGGTTGACTCTAACCCAAAGGAGATGGTCCTCGACATGACGTCTTTCCATTGTTCATCAGCTGCGAGCTTGTTGGAATTTGGACGTTTTCGAGCCGAATTTGACTCTTCGGCCACATCATTGGCCAACATAAGCCCTGTCCAAGGGTAAGCTGGCTATCCGCACCAGGAGGTTGTATCGGAGGAGCAATATCATCATAACCATTTAAGACAACAGAAAACTCAACTTTGAAGACCCCCTCAGGCATCTGCACTTCGTCCATGATTGTATATTTGGGGCGAATGATCGAGTCAATTGCCACTTTAATCAGCTCACCATTCACATGGGCTAAGAGACTGCACGGAGTGTCTTCCATAAGAGCCTCAAGTGCAGCCATTGGGGACGGGTTGCCAATGAAAGAGATAGAAGTGCTGCTATCCTTGGGTGATGCATCGATGACAATGTTTCCTAGTTCACCGTTTTTGATCCATTGCTTGACGCTCTTAATTATTGAAGGCAACATGGCTTGGGCATGAGCTTGGCTTTGCGTGTTGATGCGTGCCTCAATTTCGGCAGTTGCTACGGCTGTGGCTGCAATTATTTTCTGTTTGACGGTCTGCTTGTTGGCTCTCCTTCTCTGTCATCGCTGCTTGCGGTCTTCAACATAATGATGGTCCCATTTGTCTCCGCATTGGGCGCCGTTCACACGGCCACCCGCCAGCGGATGTGACGGGTCCTTGCCGAGGGTCACATTGATCGACCGGTTAAGAGGAGTGTTCCACCTGGCCGTGGACCCTCGAGAGCTCTTAGGTTCCGCATGCTGCCTTGCCAGTTCTTCTTCAAGTCTTCTAGTTTGGTGATCGGCAGAAAATTCCCCTGACTTATAATCATAATGGTACCGCCCCTAACATAGTTATATTCAAGGGGTTCTTTGAATTGCTCGAAGTGGTTTGGGATGCCCTTTGCTGCAAGTATAGCATCTTGCTTGTCCCACACGGGCTTCTTCCCAACAAAACCACGGCTTCCAAGGGTGTGGTTACTTAATGTCTTTGATTGCATGTCCTTCCCCCATGTCAACTGGCTCTGAACCACAGGGTTCTCCCTATTTTGCATCTTGAAAATGTTCCAGTCATCTGCATTAATGGTAGGCCACTTCTCCTTGATCACGGAGTAATCCTGGTGAACCTCTTTTCTTGTGGCTGATTTCCAAGAACTCAAATTCTTTGAGAACTTATGGATTGCATGGTTGTTGACCTGATTCTTTGGGTATGATAGGTTGTCGTACTCATCAGGAAACTTAAATCTTGCGTGCACCCTTCTTATGAGGAGTTCTCACAGATTTTGTTTGCCTGAATCCCTTAAGTTGGACTCGTTGATGGAGCAGACTTTGATACGCCTCCATCGTATCTATAATTTTGGATTGTTCCATGCCAATATTATAAAACTTTTACATACTTTTGGCAACAATTTATATGATTTATTGGACTAACCTATTACTCCAATGCGTAGTGCCAGTTCCTGTTTGTTGCATGTTTTTTGTTTCGCAGAATATCCATTATCAAACGAAGTCCAAACGCGATAAAAATTTACGGAGAATTATTTTGGAATATTTGTGGTTTTTGGGAGGTGGAATCAACGCAAACGGGGGCCCATAGACACCACAAGACACCAGGGCGCGCCCCAGGGCCCAAGCGCGTGGTCGTGGGTTATGCCCTCCTCGTAAGTCGGTTGGAGCTCTACTTCGGGTGCAAGGAAGTTTATATCCGGAAAAAAATTGTGTTAAAATCTTAGCGTAATTGGAGTTACGGATATCCAGGAATATAAGAAACGGTTTTCGGCAAGAAAACAGGAACGCGAAACAGAAGAGAACAGAGGGATAGATCCAATCTAGGAGGCGCTCCTACCCCTCCGTCACCATGGAGGCCATGGACCAGAGGGGGAACTCTCCTCCCATCTATGGGGAGGCCAAGGAAGAAGAAGAAGCAGGGGGCTCTCTCCCCCTCTCTCCCAGTGGCGCCGGAACGCCGCCGGGGCAATCATCATTTGACGGCGATCTACTCCAACAACTCCGTCATCTTCACCAACATCTTCATCACCTTCCCCCATCTATATTCAGCGGTCCACTCTCCCGCAACCCACTGTACCCTCTACTTGAACATGGTGCTTTATGCTTCATATTACTATCCAATGATATGTTGCCATCCTATGATGTCTAAGTAGATTTTTGTTGTCCTATCGGTAATTGGTGAATTGCTATGGTTGGTTTAATTTGCTTGTGGTTATGTTGCTGTCCTTTTGTGCCCATCATATGAGCGCACGTGTGGATAACACCATAGGGTTAGTTGTATGTTTATAGGACTATGCATTGGAGGGCAAGGGTGACGGAAGCTTCTTCCTAAACATAGAAATTGATACATACAGGATTGAAGGGGGACCAATATATATCTTAATGCTATGGTTGGGTTTTACCTTAAGGAACGTTAGTAGTTGCGGATGCTCGCTAGTAGTTCCAATAATAAGTGCATAGAATTCCATGTAAGTGATGACATGCTAGCAGTGGCCTCTCCCACATAAAAACTTGCTATCGGTCTAATAACATAGTCAATTTCTAAGGGACAATTCCGCAAATCCTGCCACCACTAATCCACTATTGTTTTACTAAATGTAATTATTTCTTTATTTAAACAACACCTAACTTTTATTTCCACGTTCTTTATTATCTTGCAAACCTATCCTACCACACCTACAAAGTACTTCTAGTTTTATTCTTGTTCTAGGTAAAGCAAACATTGAGTGTGCGTCGAGTTGTATCGGTGGTCGATAGAACTTGAGGGAATATTTTTTCTACCTGTAGCTCCTCGTTGGGTTCGACACTCTTATTTGTTGAAAAAGGAGACAAACGATCCCCTATACTTGTGGGTTATCAAGACCTTTTTCTGGCGCCGTTGCCGGGGAGCAATAGCGTGGGGTGAATATTATCGTGTGTGCTTGTTTGCTTTATCACTAAGTAGTTTTTATTTTCTGTTCTAAGTTGTTCTCTATCTTTAGTTATGTATAGGGAACACGAAATACCAAAAAAATTAGTTGTACTTGCTATTCATGGAGATGGGGAACCTCCTAAAACCCTCGATGCTCGTTATGTGAAAATATTAAACACTACTTTGATAATCCTGAGAAAACCCCATTCAACATGATAATGGGAGACACGTTGGATCAATGTGAAAACTTTAGGGATTATTGCTTGACCCAAAATGGGAAACTGTTGTGGGATCAAATTGATATGTTGCATTGGTATGCTTGGAATTTATGCCAGAGATATGATTATACTTGTTGCTCTAGGTTGAAGGCTCCACACCTTCCCTTTTCATGCAAATTTAATGCTAATGAAACCTTAGCTTCTTATGCTAATGGTTGATATGATTACTATGATGTGGAACGAATAGAAGAATTTGTTGCTTTTATGGGTGCTTATGAAATTGAATCTATGTTGGAAAAATATGAAGATTTTGATGATTCAGTTTATAGACCTGAAAATTTTTCTATACTTAAATATTGCTATGAGAATTATAAATACAATTCTGATATTGATGTATTTATTGAGAAAGTCTTCGCTATGCAAGAAGAGACTAATATTTCGCAGGAGTCTATGGAAGAATGAATGGATGAAACTGTGAGCTCAATAGATGAAAAAGATGAGGAGGAGAGCGAAGAACATAAGGAGGGAGAGCGGATTAGCTACCCATGCCCACCTTCTAATGAGAGTAACTCTTTATCTCATACATTGTTTAATGTCCCTCCATTCTTACCGAAGGATGAATGCTATGATCCCGTTGATTCATTTGAAATATCCCTTTTTGATGAAATTGATGCTTGCTTTGCTTGTGGCCAAGATGCCAATATGAATTATGCTTATGGAGATGAACTTGCTATAGTTCCTTATGTTAAAAATGAAATTGTTGCTATTGCACCCACGCATGATAGTCCTACTATCTTTTTGAATTCTCCCAACTACACTATATCAGAGAAGTTTGTGCTTATTAATGATTATATTGATGGGTTGCCTTTTACCGTTGCACATGATGAGTTTGATGAATATAATATGATTGTGCTTGCTGCTCCTACTTGCAATTATTATGAGAGAGGAACTACATCCCCACCTCTCTATGTTTCCAACGTGATAAAATTGCAAGAAACTGCTTATGCTATGTATTGGCCTTTACTTGATGTGCATGAATTGTTCTTTTATGACATGCCGATGCATAGGAAGAGAGTTAGACTTCGTCACTGCATGATATATGTTTCTTTGTGCTCACTACTAAATTATAAATCATTTTTAATTAAAATTGGCTTTGATATACCTTGGGATCCGGGTGGATCCATTACTTGAGCACTTTATGCCTAGCTTAATGGCTTTAAAGAAAATGCTGCCAGGGAGACAACCCGGAAGTTGTAGAGAGTCATTTTATTCTGTTGAGTGCTTTTATAAAGTTTAAAAACAAAAAAATATAGAGGGGAACTTAAAAACCTTTTTTAAAAAGAGAAGCGATTGGAAGGTTATGCATTGGAGAAGTGAGGGTCGACCTTGAACACTTGTGTTCATGCTCATGGAAACAATGTATAATTTTTCATGGAAGTTTCTCAAAAAAATAATTATCCCCTTGTACAAATCCATTGTATTATAAAAATAATGTACCAAGATTTGCCTTTAGGATGAATAGATTGCTTGTTGGTATGTGCGGTGCAAAAACAGAAACTTTGGCTGTAGTGCGTGATTTTTACATTTTTTTTACTGGAACATCAAAGGTTTCTGAAATTTTTACATAGTACTGCTAAGAATTTTTTTTATTTTGTCCTAATTTTTAAGAATTTTTGGAGTTACAGAAGTATGGTCAAAATTCAGATTACTACAGACTGTCCTGTTTTTGACAAATTCTGTTTTTGATGCATTCTTTTGCTTGTTTTGATGAAACTATCGATTCTATCGGTGGTATGAGCCATGGAGAAGTTATAATACAGTAGCTATAATGCAAAAAAATATGAATGGTTTTGCAACAGTACTTAAAGTAGTAATTTGCTTTATTATGCTAACGGATCTCACCAGATTTTTGTTAAGTTTTGTGTGGATGAAGTGTTCACAGATCTAGGAGGTCTCGATATGGGAAGAAGGAGGAGAGGCAAGAGTTCAAGCTTGGGGATGCCCAAGGCACCCCAAGTAAATATCCAAGGATACTCAAGCGTCTGAGCTTGGGGATGCCCCGGAAGGCATCCCATCTTTCTTCAACAAGTATCGGTATGTTTTCGTTTCGTTCATGTGATACGTGTAAATCTTGGAGCGTCTTTTGTATTTAGTTTTCAATTTTCTTTTATGCACCATGCTAGTATGAGATATTCCATGGTTGATTTATAGAATGCTCATTGCACTTCACTTATATCTTTTGAGTATGGCTTTATAGAATGCTTCATGTACTTCACTTATATCATTTGAAGTTTGGATTGCCTGTTTATCTTCACATAGAAAACCGTTATTTGTAGAATGCTATTTTTCTTCACTTATATTTATTAGAGCGTGATCTTTTGTAGAAAGAATTAAACTCTCGTGCTTCACTTATATCTATTTAGAGAGTCAACAGGAATTGGTCATTTGCATGGTTAGTCATGAAATCCTACATAAAACTTGTGGATCACTGAATATGATATGTTTGATTCCTTGCAATAGTTTTGCGATATAGAGATGATAATATGTGGGAGGTACTAGTGGATGATCATGTTTAGTAAGATATTGGTGTTAAGGTTTGTGATTCCCGAAGCATGCACGTATAGTCTTTCGTTATGCTATGAAGTTGGAGCATGATTTATTATTGATTGTCTTCCTTATGAGTGGCGGTCGGGGACGGGCAATGGTATTTTCCTACCAATCTATCCCCCTAGGGGCACGCGTTGTAGTACTTTGCTTCGAGGGCTAATAAACTTTTGCAATAAGTATATGAGTTCTTTATGACTAATGTGAGTCCATGGATTATACGCACTCTTACCTTTCCGCAATTTGCTAGCCTCTACGGTACCGTGCATTGCCCTTTCTCACCTCGAGAGTCGGTGCAAACTTTGCCGGTGCATCCAAACCCCGTGATATGATACGCTCTATCACACATAAGCCTTATTATATCTTCTTCAAAACAGCCACCATACCTACCTATTATGGCATTTCCATACCCATTCCGAGATATATTGCCATGCAACTTCCACCGATGCCATGCATCTAACTCTATAATCATAGTCTCCATCATCCTTTCCTCACTGGGACATTCTCTAATAATGAAAAATGATGATCATCACACTTCTATTTACTTACAAATCAAAAGAAATTAAAATTGCAACCCGATACCTAGAACAAAGTATGACTCTATATGCATGCCTCTGGCAGTGTACCAGGACGTGCAATGATTCAAAGCACATGTGAGATATATTGTCACTTTCATATACTAGTGGGAATTTTTCATTATAGAGTTAGATGCACACCCACTTAGTTTTCATATTGAGCTTTCATACACTTATAGCTCTTAGTGCATTCATTACATGGCAATCCCTACTCCTCGCATTGATATCAATTGATGGGCATCTCCATAGCCCATTGATCAGTCACGTCGATGTGAGACATTCTTACTTTTTTGTCTTCTCTATATTTACCCCTACCATCATACTCTATTCCACCCATAGTGCTATATCCATGGCTTGCGCTCATGTATTGCGTGAGGGTTGAAAAAGCTGAAGCACGTTAAAAAGTATGAACCAATTGCTCCACTTGTCATCGGGGTTGTGCATGATAAATACTTGGGATAATTGGTTTTATACCCTTAGTTGTGTCCCCCTCGTCAGGATTGCCCCTAGTTTCTGAAAACACGTGGCCTTGCCCGACCCACTTTGGTGTCTTATGCTTTTGCCCTTTGACCGTCACTTTGAAAACTTCATAACTAATTCATACTAAATCAGAAAAATGTAAATAAGATACCAAAATGTTCGGAAAAACATCACCTGTATGTCAATGTCACTTGCATTCATGACAAAAGTGTTGGTAAGTGCCCATCCGAGTTTTAGCTCTTATCATACCACCATGAATAGTAAAATCTAAAAAAGTTCAAAAAATTCAAGAAAAAGTCGGTGGCAAAGAATGGCAAATGTGTTAAGTGCTTGCCAAGTTTCATCAGGGAATGACTTTCGTGGAAGTCATGGCAAAAAAAAACAATCTATTTTCGAGTGTTGACTGTTTTTTTGTCCCTTAGACCGATAACAAGACTATATGATTTTTTAGGGATAGCTTTCTTTAGCATTGATATTTTGAAAGACATGATTGTTTGTTGGGATGCCTGAGTATTGATGCCTTTATGTCAAACTATAGACTATTGCTTTGAATCATTCGTGTCTTAATATTCATGGCATGATTAGATATATGATCAAGATTATGCTAGGTAGCATTCCACATCAAATTTTTTTATCATTTACCTACTCGAGGACGAGATGGAAATAAGCTTGGGGATGCTGATACGTCTCCGTCATATCTATAATTTTTTATTGTTCCATGCCAATATTATACAACTTTTACATACTTTTGGCAACAATTTATATGATTTATTTGGCTAACCTATTGATCCAGTGCCAGTTCCTGTTTGTTGCATGTTTTTTGTTTCGTAGAATATCCATGTCAAACGAAGTCCAAACACGATAAAAAAATTAAGGAAGAAATATTTTGGAATATTTGTGATTTTTGGGAGGTGGAATCAACCCAAACGGGGGCCCACAGCCACCATGAGACACCAGGGCGCGCCCCAGGGCCTAGGCACATGGTGGTGGGTTATGCCCTCCTCTTAAGTCGGTTGGAGCTCTACTTCGGGCGCAAGGAAGCTTATATTCGGAAAAAAAATCATGTTAAAATCTCAGCGCAATCGGAGTTATGGATCTTCGGGAATATAAGAAACGGTTTTCGGCCAGAAAACAAGAACGCGAAACAGAAGAGAACAGAGGGATAGATCCAATCTAGGAGGGGCTCCTGCCCCTCCGCCACCATGGAGGCCATGGACCAGAGGGGGATCTCTCCTCACATCTAGGGGGGAGGCCAAGGAATAAGAAGGAAGGGGCTCTCGCCTCCTCTCTCCCGGTGGCGCCGGAACACCGTCGGGGCAATCATCGTGTGACGGCGATCTACTATAACAACTCCATCATCTTCACCAACATCTTCATCACCTTCCCCCATCTATATTTAGCAGTCGACTCTCCCGCAACCTATTGTACCCTCTACTTGAACATGGTGCTTTATGCTTCATATTACTATCCGATGATATGTTGCCATCCTATGATGTCTGAGTAGATTTTTGTTGTCCTATCGGTAATTGTTGAATAGCTATGGTTGGTTTAATTTGCTTGTGGTTTTGTTTTTGTCCTTTGGTGACCATCATATGAGCACGCGTGTGGATCGCACCATAGGGTTAGTTCTATGTTGATAGGACTATGCATTGGAGGGCAAGGGTGACAGAAGCTTCTTCCTAAACATAGAAATTGATACATACGGGATTAAAGGGGGACCAATATATATCTTAATGCTATGGTTGGGTTTTACCTTAATGAACGTTAGTAGTTGCGGATGCTTGCTAATAGTTCCAATCATAAGTGCATAGAATTCCAAGTATGGGACGACATGCTAGCTGTGGCCTCTCCCACATAAAAACTTGTTAACGTAGTCAATTGCTAAGGGACAATTCCGCAAATCCCGCCACCACTAATCCACACTCATTTTACTAAACGTAATTGTTTCTTTATTTAAACAACACCTAACTTTTATTTCCATGTTCTTTATTATCTTCCAAACCTATCCTACCACACCTACAAAGTACTTCTAGTTTTATTCTTTTTCTAGGTAAAGCAAACATTGAATGTGCGTAGAATTGTATCGGTGGTCGATAGAACTTGAGGGAATAATTGTTCTACCTTTAGCTCCTCATTGGGTTCGACACTCTTATTTATCAAAAAAAGGCTACAAACGATCCCCTATACTTGTGGGTTATCAGACCTCGAAGGATGACACCTAGGGCGTTTCCGTAGTGAGACGGAGCCGTCCGTGGACTAACGGGCTCATCAGTGGAGTTAACTCGAGTGACCACAATCCTGTCGGTACCGATAGCATTTCGGCTCCTAGGTTTCCATTGCTTCTTGGTTTTTGGAGCATCCTCCACCTCCTCCTCACCCTCGGCACAATACTCATCTATAATATCTTCATCAGTACCAGCGGCCATATCAGGATTACTATTCTCACCAGGAACATCTTTGTAGCCACTGCCTTTGATGTAGCACTCATCCGGATTTATATCCTCCCCCTGAATATCTTCATCATAATCATCGTTTCCCTGCACGTCCATAAATGCATCTTCGCCGTTGGCCGAATGTGTCGAAGAAGAGCCCACATCGGACATCTACAAAGAAATAGGACATATACTTAATTCATATACAAAATTCAAAATTTCGGCATGACCTTTGCTAAAAATATGACATATTGAAAGCACAAGTGCTCCCTGGGTGATTTTGGTAATTAATGTCAACATATCTCTTGTTGGACTAATGCCTTTATCTAGTGTATTTTAGACAAGTTCAACAATGGCGTGGAAAGGACAAGAGGATGTGGAACCCCTTCAAGGTGTCAAGGACATGCATTGGCTAAAGCTCAAGACTCTTCATTTTATTTTAAGTGATCCAAGATCACATTGAGTCCATAGGAAAGCCAATACTATTAAAAGGGGATGAGGTGTTGCTTAATGGCTTGCTTGCTCAAAATGCTTAGTGATATTGCTCCAAAACCCTCAACCACTTTCTCATTCTAGATGTGTCAAAACCATAAACTCCAACTCGGCCCCACCGATTCATTCTATCCGGCGCCACCGAGTTCATATGACAGCCATAGCCAGAAACCTTAATTGTTCGGTCACACCGATACGGATCTCGGTCTCACCGAGATGGCCTTGCCAACTCCCTGTTATCAGTTGCAATTATTTCAGTCTCACCGAAATTGCAATCGGTCTCACCAAGATGGCTTGACCAATTCTCTGTTGCCCTATTGCTTCACTTTGGCCTCACAGAGTTGATGCGATCGGCGCCACCGAGATGAGATTTTCCCTAAGTCCGAGCACATTGGTCCCAACGAGTTGTTCCAGTCGGTCCCATCGAGATTCCTAATGTTCACATTTGAACTACTCGGTCCCACCGAGTTCATCTATTCGGTCTCACCGAGTTGGGTCAAATGTGTGTAACGGTTGGATTTTGGGTGGAGGCTATATATACCCCTCCACCCCCTTCTCCATATGTGAGAGAGCCATCAGAACGTGCCTACACTTCCACTATACATTTTCTGAGAGAGAACCACCTACTCATGTGTTGAGATCAAGATATACCAATCCTACCACAAGAATCTTGATTACTAGCCTTCCCCGAGTTGCTTTCCACTCAAATCATCTTTCCACCATATCCAAATCTGTGAGAGAGAGTTGAGTGTTGGGGATACTATCATTTGAAGTACAAGAGCAAGGAGTTCATCATCAACACACCATTTGTTACCTTTTGGAGACTGGTGTCTCCTAGATTGGTTAGGTGTCGCTTGGGAGCCTTCGTCAAGATGTGGAGTTGAACCAAGAAGTTTGTAAGGGCAAGGAGATCACCTACTTCGTGAATATCTACCCAAGTGAGGCAAGTCCATCGTGGGCGATGGACATGGTGGGATAGACAAGGTTGCTTCTTCGTGGACCCTTCGTGGGTGGAGCCCTCCATGGATTCGCGCAACCGTTACCCTTCGTGGGTTGAAGTCTCCATCAACGTGGATGTACAATAGCACCACCTATCCGAACCACGCCAAAAATCTCCGTGTCTTTATTGCATTTGCACCATCCAATCCCATCCCTTTACTTTCTTGCAATTAGCATGCTTTACTCTTCCCGCTGCATATACTCTTGTCATGCTTGCTTGAAATGCATTGTGAATGCTTGAACTTGTGCTAAAACTCCACCCTAACTTGAAGAACTTAAAAACTGCCACTTTTACTTGTTGAGGGTCCAACCACCCCCCCCTCTAGACCCCTCTTCTTGATCCTTTCAATTGGTATTAGAGCAGTGGTCTCCATTGCTATGGTTTAATCACCATTGGAGGAAGATGGATGAGTCTACAATTGGGAGTATTAGACGTAGAGTGCCTATGCTTGATGGAGAGTTCTATAATTCTTGGAAGAATGAGATGCTTGGATTTCCAATAAATATGATTTGAACAAGTACATTAGTAGCCCTTGTGTGCCTCCTATTGATCCTTTGCATCCTACCCTCGATGAGTATCTTGACATGACTCGCAATCTTAGAACTATTGATCTTATCATTAAAGGATTGCCTAGAAATTTGCTTGTATGCTTGCCTACTTTTGAATGTGCTTATACTATATGGAAATATCTTGAGGAGCGCTTTCCAAACTATTCCTTGAAAAATCTAGATGAGATTCTTCAAAAGTCTATTGCTTTTCATAAAATGAAGCCTAGTGATCCTAAGTTTGATGAATGTCTATTTGAGCTCTGTGACCTTATGCGTGCCAAAGGGGATGTTGGAGTCATTAGTAGCATCATTTCACAAACTATTAGAATTCATAAACATGCACATTGTCATGGTCATAAATCTAATGAATCACTTGCTCTAGGTGATGATCATTTACATGATGATGTTGAGCATGGATATTATGATGAAGATGAAGATAGTGACTTCGACCTTGAGGAGTCGATGAGACACTTTGGTCTTATGGCTAACCTTCGTGGTTACATGGCCGGAGGGAAAGAATGGATTCTCGATAGTGGATGTACTGATCATATGACCGGAGATAAAGACATGTTCCGTGAGCTTGCTAAGAACGATGGTCCTCGCAAGTATGTCACTTTTGGAGATAACTCCAAGGGTAAGGTACTTGTCCTTTGTAAGGTGGCCATTTCCAATGATAGCTCTATCCAAAACGTTATGCTCGTTGAATCTCTTGGTTACAATCTCTTTTCCGTATCTAGACTAGCTGACTTCGGTTTCAATGTTCTATTTACTGAAGTAGATTGCCAAGTGTTTCGTAGAGATAATCATAATATGGTCTTTACCAGTATTCGTAGAGTTGATCTATACATTCTTGATTTCACTAAGAGAGCCCAACCTCGTACTTGCTTAATTGCTAAATCTTCTAAAGGTTGGTTATGGCATAGAAGGTTAGGTCATGTGGGCATGTGAAATCTTGATAAGCTTATTAAAGGTGATCATATCCTTGGCGTTAAAGACGTCATATTTGACAAGGATAGACTTGGTAGTGCTTGTGAAGCAGGAAAATAGGTTGGAGGAAGTCATCTCGTGAAGAACATCATGACCACGAGAAGACCGCTTGAGCTACTTCATATAGATCTTTTCAGTCCCAACGCCTACAAGAGTCCTGGTGGTAACTTGTTCGGTTTGGTCATTGTTGATGACTTTTCAAGATTTGCATGGGTGTTCTTTCTTGATGACAAATCGCAGGTCCAAAAGATCTTCAAGAACTTCGCTAAGAAGGCCCAAAACCAATTTGAAGTGAAGATCAAGAAGGTTCAAAGCGACAATGGAACGAAGGTCAAGAACGCCAATGTGGAAACCTTTCTTGACGAAGACGGGGTTTCACATGAGTTCTCGGCTACGTACACGCCTCAACAAAATGGAGTTGTTGAGAGGAAGAACCAGACACTTATCAAGATGGCAAGAACGATGCCTGATGAATACAAGACACCAAGACACTTTTGGGCGGAAGCGGTTGAGACAGCTTGTCATGCTACGAATTGACTATATCTTCACAAGCTTCTCGGCAAGACGGCATACGAGCTTCTCACCGGTAACAAACCCCAAGTTGGATACTTTCGAGTATTTGGCTCGAAGTGTTACATTCTTAATAAGCATCGTCGCTCGAAATTTGTCCCTAAATCTCATGAAGTTTTCCTACTCGGTTATGGCTCAAACTCTCACACTTACCGTGTCTACAACAATTTCACCCGAAAGGTTGAGGAGATGGTAGATGTTAACTTTGATGAATCTAACGGCTTGAAGTAGAGCAATTGCCAATTGATGTAGGAGACAAAGATCCTTCGGAAGCAATGCAAGATTTGTCCATTGGTAAAATTCACCCAACGAAAGTAAAGGATAGTACTTCATCCATTCAAGTGGAAGCCTCAACTTCACATCAAGGTGAACCACAAGTTGACTTGGAGGCATCCACAAGCGGAACACGTCAAGACGAAGGAGATGAGGAAGTGCAACAAGATGAACCACCTCAACCTCCCTCTTCACCTCCACAAGAGAACAACAATGCCAACAACAATGAAGGATGAGGAGAAGAAGAAGACAATGAAGAGGATGTTCCACCCCAACCCAAAAAAAAGCTCTTAGGAGTTAGGGCAAGAGTCACAAGATACCATCCCGTCGAAGAAATCTTCGACGATATTCAAACCGGGAGAATCACTCGCTCTAAAACTCGTTTGGCTAACTTTTGTGAACACTACTCATTCATTTCTAGTGTTGAACCTATGAAGGTAGAAGAAGCTCTTGAGGATCCGGATTGGGTGAACGCTATGCATGAAGAGCTACACAACTTTGAGAGGAATCAAGTGTGGACATTGGTTGAAAAGCCCGACGATGATCACAACGTCATTGGAACCAAATGGGTGTTTCAGAATAAGCAAGATGAAGATGGACAAGTTGTATGCAACAAGGCCCGTCTCGTCGCTCAAGGCTACACTCAAGTCGAAGGTATGGAGTATGGTGAGACATATGCCCCCGTTGCTAGACTTGAGTCCATACGCATCTTACCTGCTTATGCCAATCATCATGATATCACCTTATACCCAGTGGACATTAAAAGTGCTTTTCCTAATGGAGAAATTAAGGAGGAAGTTTATGTTAAGCAACCTCCCGGCTTTGTCAATCCCAAGAAACCAAATCATGTCTACAAACTTCACAAAGCTCTTTATGGTCTTAAACAAGCTCCTAGAGCATTGTACAAATTCTTGACCAAGTTTCTTATTGAAAAAGGCTATGAGATTGGAAAGATTGACTCTACACTTTTTACTAAAAGGGTCAATGGTGAATTATTTGTGTGCAAAATCTATGTGGATGATATCATATTTGGTTCTACTAACCCCCATTTTAGTGAAAAGTTTGGAAGGCTAATGTCGGAGAAGTTTGAGATGTCTATGATGAGTTAACTCAAATTTTTCCTTGGGTTGCAAATCAAGAAAAATAAGGAAGGTACATTTGCCTCACAAACAAAGTATACCAAGGATCTTTTCAAAAAGTTCAACATGCAAGAAAGCAAAGGTATGAAAACACCCATGCCTACTAGTGGACATCTTGACTTGACTAAGGATAGCAAACCGGTTGACCAAAAGGTTTACCGCTCTATGATTGGTTCATTGTTATATCTATGTACCTCCTGTCCCGATATTATGCTAAGTGTGTGCATGTGTGCATGATATCAAGCGGCCCCTAAAGAGTGTCATCTTAAGTCCGTGAAAAGGATAGTGAGATACTTAATACATACACCAAACTTTGGCATTTGGTATCCTAAGAAGTCATCTTTTGATCTTGTTGGCTACTCCGATTCGGACTATGCCGGTGACAAGGTTGATAGAAAGTCCACTTCGGGTACTTATCAATTTCTTGGTAGATCCCTTGTGTCTTGGTCCTCCAAGAAACAAAAATCGGTATCCTTATCCACTGCCGAAGCGGAATAAATTGCCGCTGGATCATGTTGTGCTCAATTACTTTGGATGACCCAAACTCTTAAGGATTATGGGATACATGTGAAACATGTCCCATTGCTTTGTGACAATGAAAATGCTATTAAGATTGCTCACAATCCCGTGCAACAATCTCGAACTAAGAACATTGAAGTTCGTCATCATTTCATTTGGGATCATGTTGCTAAAGGAGACATCAATCTTAAGCATGTTCGAACCGATAGGCAATTGGCGGATATATTCACCAAACCGCTCGATGAGAAAGTATTTTGCCGTTTGAGAGGTGAATTGAATATCATTGATCCCTCAAACTTGGAGTAGAAGCTCCATTTGGATACATGCAAGGCGTGAGCCTTTTGTGACGGATCTACACTTGTACCCTTGCATGTTATCTAACCCATGTAGGTACTTGGATGAGCCCAAATCTATGAGATTGCAAGTCACTCACATTTTGAGCAAATTCTGCATCACCAAGGTCGTATGGTTTGGTTGTTGAATCCAAGGAAGCATGAACTCACTCAACATATCCTTTGAGTATTTCAATATATCAAATTTCAATTGGTATCAAGTTTCATGATTGTCAATTTGGATACACAAGTACTCTTCCTTGCAAGACTAACCCATGTAGGAAGATGGACTCAAACTCTAAAGGGTGCTCCCAACTACATCAACCCCGAGCATCCAACACAAGTTCAACTACATGATCAAGATCAACACCACAACCCAAGGTATGTCATTCCATCTTAGAGAAGCTTTACTTCAAGTCCTGAGCTAAAGCAACTCAACAAGATATGAATACATCAAAGTGCTTAAATGAAAAATGGCAACCCCATTTTAAGCTTAAACGGTGAGTATGACCTATGATCAAGTGATCTCACTTGACTCCTAAGTCAATATACTCTAACATAGGTGACTTTGTCGCCGACCCCTTTTCTAGATGAAGTTCTCAAGTGACCTCTTACTTAGTTGATCTTTCTTTCACTTGTATGATTTTCTTGTTTTTATGTCTCCCTCTAAAACAACAACAAAAACTTCATCTAGACCTTTTTATTTTTCTGCTCTTTATCTGTGTTTAATTCATTGCAAATCTTTCTGCTAATTCCTTGCAAATCCTTGTGAGATTTCATTTGCCAAGTGAGCTGAGTTGATAAAATCTTTACTCTGCATTGAACTCGGTCCCTCCGATCCAAACCTATCGGCTTGACCGAAATACAAGGTTTCCTTGTATATAGCTCATCAGTACAACCGACATGGACTAGCTCGGTCTCACTGATAAGCACCATCTGTGATTCTACCATCCCGGAGTCACCGACCGAACCATATCGGCGTCACCAATTTCAACTCTGAGAAAACCTTTTGCTGTTTCTTACTGCCTATTTTCTTCAGCTCCACTCAATGATTCTTTCCTCTATCAGCATCATAAACTACCTACTGCTTTGTAGTGACTCTCAAGGACCACACCTACTTGGCTCATGCTCCAGAAATACCCTTCTTGGCAATTGATGTCAACGGGGGAGAGAGAGTACATCAAAGCCTATCAAATGAGCACATCTAAGCTCTTCCACAGGTGCTTGTTAACAAAGAGGAGAGTAGTCACATGTCTTTAAGAGGGGAAAGACATGTCAATATGTTTGATCCTAGCTATTGCTACTGAAAACTCTTGTTGCTCTAATTTTATTTTCTCTTACCCTATTTTTCTCTGATCTTATCTCACCCGAGCTTCTCCCATTATCCAATATCAGATTTAGGGGGAGAAAGAATCTATGTCTAAGGGGAGAAAGATCTTTGGAATTTATTGAACATCCTTAAATCTTTGGGGACAGGTCTATATCTACTTGAAGTACTCATTTTGTAGTACTCTCCCATTACATGTCATCCTAGTCTTGGTATTCTTGTGGTTCTTTAAAACTGCTTTATTTGGAGTGTTCTTGTGTTATCTAACCCTGTTTTCTCAAGTCTACTCCTTCAAAAAGTCAGCTCAAGACCACAAGGTAAGTATATGCATCACACTCATGTGCATGATGATCTCTTGTTGTTGCACATATTGTTTGCAAGAGAAATCATAAACATGAAGGTAGATTTATTAGCCATATCATTTGCTCTGATGCATATAGCCAAGATACATGTACCTCTCTGCTCACTGTTGGGGGTACACAAACAGGGGTGTATGTTTCCCCTGACTTGTGCACGGATGATGGGCCTCCTCCCCGGCAACCAAGGCCAAGATAGAGAAGCAACTCTTAGTGAGATCAAAAAGCAGATCAAGAAGACCAAGACAAGCAAGACAGAAGAATATCACCTTGGGAAGGCCTCCCTTGCCGGGCAGGTGTGACACCCTGATTTTGGCAAATTTTTCTTTTCAAACTTTTCTTGGTTTTATTTGAATTTGAATGGTTTTTGAACCTTTTTCATTTGGACTTGGATATTCTTGAATTCTTTCCAAGTGATCCAAAGCCTCATCACCTTGCCAAAACCCTGCCAAGTACCTCAAGTATTCAAATCTCAATTCGATTCATTTTCAAAAGCTCTTTTCTTTTAATTGAGAATCTAGGGCATTGGCATAGGTTGTGAAGCAACCTATAGCCTGGATGCTCATAAAATTCTCAGTTAATTCTCAAAAATCCCTTGGATCATATCTTGACCCAATCTCCAAAACATTCCTTGGTCATGTTCAAATATTTTGCAAAACAATTCCTTTTCTCTCCTGGTTAGAATGGACCATTGTTAAGGAAGTGCATGTTTGGGTTGTCCATTTGCTACCAAATTTTTACAGCATGAAGACAACTCCAAATCATCACCCTCCACCAATTTTCAGCACCTCAAGATCAACCATGTGAACAGTACTTTAAATGACAGATTCAGACCAGAATTGTGCTTCCTACATGAACTACCTTCATTTCTTCTCCAAATGACTTCATGTTTGGCCAGTTTATTGTTCATTCAATGTGGATCACATCAGACATCTCTCTTGGCTCTAGATCAACCTCATCCAAGCTCCAGAACCTCCCCAACATTTCTGTTAGAACCTGTAGATGATTGAATCTCTTAGTTTTGCTCATATCTTGCCAAACCAAGTGCTCAGGTGAGGTGAACCATCGGTGGTAGACACGCCAGACAACATTTGCCACACCAATGTGGCCGCTAGACACGAGCTACCGTGGTGAGCACGGCGCTGGCACGCTTGTCGCCGCGCTCTGCGCCGCGCCCGGCTCGGGTCATGTTGGAGTCGAAAGCTCGTGCAGCGTGGAGTTGTCTGAGCATGCCGACTACCCTTCCTGGTGACGCGTAGACCCCCTGGACCCGTCGCCTGCGCCGGAGACGCCCTCGCCGGCCGCCGCGTCATCGCCGCCCTGTTCTGCCCGTGCTGCCACAGTATTGCGGCGCCGTCGTCTTCCTCCCGTGTCGTCTCCTCCGCCTTTAATGCTTCTGCCCTCATCCATCACCTCGCCCGCGTCGAGCCAGCCAGCGCGGCGTACGAGCGCCGGCACCAGGGCCCGCATCCACGAGCTTCGGGAGAGCTCGCCGCCCGCCTCCTCCTGGCTATAAATAGCCCCGCCCGACGCTGCCAAGCTCCTCACCCAACTCCTCCTCCCCCATAGCCACAGCTAGCAGCAGCAATCGAGGCAGAGAGGCCTCTGGCCTCGAGCTCGATCAGAGCTCCGCCGCCAATCCCCTCTTCCCCGCCAGCCACCTCCAGCCCTCCTCCACCTCATCCAAGAGCACCATTGTGATCAGTAGGCTTCCGTAGTGCTTCCCGAGCCTCTTCTCGTCCTATTGCCGTCGGAATCGTTGAGTTCGTCGACCACCGTAACTGCAGTCCGCCGGAGACGAAGGGGGCGACGCCGTCCATCCACCTCCGGCTAAGCTGCGGGTACGTGAAGGACCACCGCTCGACGCCCGATCTGTTCCGCCCATTCCCGAGCCCTCTCGCCGTCGGGATCGCCGGCAACGCTCGCCGGTGAGCCGCCCCCTCCCCTGTTCCCTCCCCTCTCTCTGTTTTAAACCGAGCTGGGGCCATCGTCAGCCACTGTGGCGAAGCAGTAAGTGGTGCCGCCCGGGCTGAATACGTCTTCGACGTGGCCCAGTTTGGGTTTTCTGTTTTAATTAAATTTGATTTTAATACCAGAGTTTGACCAGTAACTTTGACTATTAATAACTTTTTATAGGAAAGTCCAAATGACTTGATTCTTTTTGCACTGGGTTCATAATTGAATTCTTTATTTTTCCACCAAGTTTCACATTTTTCTCTCACTCACAGAATTGCTGGTGAATTAAACAGTGTTATGTGACATTTTCTTTTGCTGTTTTTAAATATTTCCAGAAGGAGAAAATTGTGGATTTGAAGATCAGGAGTTTCTGAATCACCCAACTGATCAAGGCAAGCCAGGACATCCATGTTATGAGACACTTCATAGCATTGCATAATTCATATGCATTTCTTGCATTTTAATTAACCTAGCTAATTCCAAGACAATATTTCAAATGCTTAATGTGACCAACTAAGTTAAAATAACCTTGATGGCTAAGTTGAACTTAGTTGGTTGATCATGAGTCACCTGTCCGGGCTTACCCGTGTGGCCACATTCGCTGGTATGGGACGGCCTTGAGTTGGTCTGGCTGCGTGCTCTTTCACCGGTACCTCCAAAGAGGCAGGGTTATGCGTGCGTGCTTGCCTTGATCAGGTAGACGGCGATAACCCTGTGAGCCCAGTTGAGTTGTTTACCGGCGTCCCCGTTTGGGACAGTTAAGTTAGGCCACGACGGTGGTAGGTGTCGTGAGGTGACACGGGGCCACCCAAGGCTTGACTCCGGGGGAGTGTGATTGCCGGTGGTATGATGGGAGAGTCACGGGTCAGACAGGTTTCGTTGGAGCAACGCTGATCTACCCGAATGGGATCACGAGGTCAGTGCTCCATAGTGTGGGTAAAGTGCGCAACCTCTGCAGAGTGTAAAATCTATTCGAATAGCCGCGTCCACGGTATTGGACAGGCCGACCGTAATAACTATAGTAGTGGTTGAAGAACTCGTCTTATGAGCAGAAGTATTTGTTGAGATGGAGTATTTTGGGGGTTGTGTGACAACCCGGATATGAGTAAGTGAAGACCGTAAGTAAATTACTTGGAATTTAACATGTTGATTGCCATGCTATTATTTGCTACATATTTGGTTGTCATGTGCTTGCGAGTACATTCAAAGTACTCACCTGGCGTATTATGCCAGATGCAGGAGAAGACTGAGATGGAGGTCTCGAGGTCCAGGTTGTGATGCCTAGGATGTGTCCACAGCAGTGTCCCTGTGGATGGAGTTTCTATCATGTTCCGCTACGCCGTAGTTTTCCGCTGTAGTATTCCGTAGTAATGCCGAGGTCCTGCCTTGTTGAATAAATAATGTAGATATTGTCATAGCAGTAGATGTGCTTTTGGCCTCGATGATCATGTATCATATGAGCTTGTACTCGACTATTATCAATAAAAGTTCAGCTATGTTCTGTTCCAAGTTGTTGAGTGTTTCCAGAAGACATGATCTCTGGGTTGGAAACACTGGTAAACCAGTTCTCTGAGCCGGGGTGCCACAGCAGGAGAGCCTGGCCGGGTCGAGGCCGCCCCGGGGACAAGTCCAAGATTTCCCCGGCAAGCTTGTCTGGTCCGCCAGGGGCTGGGATCCTCGCCAAGGCACCACCGCTCCACCGCACAGCGATGCAAGTCACTTATTAGTGCGGTGTCGAGCCCCCAAGTGATTAAGTGGCCTCTACTGAGCACGTGGCGGCCCGTTGGAAGACAAGATTTATCCAAGTGACACCCGTCCAGAGGCGTGTCAAGATGGTAAGCAAGAGATGATTAAGCGGCTCGGCAGGCCTGCCGGGTTTCACCCTCAGCATGACACCTAGCAGTGCATTTAATGCACTTTGTCCTAACTGCCAGAGTTAGGTATGATAGCACTGTTAGCTATCTAATCAGTAGATAAAGGTTGTTTTGCCATTGTGGTTACCCCTTAATCTATAAAAGGAGGTCCAAGGAGACCTAGCAAAGGATTCGGACCCTCACGCACTTGTACGCGCGTAGCTGCTCTCCCCGAGGCGACCTTGCCAGGCTTGGGCGTTGCGTGCTCGTTGTGTTCTTCCACTCAATCCACCAAAGCAGGGGTAGGGTTTTACGCTATCCAGCGGCCCAAACCTGGGTAAAAACCACCAGTGTCACCACCATCGTGTTGTTTTCCATGGCTTCTGCTCTTTGTGTAATGTGATCTCCCCCCTGCCGAACCGTAAGGGGCTCATGGCCCCACAGGTGATTGTGATCCCCCACGACATCTTTGGCACGCTAGGTAGGAGGAATCGCTTGTGCGAACCTAAATCTGTAGGATAGCGTGTGATCATCATCTTCATCGGCACTCTCTTCGTCAATGGCTTCAACGAGAAAGAACGATATCGCTCCTTAGCCTTGTCCTACCCAGTTTTCGTCGCTTGTCTCCACTGCAGCCTCGACGACAACGGGGGTAGAAGACAATGGCGATGCAATGATCACGGGCGGCACGCATGGCGTGCCCACCATGCTACCCGCGACCAGGGGAAGAAGCGAGGCGTGCGGCGACATCGCCCTCCTCGCGGGCTCTTGTCAAGGACGTCCAATGCCGAAGGGTATCCCTTGAATGAATGAAGAAATGGTGCGTACCTGACCTCCCCCTTGCTCTTTGCCTCCGATGGCTGGGTCGCGCTGTGGTGAGACCGCCGACGTCGATAAGCCCGCATGGAACTTAGTCGTGTATTTGCCTGATAACGGTAAATCCTAAGTGAACGCTGGTGCGAATCCATTGGCTGGCGCCCCCGGCAACGCTTTTTGCGCCGGCGTGTCCTTCGCACCAGCTGCCGAAAGACCGTTGGAAGTGGAAGATCAAGGGAAAGGGGCTGGTTATTCTCCTTTCCACCATACATCATTAGTCGCGAACATTTTGTTGGTTCCCCCAGCCCTTGACGGGGCTGGGCATGTGACTGATGGACTGCCTAGTCCCTCCTTTGTGTTCCCTCCCATTTGTCATTTTTGCAGGGCAAGGTGGATACACGAGCGCGATCACTCAAGGGGGCGCAAAGGGGAGGGACGACCACACGTGGAAGAAGAGATGTTGGGCAGAATCAAATATATACCCGCCCCTCCCGACGAGAGGGGAGCATAGACAAAAGCTAAGTTGACACGCTTGTTGACCTTCCTTCATAGCTTACACTTGTGCATCCCTTGGACAACCAAGGTTTTGTATGATAAAGCCCCTCGCACAATGGAACCTTACTGTGCTTGTCTGCGCCCTCGCTTTGTTTCGAGCCTGCTCAACAAAGTGGGTGGCAGCATCAAGAACTGCTGAGGAAAATCTCACCGACAGCGTGCCTTTGCCAGCTGAATGCTAAGGACCCGTTCCTCAGAGCAATTGCGGTAGCATGCTGTTGGCGGGCAACCAAAGTACAAAAAGGAAACTAGTCATACATATACCAATGGGTAAACACAAGAGGGATGACGCGCGTTAGCATATAAATATCAGTTTGACAACCCATTGGAACAAGAACATTACAGAAACTAAAAATAAGATACATTTCATGTCTTATTACAGGGCCGCACAGCAGCGCGAATAACTCAAGGCTGAGGGTCTTTGGGAACCCTTGGGACAGAGAGGACCTTGTCGGCAAGGGGGCGGCCTTCTCCGCGGCAGCAGAAGTATCAGCACCCGATGGCAGCCTCTTGAAGCCATCGGCGAGGTTGAGGTTTGCGTGGCGGAAAGCAAGGTTGCTCAGGACCACGAAGAGGCCATCGTGGGCAAGCTTCCGGGACTCATTGGCAAAGCATTCAGCCCCGTCGTCCTCGTACATCTTCAGCCCTTCAATCAAACCTTCAAAGAAAAGTGTCAGTTTGATGCTTGGAACTTCATGGTTGTTGACGAAGAAAGCCCAGCTCTTCATGTCCATCTTTGAGATCTGGGCAGTGAGGTGCTCAGCGATGTCAACCATGTTTTTAATCCAGAGGTCGCGTTGCTCAATCTGGTTTTGCAATTTATCCTCCGCGTCCTGTCGGAGAGTTCATGCATTATCCAAGTCCTTCATCATGAACTTCTCGCGAACACCGGCAGACTCGATCTCACTCTCCAAGGTGCCAAGCTGCGCTTTCATATCAGTGATGGTGCTATTGGCAGTATCAAGGTCCTGGCTCTTGGAGGAAAGCTGCGATTGCCCCTCTTTCAGGGTCGTCTCTGCTTTTTGTGCTTCCTCTTTGAGAGCCACAATTTTCTTTGTTGCTCCTGGCAAGGTCCTCTGTCAGGTTGGCCATCTGGTGATCAAGATCAGTCTTTGCAGCAGACGCAGCAGCAAGCTCATTAGTAACCTTCTTCAGCTGGGTGGAAGATTCGGGAGTAAGCATGTCAAGCATTGCTTTGTGCTTGTCCTCCAGGTCCTTGGTGCGCTGGTGGACAAGAGCCTCCCGTTCCTCATCCTTGCCACGGAGGGTGGTTTCGAGGTTTCCTTCCCGGGCATAGATTTCCTTCTCCTTGGCGTTTAGAAGCGCTTCGCGCTCCGTAAAGCAGACCTCCCGGGAAGTGATGTCCTCCTTGGCCATGGCCAACACCTCCTCTTGCCGCATAAGGGAGAGGGACTGCTTATTGTACCATTCGCGCATCTCGATTCCCTTGTCCGCCAGCTTCTTGCCCATAAGATCAGCAGAATTGCACTATTCCTTGACTGCCTGCGCCTTGAGATTATACCTGTGTTGGATGTCTTTGAGTCCGGCAGCCATGGATTCCAGGAAAGCCAAGTCCTTTGCACCGTCAGCAGGGTCACCAGCCTCTTCAACTCTCTGAGACAGTGGTGCAAGTATGCGTCTGATTTCCTCATCAAAATCCGCACCCACTGTAACAGATGAGCCCGGAGCGGCTGGCCCGGAGTGAGCAATGACCAGCGCCAGCTTGCTTAACGATGGCTGAGGAGCCACGACCTATGTGCTAGGCAAGGGGAGAGGTCCCATGAACTGGAGAGGGGTTTTCTCCTTGATAACTGCATCTTGGCCAGATGTGTTGCCGGGAGCTTCCTCTGTTCCTTCAGGAAATTCTTGTATTGCCCCGACAGTCTGATCTTGGCCTTCCGCGATAGTAGTCCTGGTGGCCTCCTCAGCGGCGTCCTTCCCAATGCCAGCCACCTCCTCCAAGAGCTCCGGTTTGTCAATTGACAGGGCTGTAAGCAAAATCAATAAACAATGACGGTCAGATACCAGTAATTGGTAAACCAGAGCCCAGAAAGTGAAGCAATTTCGAGTAAGAGAAGCAAGAGTGAGTGGATTACCCGGTGGAGTTTTCTGCGGAGGAGTATCGGTCACCCCGGCAACGTCAATTGCCGGCGTCTGGTCCATGACCACTCCCTCAGTGGTCGTGGTCTCAGTATGGGCTGACCCCTCGGTGGAGGCCCTTACCGGTGATCTCTCTTCTTGGGCTTTGGTTGGGGCAGTCCCTCCTTGGTTTGCCCCGCTTTGATGAACCTCCTCTCCTCCCTTGGCGGAGGGTGAAGCACATTCTTCCGCATCCCTTCGGGCGGGCAAAACTTGTCCCACGTCTTCATGCAGGGGGCTGGCCTAGGGGTTGGGCACAGGATCTTCTGTCCTATCCCCCGCCAGACCCGTGCTTGCTGAGGGCCTCGGCATTGCTGTGAGCTTGTCTCGCTTGGCTCGTTGGGCGAGGGGTTCTTCATCTCTGTCAAAGACAGCAAAACAAGGTTAGATCAACAAGTTGTCAAAGATGAAGTGCCTCAACAATGAATAGATCAGTCGTTCTCCGTACTCTGGGTCTATGAGCATAGAGCCCAGTGCGTACCCCGCAGGCGGCGGGGTCGCTCTGCCCCTCTTCAGGGTCAGAGGAGCGGAGCTCCCCGGCAGCTTTGAGCTCGCTGGCGGGGCCAAGGTCCCTGGCGGGATCGAGTTGTGCGAAGAGGCTGGGCTCGACTAGGGGCTGGGATCGACCCCAGTGACGGCACGTCGCTTGGCGGGCGAAGTCTTTGCCTCCAGTAGGCGAGAGGAGTGGCAGCGTTCCACCTCTGTCTTGGTGCCCCTGGAGCTGGTCTTCTTCACCCTCTTCGTGACCGTCGAGGAGGTCAAAGCCGCTACCTTCCCGCTGGCCCGCTTGTGGGGGCAATAGTTGGATCTGGCCCTGGAGCTTGGGGGCCTGCCGCAAGCCATTCCTCCTCCGGCTGCTCTGCCCCTTCAGCTTCGCTTTCTCCTTGGGCCTCTGCTGCCATGGCGAGAATGCCAACCCCGGCAGGGTCGAGCACGGCAGCCTCCTTTGTGGCATGCCCCTCGCTCCCCTCGTCAGAGGAACCCTCACCTTCCGCTTCCTCCTCCTCCTCTTTCTCATCTTCTCCGGGCCTCGCCTTCCCAGCAGCCCGAAGAGCTTTGTCCTCCTCAATCCGCTTCTTAATGAACTCCGCCTCTGCCTTGGAGGTGCGCTTGACCATATCTTTATCCACCCTAGAAGCCCTTTCTTCCAGGCCAGAGACCCTCTGCATCCAGATCGGGCATTTTCCAGTCAGCCGCGACTCCGTAAGCATTGCAGTCGGTCATCCACTTCAGAATCTGATCTCGTGCAGAGTTGATATGCAGTGGGATGACATTTGCCGGCAGATGGAATAGTCCAAGGCTACCGAACAGCTGTTCCCACAGCCAGCCATGGCCGTATATCAACAAGTTGTTGATGAGGCCCGGGTACAGATGCATTCTGTCGGCAGCATCACCGTATTCCCAAGCAAATCTGTCCCATTTCTGTAGTGGCGTAATGCGGCGCCGGAGGAAGTCGGCCCCCACCTGCTTGATGGTTAGGTCGGCAGCTTTGAGACGAGCGATTTGATTCAGCGCAGGGCGAAGCCTATCATCGGTGATGCCTACCTTGCTCCATTCGCTGCCGCGCATGACGCATTCCGTCCGTGCCGCACAGAACTCTGGAGCGTCCTCATCCTAGATCCAGCACCAGTCCACCCTCCATTCCTCCCATCTGCTACACTGCTGGCCGGAGTGTAAGTCGATTCATCCTTCTTGCCCTGGGGGATCCAACTTATGTTCCCAGAGTGGTGAGTCTAGTCTTCCACCAGCGGGATGAAGAAGTGCCGGAACAAATCCACATTGGGGGCAACCCGATGAAATTCGCGCACAGATGGGCAAAGATTGCCATGCATGCCACGGCATTGGTTGTGAAATTCAGGAGATGGAATCCGTACACCACCATCATGGCTTCAAAGAAATCTGAGAAGGGGGAGGTAAGGCCGCAAAGAAAGTACACGCAGAAGAAGCGGTATGAGTTCGGTGGAACTTCATTTCCCTCCGGCAAGACCACGGCCACTCCATGCCCCTTAGAAACTACCCTCCCCCACATGTACGCGTACCTCGCAATCAGGGCTTTGCTTTCCAGGTTTGACGGGAAGAAAACCACATCTTCCTGCCGCTTCCTGTCCAGCTCCTCTACCCTTCTTCTTCCCCTCCGCTGCAGTGTCTCGGGCGGTGGTCACCCGCTTCCCCCTCACAGCGGCGGTTTTCTTTCCCATCCTTCGAGATTGCAGGCCAGATGGGAGATCTAGCAGGGCATTGAAGGCGGATGCTGGCATGGGAACGGTTGCTTGGCTTGAGGAAGAAGATGATGGAGGAAGAGACAGGTGCGAATGAGCAGCGCCTCTTCGAGTTGCCCTTTTTTATTAGGAACTGACGGGGGGCTGGCTCTTCGCTTCTCAGGAACTTCCCGTTTCTACAGACGCATTACCCATTAACTGCTGCTGTTCCATGACCCCACGACCTGTGGTAATTATGCGGAGTGGACGTTGGATTGACTGTTCATCATGACAACCACTGCATGTGCAGCACTTTTTCGACGCGTGTCCGTGCACTGTTTGGGGCCAAACCCAATGTGCCCTGCGACACGTATGGCTCAGGCCCGGGGGCTTTTGTCGGGGTACACAAATAGGGGTGTATGTTTCCCCTGACTTGTGCATGGATGAAGGGCCTCCTCCCCGGCAACCAAGGCCAAGCCAGAGAAGGAGCTCTTAGTGAGATCAAAAAGCGGTTCAAGAAGACCAAGACAAGCAAGACAGAAGAATATCACATTGGGAAGGCCTCCCTTGCTGGGCAGGAGAGCCTGGCCGGGTCGAGGCTGCCCCAGGGACAAGTCCAAGATTTCCCCGGCAAGCTTGCCGAGTTCGCCAGGGGCGGGGATCCTCGCCAAGGCACCACCGCTCCACTGCACAGCGACGCAAGTCACTTATCCGTGCGGTGTCGAGCCCCCAAGTGATTAAGTGGCCCTTGCTGAGCACGTGGCGGCCTGTTGGAAGATAAGATTTATCCAAGTGACACCCATCTAGAGGCGTGTCAAGATGATAAGCAAGAGATGATTAAGCGGCTTGGCAGGCCTGCTGGGTTTCACGCTAAGCATGACACCTAGCAGTGCATTTAATGCACTTTGTCCTAACTGCCAGAGTTAGGTATGATAGCACTGTTAGTTATCTAATCGGTAGATAAAGACTGTTTTGCCATTGTGGTTACCCCTTAAGCTGTAAAAGGAGGTCCAATGTGACCTAGCAAAGGATTCGGACCCTCACGCACTTGTACACATGTAGCTGCTCTTCCCGAGGCGACCTTGCCGGGCTTGGGTGTTGCATGCTCGTTGTGGTCTTCCACTCAATCCACCAAAGCAGGAGTAGGGTTTTACGCTATCCAGCGGCCCGAACCTGGGTAAAAACCACCAGTGTCACCACCGTCATGTTGTTTTCCATGGCTTCTGCTCTTTGTGCAACGTGATCTCCCCCCTGTCGAACCACAAGGGGCTCATGGCCCCATCGGTGATCGTGATCCCCCACGACACTTATTCTCTCATGTTATGCATTCACATGTTAGTATATTCTATCTTCACATGATTGCATACATGTAGGGGGAGCTCATGCATGTTACATGTTTCTCCAAAGCTTTAATTGCTACTCTTCATATCATTTACCTAAAGCTTTGATGTATGTTGTCATCAATTACCAAAAAGGGTGAGATTGAAAGCACAAGTGCTCCCTGGGTGATTTTGGTAATTAATGTCAACATATCTCTTGTTCGACTAATGCCTTTATCTAGTGTATTTCAGACAAGTTCAACAATGGCGTGGAAAGGACAAGAGGATGTGGAACCCCTTCAAGGTGTCAAGGACATGCATTGGCTAAAGCTCAAGACTCTTCATTTTATTTTAAGTGATCCAAGATCACATTGAGTTCATAGGAAAGCCAATACTATTAAAAGGGGATGAGGTATTGCTTAATGGCTTGCTTGCTCAAAATGCTTAGTGATATTGCTCCAAAACCCTCAGCCACTTTCTCATTCCAGATATGTCAAAACCCTAAACTCCAACTCAGCCCCACCGAGTTCATATGACATAGCCACAGCCAGAAATCCTAACAGTTCGGTCACACTGATATGGATCTCGGTCTCACCGAGATGGCCTTGCCAACTCCCTGTTATCAGTTGCAATTATTTCGGTCTCACCGAAATTGCAATCGGTCCCACCGAGATGGCTTGACCAATTCTCTGTTACCCTATTGCTTCACTTCGGTCTCACCGAGTTGATGCGATCAGAGCCACCGAGATGAGGTTTTCCCTAAGCCCTAGCACATCGGTCCCACCGAGTTGTTCTAGTCGGTCCCACCAAGATTCCTAACGTTCATATTTTGAACTAATAAGTCCCACCGAGTTCATCTATTCGGTCTCACCAAGTTGGGTCAAATGTGTGTAACGGTTGGATTCTGTGTGGTGGCTATATATACCCCTCCACCCCCTTCTCCATATGCGAGAGAGCCATCAAAACGTGCATACACTTCCACCATACATTTTCTGAGAGAGAACCACCTACTCATGTGTTGAGATCAAGATATACCAATCCTACCACAAGAATCTTGATTTCTAGCATTCCCCAAGTTGCTTTCCACTGAAATCATCTTTCCACCATATCCAAATCTGTGAGAGGGAGTTGAGTGTTGGGGAGACTATCATTTGAAGCACAAGAGCAAGGATTTCATCATCAACACACCATTTGTTACCTTTTGGAGAGTGGTGTCTCCTAGATTGTTTAGGTGTCGCTTGGGAGCCTCTGTCATGATGTGGAGTTGAACCAAGAAGTTTGTAATGGCAAAGAGATCGCCTACTTCATGAAGATCTACCAGAGTGAGGCAAGTCCTTCGTGGGCGATGGCCATGGTGGGATAGACAAGGTTGCTTCTTCGTGGACCCTTCGTGGGTGGAGCCCTCCGTGGACTCACGCAACAGTTACCCTTCGTGGGTTGAAGTCTCCATCAACGTGGATGTACGATAGCACCACCTATCGAAACCACGCCAAAAATCTATGTGTCTTCATTGCGTTTGCACACTCGAATCCCAACCCTTTACTTTGTTGCAATTAGCATACTTTACTCTTCCTGCTGCATATACTCTTGTCATGCTTGCTTGAAATGTATTGTGAATGCTTGAACTTGTGCTAAAACTCCACCCTAACTTGAAGAACTTAAAAACTGCCACTTTTACTTGTTGAGGGTCTAATCACCCCTCCTCTAGACCCCTCTTATTGATCCTTTCACCTACTGGTTGCCAGAAATTTGATGAAACGGAATTTAATCAATGTTTTGACAAAACATTGGCAACCCTTACAGTCCCTGCAAACAAATCAGCACCTACAATACATTATTTCAAACACATTTCCTCAAAAATTCGACAAATCCATGTCCATGAACAATTAAATCTTTGTGATTTCAGCCACATTTCCTCAAATCTGTGCCCAAAACAACTCATACAAATACAACTAATTTATGCTAAAATATAGATGTGTACCAAATGTAACAAATATGTCTATGAACTTCAAGAAAATGGAGAGATCTCACTTACCAGCAGAATCGCGGTTTCCGTGCCTTGGCAGAGCGACGCCGGACGCTTTGCAACCCGAGATGTCGGAGGCGAGGTCGAGGTGGTTGCCGCCGGCTGGGGAGGGGGCGGGGGCCGAGCGAGCAGTGAAGGAGGGGGGCGAGGGCGTGGTGAGGGAGGGGGGCGAGGGCACAGTGGGGGAGGGGGCGAGGGTGGCAGGAGAAGCAGCGGCGCCATCCAAGGAGGTCGATGGGGCGTCGAAGGCAGATGATGCGGCGGCGGGCAGCAACGAGAGTGGCGGTGGAGGCTCGAGAGAACTGGATTGTGTGGGTTAGCGCGAAACAAAATTTGCCCCAAATCGGCTAACGGAATGGTGAAAAACAGTTATGGCGTTGGTGACGTCACCAATGCCACAGATACTTTAGCTATGTCGTTGGCTACATCACCAATGCCATAGCTATTTTTCACCATTCCCTTAGCCGATTTGGGGCAAATCTTCACACGGCAAATTTCGTTTAGCACTATTTTGCATGTAGCTCTTTTACATCCAAAAAATACATGATAATATTAATTTTATTAAGATTGAAATATAGTAGATACACAAGTTCTTAATAATAAAAGATATATATAAAATTAAGTGCAGCGTCGTTTCTGAATTCTCTCGATAGAAGTTTCTACACCCAATAACGTGTTTCGGCTTCTTTTCGTACACTTTGTTTTGAGCTGACTTCACCTTCTTCTTAATAGATGCCAGATTGTTTGTCATCAATAGCATGCTCATCTAGATCTTCCTTCTTGGACAGGTCTTTATCGCTCTGTTATTTCTGTCTTTTGTACAAAAGACTTCGCACTTCCTGAACCTCTGCACGGACTTCCTGTCCGTCCGGCTGATTTTCATGTCTGGCCTCTTTCTTCATGCCTCCTTCCGGCTTATCATCATGTGTCGCCCCTTCGACTCCGGCATCCTCCTCGTCGTCCCCATGACTTGTCCATCGTGTGTAACTAGGCATGAAACTATGTTCCAACAAGTGTATCTTCACATGACCAGTGGAAGAGTCAATCAAAACTCTGTTTTCGCACTTCTTTCATGGACATAAAATCTCCTTTTTGCCTCTACGATTCATATCTTCCAATGCCATATAAATATATATGTAAGAATTGTTCTTTTCATATACCATTTCCTACAAAAAAGGTCTTCAACACGACAATATATATATATATATATCTATATATATATATATATATATATATATATATATATATACCTTTTGCTAAAAAATGAAAAACCAAAAATTGGGCTTATTACCTAGATTAGATTGATATAGTCGTTGATAGATGATATCGGTTGAGGGTAGTGGACGGCCGGGTGTATTACTTAGGATCTGCAGAGAGAAACAAGCTAGATTGACAAAAATTATAAGAGATAATGTTCACAGTATGAGCTAGCTACGCACAGCTATCAATCTATATATAGAGAGCTGCATATACCTATGGCATGCTATCAGTTGCATGGCCAGCACAATATCCATTAACGGATATTAGGCCCCACTTAAATACTAATGACGTTGCCACAATGTCCTACGACACAAGTATCAGACACAGTGTTGGCGTAGGTGTTTTTCCTATGCCAGCAGTACTCCACGGAAGGGGAGGATGACCGGGCCCACATACTAATGACATACACTAGAATTCCTATGCTAGCGCTATGCATTTACTAATGTCATACTAAATAAGCCGACGCCACCACTATTTGAAAAAAGTAGTGCTGTCATTGGATGGAAATGGCGCGCCACCAACGAGAGTTGTGGCTAGCACTTTTTCCACTAGTGTGGGGGACGGCGTTGAAACGAGCAAACGCAGTTCGGCCCAGGAGTGCTTGATAGCCGCTGCAAAAAGGAACAATGTCGAAGATCAAGTCTACGCTGCAGAAGTTGTCCGGCGAGCCGAACGCCACTTCCAAGGTCAGGGTGCCCGAGCAGCGGGCTTCCACACCTGGGATTACCCCTTTAAAGGTAGTGTTACTGGGTTTGATCCTTGACGGGTCAATACCCATATTCCTCATTGTATCTGAATAAATCAGATTGAGGCTACCGCCTCCGTCCATGAGGACTCTAGTGAGGTGGTACCCATCGATAATGGGGTCAAGAACCAGGGTCGTCGACCCTCCATGACGGATACTGGTCAGATGGTCCCTGCGTTTGAAAGTGATCGGGCATGCCGACCATGGGTTAAATTTCAGGGCTATAGGCTCTATGGCGTAGACGTCCCGAAGTGCGCATTTCCTCTCCTTCTTGGGTATATGGGTGGCATAAATCATATTCACCGTATTTACTTCAGGAGGGAATTGTTTCTGGCCCCTGTTGTTTGACCTGCGAGGTTCCTCATCATCCTCGCTGCGGGGCTTTTGCCTATGTCCTCGGCTGTAAGTTTGCTGGCCTGTTTGATCACCCAACAGTTACGGTTGGTGTGGTTGGCATCTTGTCAGAGGTGCTGTGGATCTGGCAGGGCCTGTCCAAGACTATGTCCAACTTGGTGGGTCCATCATGGTTCCCTTTGTAGGGCTTTTTTCGCGGTCCTGATTTGGGCTAGCGGAATTCGGCATTCACTGCCGTGTCTTCAGCTTCACCGCCATTCTGGAGACGCTTATTTCTGTTGCGCTGTGGTTTCATGTGTCCGTCCCGGACTTCCGAGGTGCCGGGGTCTTCTTGGTTGGTGCTTCTACGAGCCAACGAGCTATCTTCCCCAGCGCAAAAGTGGGTCATGAGAGAGGTAAGTGCCGGTATCGTCCTCGGCTTATCTTGGCCGAGCTGGCGCGCGAGCCATTCATCCCGGATACTATGCTTAAATGCGGCTATAGCTTCGGCGTTCGGACAGTCGACGATCAGGTTCTTTTTGGTCAAAAATCGATTCCAAAATTGCCGGGCTGACTCACCAGGCTATTGGACCACATGGCTCAGGTCATAGGCATCCGGAGGCCGGACATAAGTGCCTTGAAAGTTAGCTCGGAAAGCATCCTCAAGCTCTTCCCAACTCCCTATGGAGTTTTCGGGGAGGTTGTTCAGCCAATGTCTGGCTGGTCCTTTGAGCTTTAATGGCAAGTATTTTATGGCGTGGAGGTCATCCCCTCGAGCCATATGAATGTGGACAAGAAAGTCTTCGATCCACGCGGCTGGGTCTGTAGTCCCGTCATATTGTTCGAACTGATGTTGCATCACCTCATCTATAAAGCACATCGGGTGAGCGGCGACCCTGACTCGAGCCACATCGCGCCGGAGTTCTACTGCCATCCGTGCCCGGTGCCGCTCCCGAGCTCTATTGTTTTGGTCGAGCCAAGTTTGGTATCCGTCCCGTCTAGTGCCTACTTCTTGATCTTGCGTTGGCTTTTCCCTTGAAGAGGAAAGGGTGATGCAGCAAAGTAGAGATAAGTATTTCCCTCAGTTTGAGAACCAAGGTATCAATCTAGTAGGAGGAACACACAAGTCACCAATGGTTGCACCTACACAAACAAACAAATACTTGCACCCAACGCGATAAAGGTGTTGTCAATCCCTTCACGGTCACATGCAAGGATGAGATCAGATAGAGATAGGTATAAAAGATAAATAAATGTGCAAAACAAAGTAAAAGTAAATAAATTGCAGCAAGGTATTTTTGGGTTTTTGGTTTTATAGATTTGAAAATAATACGATAAAAATAGAACCGGGGGCCATAGTTTTCACTAGAGGCTTCTCTCTTGAAAGAATGCATACGGTGGGTAAACAAATTACTGTTGAGCAATTGATAGAAAAGCGCAAAGTTATGATGATATCTAAGGCAATGATCATGAATATAGGCATCACGTCCGTGACTTGTAGACCGACTCCTACCTGCATCTACTACTATTACTCCACACATCGACCGCTATCCAGCATGCATCTAGTGCATTAAGTTTACAAGAACGGAGTAACGCCTTAAGCGGGATGACATGATGTAGAGGGATAGATCCAATCAATATGAAATAAACCCCATCTTTTTATTCTTAATGCCAATCATACAAATACGTGCCTCGCTACCGCTTCTGTCACTGGGTGAGGACACCGCAAGATTGAACCCAAAACAAAGCACATCTCCCGTTGCAAGAAAAATCAATCTAGTTGCCCAAACCAAATCAATAGATCGGAGAGAAATACAAAGCTATCTTAATCATGCATAAAAGAGTTCAGAGAAGACTCAAATAATATTCATAGATAATATAATCAGAAATCCACAATTCATCGGATCTCAACAAACGCACCGCAAAAGAAGATTACATCGAATAGAACTCCAAGAACATCAAGGAGAACACTGTATTAAAGATAAAAGAGAGAGAAGAAGCCATCTAGCTACTAGCTATCACCACTGGGATCAGCTTCTTTGCCGTCTGCCATGGCGGACGGCAAAGGCATACATGCCGGACGGCGAAATGATTTGCCGATAGCCAGCGGACGGCAAACAGTCCGCCTGAACGAGTGCCAGCAAAGGCCTACTTTGCCGTCTGCTTCTTGGAAACGGACGGCAAAGTATTGTGCCGTCCGCCGTCGGAGGCCAGCAGACGGCAAAGATCATGGACGGCAGTGGGGTGGGGTGAGAGCCGTTAGGGGGTTAACGGCGCTCTTTGCCATCTGCTGACAGACGGCAAAGAGCTCAGCTCGGCCAGCACTGAGAAGCTGCCACGTGGCCAGCTATGCCGTCCGCCAGCAGACGGCAAAGTTGTTTGAATCTTTGCCGTCTGCTGGCGGACGGCATAGCAGGCCCTGTTTGCCGGTCCTATTTGGTCACTTTGCCGTCCGCCAGCGGACGGCAAAGCTCCCAGTTTCTACAGGTGGCTGCCACGTGTCCTCTTTGCCGTCAGCTAGCGGACGGCAAAGAGGCTATATATCCCCTGTTTTTATTTGAATCCATTTAATTTGATAGGATTTCACACACAGATATACATGCATACATATCCAACATATCCAACAACATATAACAGCATGTCCAACAACATATTTCATCAAATCCAACATATATATCCAACAACATAGTTCAACAAAGATCAACATATCCATATATACATACATAACCAGAAACAAGTTTCCAACAACATATCCATATAGACATACATATCCAAACAAGTTTTCATAAACAAAAGGAAGCACCAGAAGAATAGTACACTCCATGAATCCAAGCTTCCTCATGTAAAGCAAATCAGCAAATTGGGAAAGATGTAAGTTAGAAGAAGAAGAAGAAGACTAGCTAGAAGAAAAGGAAGAGGAGGAAAAGAAGAAGAAGAAGAAGAATTTATCTTCTCTTTCTTTCTCTCCTCTCCTATTATTTATCTTCTTCTTTTCTAACTAATGTAGGCAAAAATGCCATTTTTGGGCTAAGGTAGGTAAAAATGCTAAGTGTGTAGGTCAATTTAGAGCTAAGCTAGGCAAATAGGTCATTTTGGAGCTAACATAGGTTAAATGGATCATATTGGAGCTAACCTAGCTAAACTTGGTCATTTTTGAGCTAACCTAGCTAATTATGCCATTTTGACCTAACTAAGCTTATTGTGTCATTTTAGAGGACAACAAGCTAAGTATATGACATTTATGAGGTTAGCAAGGTTATTATGCCATTTACGAATAAAAACAAGTAAGAGGAGGAAAAGAAGAAGAAGAAGAAGAAGAAGAAGAAGAAGAAGAATAAGAAAAGAAGAAGAAGAAGAAGAAGAAGAACTTCTTCTTCTTCTTCTTCTTTTCTTCCTATTCCTTCTTTCCTTCCACTTCCTTGATTTTCTTCATCTTATTATGTCATTTGTGGACTAAATAGGCTAAATTATGTAAAAAATGGACTAAACAGGCTAAATAAGAAGAAAAATACCGTTATCACGGAGGTGTAGGAATGGTCGGGGCTGCGCCAGTGGCAGACGAAGGTGACGGACCGGTCGGGGTTCCGCCATTGGCAGGCGCAGAATGATTGGTCGATGCTTGTCGGGAGCCATGCTGCACCAAAGATCATTTCCAATAATGTCTCGTTAGCATGATGCAAACTGAAATGTGAATACTAGTAACTAACGACCATTCAAATCAAACTCACCGTGGTCGCCGGAGCAATCTGGGGCATCGGCGGAGGGGGCTGACCGTTTTTCTCGCACATGGTCCGCACATTTGGTTCTCTCGAGTCAGTCATATTAGTTAGTAATGCGAACATTACGTGCATGATTGGGCTAATATGCACGAGAAACGTACCACGATGAGCTCGTATAGGGCCCGGTTAGACGCCTCGTTCTGGTTCCTCTCTTCCTCCAACAGCTTAGCCGTCCTCTCCTCCAACTCCCTCTCCCTATCCGCCACCTCCCTTTTTGCCTCCTCCAAAAGCGCCTGGGTGTTCAATCTCTCTTTCTCAACCAAGGCCTGCAACACACCACTCCTCATTAGCTTTGTAATCATCGACGGATGCACACGCAATGTAATGGAGGATAGGTGAGAGAGTCCGTATAACTAACCGCCATGGCGAGCTCCGCGGGCCGTGCACGAGGCGTTATCTCAGGATCAGAGCTACTCTGGCGCTTCTTAATCTGCGGGACAGTCCTAGGACAATGTATCAGTCCGTCACCAATGGCTACGGAGCCATGGGACCTCCCGCCACCAGATATCATCACCAGCTCTGTATCAAAAGGATCCTCGCTCGGGTTAAAGCCCTCCCCTTTCCGCGCCTTCCCCTCGTCTCTGTACTTCACAAGCTTGTGGTGGGAGGAGATGTTGGTGAAGCTCTCTGGATGATCTAGGTCAGACTCCGTGAATGACTTGGCCTTCTTGTACGGGGCCATATGGGCCATGCCATAGAGGTCGAACAGATTTGGCACAGGCTTCTTGTGGGGGTGCGCCTGAGAGAGGAACAAAATATTAGTTAAGGGCTCAAGCTAGCATGAAGAATGATATTGCTATGTAAATAGGTCATTTTGGAGCTAAGTAAGGTTATTATGTCATTTTCGATGAAATAAGCTAAGTTTAGGTCATTTTCGAGGTAACCAAGATTATTATGCCATTTTTGACCAAAGTATGCTAATTATGTCATTATTGAGCTATCCAAGGTAGTTATGCCATTTTTTAGCTAACTAAAGCATATTTAGGGATTCTATAGAGCTATCTAAGGTTATTATGTCATTTTAGAGCTAATTATGTCATGAATGAACTAGCTAAGATTAGTTTAGGTCGTTATTGAGCTATCGAAGGTAGTTATGCCATTTTTTAACTAACTAAAGCATATTAAGTCATTTTATAGAGCTATCTAAGGTTATTATGTCATTTTAGAGCTAAATATGTCATAAATGAACTAGCTAAGATTAGTTTAGGTCATTCACTACTGGAATCAGCTGCTTTGCCGTCTGCCATAGCTGACGGCAAAGGCATGCTTGGCGGACGGCAAAGGCTTTGCCGTCTGCTAGCAGACGGCAAACACTCCAGCTGAACTGATGCCGGTAAAGGCCGCTTTGCCGTCTGCTGGCGGACGGCAAAGAAGGAAAGTTCTTTGCCGGCTAGCTTGTGGATGGCACAAAAAAGGTAACAGCCCCGTTAGGGGGCTAACGGCGCTGTTTGCTTCTTTGCCGTCTGCCAGCAGATGGCAAAGACCTTTGCTTCTTTGCCGTCTGCTCGCAGATGGCAAAGACCTTGCTTCTTTGCCGTCTGCCAGCAGATGGCAAAGACCTTTGCTTCTTTGCCGTCCAAATAGGCCAGCCCAGGTTGAACAGTCTGCTGCCACGTGGCTAATTTGTCGTCTGCTAGCAGACGGCAAATTGGCTACATAGCCCCTGTTTTTTCTTAAATTCAATCAATTTCACAGATATATATATATATATATATATTCATTTCAAAATATTTCAACAAGTACATATAGCCAACATATCCCTGCCATATGGATCATCCAACATATCCAACACATATATACACCAAATGAAAAGTCCAACATATCCAACAATTAAGCAAAAGGTCCATATACAATATAGCCACCATCCATACATATATACGTAGCAAGTTTCAAATTGTTCATCCTACAAAATCAAAACAAAAAGGAAGGACAAGGAGAAGAGTAGACTCCAACGCAAGCTTCCGTGATCTGAAGCAAATCTGCACAATGGGAAAGAAGAAAGTTAGAAGAACAAGAAGAAGAAGACTAGAAGAAGAAGAAGAAGAAAAAGAAGCAGAATTTTTCTTCTCTTTCTTTTTCTTCTTCTTATTGCTTACTTGTGTCATTTTAGAGCTAACCTAGTTAAATAGGCCATTTTTAACCTAAATAGGCTAAGTATGTCATAAATGAACTAAATAAGCTAAGTATAGGTCATTTTGGAGCATATTAATTCATTTTGGAGCTAAATAGGTCATTTTCGAGCATATTAAGTCATTTTGGAGCTAAATAGGTCATTTTGGAGCATATTAAGGCATTTTGGAGCATATTAAGTCATTTTGGAGCTAAATAGGTCATTTTGGAGCATATTAAGTCATTTTGGAGCTAAATAGGTCATTTTGGAGCGCTCCAAAATGACCTATTTATCTCCAAAATGACTTAATATGCTCCTAAATGACTTAATATGCTCCAAAATGACTTAATATGCAAAATAGGTCATTTTGGAGCATATTAAGTCATTTTGGAGCATATTAAGTCATTTTGGACTAAATAGGTCATGTTGGAGCATATTAAGTCATTTTGGAGCTAATAGGTCATTTTGGAGCATATTAAGTCATTTTGGAGCTAAATAGGTCATTTTGGAGCATAGTAAGTCATTTTGGAGCTACATAGGTCATTTTGGAGCATATTAAGTCATTTTGGAGCATATTAAGTCATTTTGGAGGAATAAATGCTAAGTATAGGTCATTTTAGAGCTATCCTAGGTTAAATAGGTCATTTTTGAGCTAATTAAGCTTATTATGTCATTTTTGAGCTAGCTAAGCATATTGAGTCATTTTGGAGGGAAAAATGCTAAGTATATGATTATGTCGCTAGTATCCATATGGCAGAAAACCCGGGCCAACATGACTAGTCATAGAACCAAGGTGGCACAAATGTACAGGGACAGGCATACATGACCCAGCAATGCACGTGTCGGTCATCAGCGAGTGCAACCAAGTCGTAGCAAGCTACAAGGACTTTGGTGATACACCGCGTGACATTTCCCCGTAGGGACAGACACAGGAGCAAAGAAGGACACATGCCGGTAAATCCATGTGTTCCGGAGCAGTAGCGAACTACCATGGCTCGGTGGAAGAACTAGGAGGCATTTCCCTGTATGGAAGGCTACCAAAGGCACACGATTAGGTCATTTCTTAAGCTAAGTATGCATTTGTTAAGCTAAACACTTGGGAAAACTTACTGTCATCAAGGAGGTGTAGCTGTAGGACCGGCCGCGCCAGTGGCAGACGGAGAAGCATCGGTCGATGCTTGTCGGGAGTTATGCTGCACCAAAGATCATTTCCAATGTATCGTTAGCATGATGCAACTCAAATGTGAAGACTAGTAACTAATGACCATTCAAATGAAACTCACCGTGCCCGCCGGAACAATGTCTGGCATCGCAAAGAGCTGGCAGACGGCAAAGAGCTGGCAGATGGCAAAGACCCTGATTCCAGTAGTGATTATTTAGCTATCCTAAGTAGTTATGCCATTTTTTAACTAACTAAAGCATATTTAGTTATTTTATAGAGCTATCTAAGGTTATTATGTCATTTTAGAGCTCATTATGTCATAAATGAACTATCCAAGGTAGTTATGCCATTTTTTAACTAACTAAGCATATTAAGTCATTTTGGAAGGGATAAATGCTAGCATGAAGAATGAAACATGTAGCAAACCACATACCCAGTTATCCCCGTACTCAAACAGGTTGGAGCTCCCTTGATGGTGTGGCACACCTTCCATTTGGTCGCGCTTATCCTTGGCCCTATGGTGTTCGACTAGCCATTGGGGAGAGCACCACGCATCCACCAACGCCTCCCAACAGTCCATCTTATCCACACACCATCTCGGGGGCACCTAAGTGAGTCAAGAGAAATTTCAGTGCTACGCCTATGAATCAAATCAAGAAAACTAAGTTCAAGACCTTAAGAATAGGTAATTACCTGCATGTACTTCTCCTTACTCAGAAACTTGCCGCGACACTTCTTCTTGGCCCTCCTAATACCCTTCGAGGCGTAGTAGTCTCGAACGGCCTGCACCCGAGCCTCGTGCCGTAAGTTTTGAAGTAGGCACTTGCACTCGGTTTTCACAACCATAGACGCGGCCTCCTTCTCTCCCTCTGAAACCCTGTAGAAGGTCTACAATCAAACAAGACAACACTGATTAGTACAATCACTAGGTAGTGTTGATTTTTAATTCTGTAAAGGAGAAATTACCCAAAACCGACGGAACACAATGTCGGCCACCGTCTCGCACAAGACACCGGCGACCATCTCCTCCGGTAGGGCCGGGGCAACCGAGTACAGCTCCCAGCTCAGTGCTAGCTGTGGAACCTAACCCTCACCGGGCAACGTGACCCACCCAGGGAAGTGCTCCCGGCAAAGCACACCAAGGACCTGGTTGGGCCGGCGGACACCACGGGGGTGTACCCAGCCCCTGCAGTATGACAAGGCCAATGCATTAGATATTAATTTGAAGGAACATGAAGGCAAAAGGTTAAAAAATAGTAAATGCACTTACTTCAACCCTTTAGGCGCAATCAACCACCTCTGGTCGGGGGTCGTCGGCACGGGCGGGAGCTTTGTACAGCCACGCTTGTAGACCTTCTTGCCCTTCTCAACCAGCTCGTCGTCGCTGTAGCTATCATCTGAAAAGGTGTCCTCGCTACCATCAGTAGGGCCACTAGCATCCGGAGTCCCGTGGGAAGAAGACTGCGGGATCGGAGTCTTCTGGGATGAAGACTCCGTGACCGGAGTCTTCTGGGACGATGACTCTGGGACCGGACTCACGTGGGGCGAAAGATCGGCGACACTAGTCTGGTGGGCCGAAGGATCGGCGACCAGAGTCTGGTGGGGCGAAGGATCGGCGACCGGAGGCTCATGGACCGGAGTCCGAGACGGGTCCATGTCAGACGGAGCAGTCCTTTGGTCGGGTGAATCAGGTGAGGGTGGCGGTGAGGAAGGCGTAGCAGCCTTCCTACCTCTCCTGCTGCCACGTCCACCTCTAGCAGCCTTCTTCGTCCTCCCCCGACCTCTCCTAGCCGAAGAAGAAGTGCCCGCCGCAACTGTCTGCATACTGTCTAGCAGCACTCTCCGGAGGGGCTGGGCTAGAATAATGGAACCACCCCTCCCAGTAGCGCTCGCAGGAGGCTCGGGGCGCTCTGGACCCTTGCCCACCATCCTGTCAACACATGCAATGACAAAAAGTAAACGAATTTAGTACAACATAAAAAATTTGAATACCTGACATGAACATAATAATATGTATATAATTTAAGTGTATCATCATCATGAACATAATAAAAAATTGAATACTTCACATTACTAATATTACTCTGAATCGTCTATATATGCTCTGGGATCATTAAATGCATCATCATCATCACTATCAGTGACGTGCTCATCATCATCATCAATAAATGCATCAACATGTGGAAGGCCTCCTTTACGTAATCGTTCAAGCATTGACAGGTCATCTGCAGCAGTAACTTCTTCTTGTTCCGGCTCTTCTTGTTCCGGCTCAGGGGTGAAGTCGGATTCACTATCGTTTTCTACTTCAATGTTCTGGGGTGGAGTAGAGCGGTTCTTGAAACGTTTTTTGGAAAGACGTGTTTCTTGGAAGAATTCTCCTTCGTCATATGTGTCTTGGTTAATGTGAGGTTCATAATCCTCTTCATTGGGGGGAGGTGGTCTAACACATGGCGGCACTTCATAAACGACATCCCAACCACTGAGATTTGGATCACTTTGACAGGCCCACGGTAGATACAAAACTTGGGTTGCCTGTTGAGCCGTAATATAGACATCGGGAACATCCAAATGGGTGCTTTGTTTGATTTCGACTAGCCCTATATGTTCATGAGTCCTTCTAGTCTCCCTCGGCTGGAACCAATAACATCTGAAGACTACGACGTTTGGTGGGTTTTCACAATAGAATTGAAGTTCATAAATTGCTTCAACTCTTCCATAATACTCGATATCTCCTTCGCCGATAGCAGAGACACAACAATTTGTAGACTTTCGGTCGGCCATAGATCGCTCTTTGCCATAGGTACGAAAGCGATACCCGTTGATGTCGTATTTGTCAAATGAACGGACCTTATAGTCAAAACCATTATCTACTTGTCTCAATTCGGCATCCATAATCTCTGAACTAGCCTACAAGTTTAATACGGAAGGATTGTTGCATTAGTCGCAAATTAGCCAAAGAAAAGAAATGGTCTAATGGAAATTACCGTTTTTTTGAACCAAGAGATGAAACCGGGATATTCGCCTCCTTGCTTTGCCAGAAGCTCATACTCTTCTACGGAATCCTTTTGGATCACCGCTCCATACGAGAATATGGCGACGTATCGACTGCATCAAATATCCAAGAATAAGAGTAGTTCAAAGGAATTAGAAGTTGCGAAACAATGTACCGAGATCTTACTCGATGTACCGCCGCACTTCTGTTAGGTTGTTGAAGAGATACAGTGAAATGGTCCGCCATTCTTCAACATCCAACGATACTGGTTTCCAACCACTGGCTGGTGCAAGATTCCCTTTGAATAGGCTGAGGTTGGATCGACCCTTTTTAGGGTCGTCAGCATTGTACCGAGGCTTCGGATTATGCAAATGACGATATTTGGCTTTGTAGTGTGCTGTCATGAAGTTTGCCGCCTCCTCAGTGATGAATGCCTCGGCCATCGATGCTTCAATTCTACGTTTATTTTTACATTTTGCTCGAAGCGTCTTCTGCATCCTCTCAGTTGAGTAGCACCAACGATTTTGCACGGGCCCCCCCAATCGTGCCTCAGTTGGGAGATGCAAAATCATGTGTTGCATTGGATTAAAGAAGCTTGGCGGAAAGATCATCTCTAACTTGCAGATCAACTCCGGCGCCAACTATTCCATTTCTTCTAGGAGGCCAGGCGATAGTTCTTTCGCACAAAGAACACGGAAGAAATAGCTCAGCTCTGCCAGTACTAGCCATTCATCCTCAGGGATGAAGCCACGCAACATCACCGGCATTATCCGCTCAATCCATATGTGCCAATCATGACTTTTTAGACCAAATATTTTCAATTTTTCCAGACTCGCTCCCCTCTTTAGATTTGCTGCATACCCATCGGGGAACATCAACTGCATTTTCACCCACAAAATAATTTCCTTCATAGCTGGCCTTCCAAGATTAAACCATGCCTTTGGCTTCGTCCCGTTCCGCTTTCCTTTCGGTTCTTGCATGTTTTGTAACGGTCTATCACATAGCTCCTCTTGATCAACTCTAGCCTTAGTATTATCCTTTGATTTCCCCTCTATGCCGAACAATGTACCAAAAATGGCTTCGGCGATATTCTTTTCAGTGTGCATCACGTCAATGTTGTGTGGGCAAAGGAGGTCTTTGAAGTAAGGCAGATCCCAGAAGCATGTCTTGTGAGTCCAGGCGTGTTCCTTATTATAACCCTTGAAATACCCTGGACGCTCTGGATCTGGCTCGAGAGCGTTTAACTGATCTAGGGTCTGTTGGCCTGTCAACGCAGGTGGTGCAGAGTGTTTGACAACTCTACCTTTGATGAAGTTCTTCTTGTCTTTCCTAAACTTATGGCGAGGATCTAGAAACGGTCTATGCAAGTCGAAGCAAGTATACTTGTGCCCTGCCATCAGCCATCAAAACTCAAGAGCTCCCTTGCATGTGGGGCACGGGAACCTTCCATGCACACACCAGCCAACGAATAGCGCATACGCCGGCAAGTCATGCGTCGAGTACATGTACCAGGCACGCATTATGAAGTTCTGTTTGCTAAAGGCGTCGTATGTCTTGAACCCATTATCCCAAGCTTCTTGCAATTCGTCCTTAAGCGGCTGCATGTACACATTCATATTCTTCCCTGGATAGTTGGGCCCTGGAATTATCAACGTCAGGAAAATGTTCTTTCTTTGCATAATCTGCCCGGGGGGAGATTGAGTGGAATGACAAACACGGGCCAACAACTGTATTGGGCTGCCGTCTGACCAAACACACTGAACCCATCCGTGCTGACGGCGACTCAAGGATGCCTTGGATCTGCCGTTCTTTCCTTATGTAATGCATCGAAGCGCTTCCACGCTTCACCATCCGATGTGTGCAGCATCATCACATTCCCATCTGCATCTAGTTCGGTTCTTTTGCCCGTTTTGTGTCATGTCATCTGTCTGGCCGTCTCTTTGACCATGAAAAGACGTTGAAGTCTTGGTACGATTGGCATATACCAAAGAACATTAACGGGTATTTTGGTCTGCGTCTTCTCACCCATACTGTTGTCTACCACAACATACCTGGAAGACTTGCAAATGGGACAATAGTTCAAGTCCTCAAACTGAAGCCTAAATAAGACGCATCCTTTCTCATAGGCATGTATCTTCTCATAGGGAATCTTAAGAGCACGGAGGATTTTGTCTGACTGGTACAGGTTTGGAGGTAGCACATGGTCTTTGGGTAGAAATCGTCTGAATATTGTCATCATCGCGTCGTAGCATTATCTGCCCAAGTTGAATTGAGCCTTCAAAGCCATTATTTGTGAGATGGCATCCAGCTGACAAAGCTCAGTGTGCTCGTGGAGAGGACGTTTTGAGGACTCCAACATTTCAGTGAAGGCCTTTGCAGATTCCTCCATCTCCTCGTCCGAGTCCCAAGCATCGTCAAAGTCTTGCACCATGTCTTCCATCCCGGTACCATGCTCGTCGGTGCGACGACGAACCACCTCGGCTCTGGCATGTTGGGCAGACTCACCATGTAATGTCCAGACCCTGTAACCAGCCGTAAAACCAAACTTCTGCAGGTCTTTACTCATTTCAAGCTCGTCCCTCATTTTATAGTTGTCGCACCGGACACAGGGGCACCAGCTTAATTTCTGGCCATTTGCAAATGCGGCTCTAACAAACCCCTTGGTTTTTGTTAACCATTCCTCGGTCCAAACTTTCTGACTAGTGTAACCGGTGTACATCCACGCACGATCACTCATATGGACTTCCTACTGGACACAAAAGAAATATATACATAATTAAGCAAACCATATCCATCAGTTAATGGAGTTTGTCAGTTTTATTACGTCCATGCAACCTACATGCTAATAGGTAAAGATAGGTCCTAATCCCACCCGAGTATGTGTAGATTGGGTTTGTTTTCCCATGCTCTGCCCCGGATCTGACGCAAAATTTCGGCAGCACCTCCCCGCTGTTCTCCTGATACATGTCTCGGCAATAAGCAGAGAGGATGTGTACCCGGATAACAACAGGGAGGCACTGACGAAATTCTGCATCGGATCCGGAGCAGAGCATATGGGAAAATGAACCCAATCTACACATACTCGGGCTGTCCATGGATAACGTTGGACAATTCGAAAGAATCACGATTATAAATATGCAAATGCATGCATATTTATAGATGTAACCCTTTCGAACGGGAGACGCATAGTGGTTACGCATACTGATGATTGACATCTATAGCTAGCAAGTTTAATCGGCACGAAGACCGGAACAGAGCAAATGAAGGGGGAGGAGATGTCATTTGTGTTCACCAACGAACGCAGGGGCAGAGCTCATCGAACGCACAGGGAGGTCGTCAAACAGCACACCCTCACAGCGACGAAACAACTGCACATTTAAATACACCCGATCAACACAAATATATATATATATGATGTTTTGCATAACAAAATCGAAAAATATACGACCTAACTCATAATTCACAAATATATGACCCCGTTGGGGTCGGGGTCGGGGTGTGGTGTGGTGTCAGGGTGTCGGGGTCGATCGGGGTGTCAGGGTGTCGGGGTCGGGGTCGGGGTGTGGTGTCAGGGTGTCGGGGTGTGTGTCTGGGTGCGGGGTTAGGGTCGGGGTCGGGGTGGCGTGCCGGGGTGTCGTGTCGGGGTCGGGGTGTCAGGGTGTTGGGGTCGGGGTCGGGGTGTGGGTCGGGTGTGGTGTCAGGGTGTCGGGGTGTCGGGGTCGGGGTGTCAGGGTGTCGGGGTGTCGGGGTCGGGATTGTCGGGGTGTCAGGTGTCGGTGTCGGGGTCGGGTGGTGGGTCGGGGTGTTGCTGTCAGGGTGTCGGGTGGTCGGGGTCGGGGTGTCAGGGTGTCGAGGTCGGGGTGTCGGGGTGTCAGGGTGTCTTCTTCTTCTTCTTCTTCTTCTTCTTTTTTCTCTTTTTTCCTTTTCTTCTTCTCTTCTTCTTCTCCTCCTCTCCTATTTCTTCTTCTTCCTTCTTCTCCTCATCCTCTTCCTCTTCTTTCTCTTTCTCTCTCTCCTTCCTCTTCTCCCTCCTCTCCTCCTCTTCTCTCTTCTTTCTTCTTCTTCTTCTTCTTCTTCTTCTTCTTCTTCTTCTTCTCTTCTTCTTCTTCTTCTTCTCTTCTTCTTCTTCTTTCTTCTTCTTTCTTCTTCTTCTCTCTCCTCCTCTTCCTCCCTCCTCCTCCTTCTACTCTTCTTCTTCTTCTAAACTAAAACTAAAACTAATCTAAAATAAACTAAACTAAAATAAACTAAAACTAAAACTAAAACTAAACTGAAACTAAAACTAAACTAAAACTAAAACTATAACTATAACTAAAACAAAAACTAAACTAAAAGAAACTAAAAAATAAACTAAAAAAAGGAGAGGGAAGAACTCACCTGCAGGGAATCGTCGGTGGAGGAGGCGCGGAGCGGCCGGTGGATGGGACAGCGGCCGCTGGAGGAGGCGGCGGCCCGGTGGAGGGGGAGGCCGGACGGCCGCGACAGGATGGGGCGGGGACGACGACGCAGGGGAGGGGGCGGGGCGGCTGGACGACCGCGGGGCGGCTGGACGGCCGCGGCGCGGCTGGCCGACGTGGAAGGGGCGGTGAGGGCGCGGTGGAGGTCGGGGCGCCGCAGGGGAGGGGTGCGGGGCGACGAGGCGAGGCGAGGGGCAACGGGGCAAGGGGGCGGCGGTGGGTGGTGGGGTGGTGGGGCAAGGGGGGGCGGCGGGTGGTCGGGGCGACGGGGCGAAGGGCGGTGGGTGGGCGGGTGGCGGGGCAAGGGGGCGGCGGCGGGTGGCAGTGGTCGTCGGGGAGAGAAGACAGAAACAGAGAGAGAGAGAGGGGGGGCGGGGTGGGGCTCGGCCGTTAGTTAGGTCAACTCTTTGCCGTCCGCTTTACTCTCTTTGCCGTCTGAGGGGGGCCGTTAGGTTTTTCCTAAGCAGCTCGTTAGTGGGCCCACCTCTCTCTTTGCCGTCCGCCAGCTGACGGCAAAGATTCTTTGCCGTCCGCTAGCAGACGGCAAAGAAATGGCTGATGGCAAAGAAGGTCTTTGCCATCAGCCATTTCTTTGCCATCCGTTTTGTGTAAGCGGACGGCAATGACCTTCTTTGCCGTCAGCCAGCAGACGGCAAATAAGCGAATTCCAGTAGTGTATGGACCCGTAGGTCTATGGTAAACTACTCACACATCATCGGAAGGGTAGCAAGGTTGATGTAGAGGCCCTCCGTGATCGAATCCCCCTCCGGCAGAGTACCGGAACAGGTCTCTAGATGGGATCTCACGAGGACAGAAACTTGCGGCAGACAAAAAGTATTTTTTTGGTGTGCCCTCTGGTATATAGGGAATATTTGGGTATTTATGGAGCTGAGATTAGGGTTAGGGGAGCTACGGGGGGGCCCACAAGCTTGGGAGGCGCCCCCCTAGGGCGTGTCCTCCAAGCTTGTGGCTCTCTGGCCTCCTCCCGAAGCTTCCTAAGTGTCTTCTAGTCCAAGAAAAATCATCAAAAAGTTTCGTTCCATTTGGACTCCATTTGGTATTGTTTTTTTGTAGAAGACAAAAACAAGGAAAAACAGCAACTGGCACTAGGCACTAGGTTAATAGGTTAGTCCCAAAAAATTATATAAAATAGCATAATAATGCATATAAAACATCCAAGATGGATAATATAATAGCATGGAACAACCATAAAAAATAGATACATTGGAGACGTATCAAGCATCCCCAAGCTTAATTCCTGCTCGTCCTCGAGTAGGTAAATGATAAAAACAGAATTTTTGATGTGGAATGCTACCTAACATGTTTATCACGTAATCTTTCTTTATTGTGGCATGAATATTCAGATCCATAAGATTCAAAACAAAAGTTTAATATTGACATAAAAAACAATAATACTTCAAGCATACTGCTAGAGCAGTCATGTCTTCTCAAAATATTATGGCTAAAGAAAGTTATTCCTACAAAATCAAATAATCTTGTCATGCTCTATCTTCATAACACAAAGTATTTATCATGCATAACCCCGATAACAAGCCAAGCAATTGGTTCATACTTTTAACGCTCTCAAGCTTTTTCAACTCTCACGCAATACATGAGCATGAGCCATGGATATAGCACTATAGGTGGAATAGAATATGATGGTGGAGGTTGTGTGGAGAAGACAAAAAAGGAGAAAGTCTCACATTGACGAGGCTAATCAATAGGCTATGGAGATGCCCATCAATTGATGTCAATGCAAGGATTAGGGATTGCCATGTAACGCATGCACTAGAGCTATAAGTGTATGAAAGCTCAAAAGAAAACTAAGTGGGTGTGCATCCAACTCGCTTGCTCACGAAGACCTAGGGCAATTTGAGGAAGCCCATCATTGGAATATACAAGCCAAGTTCTATAATGAAAAATTCCCACTAGTAATATATGAAAGAGACAAAATAGGAGACTCTCTATCATGAAGAACATGGTGCTACTTTGAAGCACAAGTGTGGAAAAGGATAGTAACATTGTCCCTTCTCTCTTTTTCTCTCATTTTTATATATTTTTTTCTTTTTTCTTTTCTTTTCTCTTTTTTGGGCTCTTTGGCCTCTCTTTTTTATATTTTGGGCTCTTTGGCCTTTTTTATTTTCATTTCGGAGTCTCATCCTGACTTGTGGGGGAATCATAGTCTCCATCATCCTTTCCTCACATGGGATAATGCTCTAATAATGATGATCATCACACTTTTATTTACTTACAACTGAAGAATTACAACTCGATACTAGAAAAAATATGACTATATGAATGCCTCCGGCGGTGTACGGGGATGTGCAATGATCTAGTGTGAGATGTAAAAAAATATGAACGGTGGCCAAGACATAAATACTATGTCAACTATATGATCATGCAAAGCAATATGACAATGATGGTGTGTGTCATAATAAAGTGGAATGGTGGAAGTTGCATGGCAATATATCTCGGAATGGCTATGGAAATGCCATAATAGGTAGGTATGGTGGCTGTTTTGAGGAAGATATAAGGTGGCTTATGTGTGAAAGAGCGTATCATATCATGGGCTTTGGATGCACCGACGAAGTTTGCACCAACTCTCAAGGTGAGAAAGGGCAATGCACAGTACCGAAGAGGCTAGCAATGGTGGAAGGGTGAGAGTGCGTATAATCCATGGACTCAACATTAGTCATCAAGAACTCACATACTTATTGCAAAAGTTTATTAGCCATCAAAGCAAAGTACTAATAAGAATGATCCTAGGGGGATAGATTCGTAGGAAAAGACCATCGCTCGTCCCCGACCGCCACTCATAAGGAAATCAAAAATAAATCATGCTCCAACTTCATCGCATAATGAGAGACCATACGTGCCTGCTTCAAGAATCACAAATCTTAACACCAATATTCTTACTAAACCACAATTACTCACTAGCATGACTCTAATATCACCATCTTTATATCTCAGAACAAATGCAAGGAATCAAACTTCTCATATATTCAATGATCTTCATGAAAGTTTTTATTATATCCCTCTTGAATACCCATCATATTAGTAATAAATTCATAACCAAAGAAAATTGCCATACTATTTTTAAGACTCTCAAAATAATATAAGTGAAGCATGAGAGTTCATAAATTTCTTCAAAATAAAACCACCACGGTGCTCTAAAAAGATATAAGTGAAGCACTAGAGCAACTACCTAGCTCAAAAGATATATGTGAAGCACATAAAGTATTATAATAAATTCACAATTAATGTGTGTACCTCTCAAAATGTATGTACAGCAAGGATGTTTGTGGCAAACTAAAAATCAAACACTCATATAATACAAAAAGCTCCTAGCAAACCACATATCATGTGGTGAATAAAAATATAGCCTCAAGTAATTTACCGATGGATTGAAGACAAAAGAGGGGATGCCATCCGGGGCATCCCCAAGCTTAGATGCTTGGTTGTCCTTGAATATTACCTTGGGGTTCCTTGTGAATCCCAAGCTTAGGCTCTTGTCACTCCTTATTCTGTAGTCCATCAAAACTTCACCCATAACTTGAAAACTTCACAACACAAAACTCAACAAAAAACTCGTGAGATCCGTTAGTATGATAAAACAAATATCCACTTTTAGGTTCTGTTGTAAACTCATTCCAATTTTATTTGCATTATATCTACTGTATTCTAACTTCTCCATGGCTCATACCCCCGATACTACCCATAGATCCATCAAAATAAGCGAACAACACAACTAAAACAGAATCTGCCAAAAACAGAACAATCTGTAAAGACCCGAATTATAGTCATACTTATGTAACTCCAATAATTCTGAAAATTTAGGACAATTGAGTAAATTCGTATATAAACCTTGTGTAACAAATTCAGAGTTTTTCCACGTTCCAGTAAATTTTAACAATTCTGCTACTGAAAGCAAAAAGTTTCTATTTTTCAGCAAAATCAAATCAACGATCTTCCAAATCATCTCAAACACTCATTGAAACATTAAAACACAATCATAACACAGGTATAATTGAGTATTTATTGAAAAACACAAGCAAAAACAAAAAACAAATAAAATTGGGTTGCCTCCCAACAAGTGTTATTGTTTTACGCCCCTAGCTAGGCATATTGCATAGATCTAGGTACTGTCATATTTGGTATTCAATCCATAAGTGGCCCTCATAATAGATTCATATGGAAAATTAATTTTCTTTCTTGGAAAGTGTTCCATGCCATTCCTTAACGAAAATTGAAATCTAATGTTTTCTTCTTTCATATCAATAATTGCACCAATCATTCTAAGGAAAGGTCTACCAAGAATAATAGGGAATGAAGGATTGCAATCTATATCAAGCACAATAAAATCTACGGGCAGATAATTCCTATTTGCAACAATAATAACATCATTAATTCTTCCCATAGGTTTCTTAATAGTAGAATCCGTTAAGTGCAAATTTAAAGAACAATCATCAAGTTTATGGAAACCTAGCACGTCACATAAAGTTTTTGGAATAGTGGAAATGCTAGCACCCAAATCACACAAAGCATTGCACTCATAATATTTAATCTTAATCTTAATAGTAGGTTCCCATTCATCATAAAGCTTTCTAGGGATTGAAACTTCCAACTCAAGTTTTTCTTCAAAAAAATTCATCAAAGCATCAACGATATGTTTAGTAAAAGCTTTATTTTGATTGTAAGCGTGAGGTGAATTAAGCACAGATTGCAACAAGGAAATACAATCAATCAAAGAACAATTATCATAGTTAAAGTCCATGAAATCCAAAAGAGTGGGCTCATCACTAGTTAAAGTTTTGACCTCGCCAATCCCACTTTTATCAACTTTTTCATTAAGATCTTCACTCTCCAAATTATTGGGACGCCTTCTAGCTAAAGTTGAATCATCTCCAGTCCCTTCTTTATCAAGTTTTATATTAGCAAACAAAGATTCAATAGGAGTCACACCAATCACTTTAAGATCTTCATTATGATTATCGCAAAAACTAAAAGAACATACTTTTTCTAGCCATTCTCTCTTAGCACGCATCCTAGCGGTTCTCTCCCTACTTTCATTAATAGAAATTTGAATAGCTTTCAGAGACTCATTAATATCAAGCTTGGATGGCATAGATCTAATCTTAAAAGAATCAATCTCATGAGAAATTCTATAAACGTTTCTAGCCAAATCATCAATCTTGAGCAATTTTTCTTCTACCATAGCATTGAAAATATTTTGGGAGTTAATAAAATATTTAATATTATTCTCAAGATCAGAGGGTATATTATTATAATTTCCATAAGAATTGTTGTAGGAATTACCATAATTATTAGAGGAATTACTAGGAAACTGCCTAGGATTAAAATTGCCTTTATACGCGTTATTATCAAAATTGTTCCTACCAACAAAATTCTCATCCGTAGATTCATTATTATTCTCAATTAAAGTAGACAAAGGCATATCATTAGGATAAATAGGAGCACTCCTGCTACCAATCAATTTCATAAGTTCATCCATCTTTCCACTCAAAGTATTAATTTCTTCAATCACATGCACTTTTTTACTAGTAGAAAATCTTTCAGTATGCCATTGAGAGTAATTTGCCATAATATTATCTAGGAGTTTAGTAGCTTCTCCTAGTGTGATTTCCATAAAAATACCTCCTGCGGCGGAATCTAAAAGATTTCTAGATGCAAAATTCAATCCAGCATAAAAAAATTGTATGATCATCCATAAACTTAAACCATGTGTAGGGCAATTTCTTATCATCAATTTCATCCTCTCCCAACCTCCTCTTTAGAGAGGAGGAGGTAGTTACTATCCTCAGAGTCATTGAGGTTCTCGGGATTAAGCTGATCCCCGCGCTCCTCCGAGTTGTCTAGCTGTTGCTCGGTGGCAGCAGGGTCACCGAGGTCTTCCATATTATCCGGGGTGTCATCTTCTTCGATGCCCATGTTGCTTTCCCTACCTCGGCGCCCCTTGGATCATCGACGTTGTCTCTAGCATTTGGGCGGCTCTTCGCCGGGCTTGCTGCTAGCTCTCCTGGGGGTGCTGTCACCGTTATTAGCGCCATCGCCGTTGTCCTTGGGGGTCTCCACCTTGTAAACATCATAGGTGGAGGTGGTCGTCCATCAGCCGGTGATGGAAGGGGCAGTGTCAGTGTGGGCCATGGCTTCGATATCTTCGTCTATGTCATCGGCCTTTTCAGAGGCGTAGTCCAGCATGTCGGTTAAGTCCTCGACAGTGGCTACTAAGTGGGTGGTGGGTGGGACGTAAAATTCCCTGTGGCTCGCCTCAAGGCCCCGCCGACCATAGGTCGAGGATGGGCCATCCGTGATAGTCATCATCTAGATCCGATCTGGCGCCTCGTTTAACAGGGCGAGGCTAGCCGGATTAGCGTATGAGATTTCTTCGGAGTCGACCTTCGACGTGATGGTGAGGTGAGGGGTGTGTCTGGCAAGGGTTGACTCTCGGTCTTCAGCCGACGAACTTGCGTCAAGGCTCAAAGCCAGATCCATGGTAAGGAGGGTGACTCAGGTCGGGGTTGACTCTCGGTCTTCGGACACGGTGGTCGCATCTAGGCTCGAAGCTGGGTGCGAGGTAAGAGCCGATCCAGAGATCAGATCGGGAATAGGTCCCAAATTCGCCGCTTCAGGGTTTGTGGGCGCCTCATATAAGGTTGAGAAGCCGGTGAAGACCATATTGCCTCGAGTGTCAGTGATGTACTCCGGGTTACCGAACCTAATCCATTACTAAAGGGCGAAACTGTCGACCTGGTTGAGAAGACCGGTCGAGTTGGCGTGCAGAACGATGTTGTCGAATGCGAAAAGCTGGCCGGGGATGAAGATGTCTCCGGTGTTGATGCCATCTCCGATGATCAGGTGAGCCATCGATCCTTCGGCGATCCAACAGCGGAACTCTCAATGAAAGCACCAATTTCGGTGTCAAAACCGGCCGATCTCGGCTAGGGGGTCCCGAGCTGTGGATCTTGGATCAATGGTGAACAAGGGACAAAGGACACGATGTTTACCCAGGTTCGGGCCCTCTCTAAGAGGTAAAACCCTATGTCCTGCTTGATTATATTGAAGTGTATAGGATGATTACAGGGTCGATCTACCATGAGATCAGATGAATTAAACCCTAGGCGAGTAGGATGATGGTTGTTGTTCTAGCCACTATGGACTAAACCCTCTGGTTTATATAGACACTAGGGGAACTGGGGTTACACATGGCCGGTTACAACAAGGGAATAAACATGCCGAATCTTCTATCTTTGACTTGGAGGGCACACCAAGACTTCGAGGGTTTCCTGTCCGGACACGGAGTCGCCTTATAGCTTGGCCTCATGATAATCATATAGCAGCCCACCTGTCCAGCCCATAAGAGGTAGGCCAGCAACCCGAGGACCCCCTAGTCCAGGACTCCCTCAGGTACCCTCCAGGTCAACCCAACTTCACATCACTTGTCACATTTCTCTCGCGGGTACCCCTCGGGGCCGACCCGACTTCATCATGGTTCTGGGTAAAGTCAAAGTAATCGTGTGTCCGAAACAGCAAGGGGGAAACCCAAGGAATCACCCCTCGATGAATTCCCACTCGATCTAACCGTCAAGGTGGACTTGGAGGAATCACCCTCGATGGTCCACACTTGAGGAGTTGCACCATAGAGTCGTTATCGGGTGTGGTGAAGGAGGAACCACCCTCGAAGACCAACACCGATTAGCTACACTACAGAGTTAACATCAGAAGTGCTATATGAGGTATCACTCTCGACACTCGATACTATCTCTACAGAGTCGTACAACTAAGGGGGTGTGATGTGATGTGTCGGGCTCTGGACGTCGATCACGTTGATCGAGTCATCGGTCATCAAGCGGGGGCAACTGGGACAAGGTGAGGGGTCACTGGTGGATCACTAACCAACCTATACTAAGTAGTTTAGGATAAACAGGTAAGGTAACAATTGCAAGTTACAAAATCAGGCTATGCATCAGAATAGGATCAAACAAAAGCAGTAGCAGTTCTAATGCAAGCATAAGAGAGAAGGGAATGGGCGATATCGGGATGATCAAGGGGGTTTGCTTGCCTGGAAGCTCTGCTACAAAGGAAGAAGGGTCATCGATGACGTAGTCAATCACAAGGGCAGCGTCGGTCTCGGGGTCTACCGAAGAGAAGAGGGGGAAGAAACAGTAAATACAATGCAAACAGATGCATCACTAAGCATGACATGACAAATGCAGTGCTAGGGGTGATCTAACGCGGTACTACACGTTGAAAGATGGGGAAAGGTTCCATGTTCATCATGCTAGAGGCATGTGACAGATGAACGGATTGCATATTCGGGTTCATTGGATTTTTCTGAGCAACTTTCATATATAAATTATTTTCATCTGAGTTATAGATTGTTTTATGTTAATTTTCAAAGTTTTAAACATTTTCTAGAATTATTATTATTTCAAAATAAAAAGGGAAAATGCTAAGTGCACACAGCTCTGTGTATACAGAAGTGTACCAGAGAGGCTGGCCAGTGGGCCCGTTGACTGGGTCAACAGTCCAGTCAACAGAGGCTGACTGGTGGGCCCTCTGCTGAGTCAGCAGAGTGACTGGGCCGGCCTTATCTGCTTAAACAATGGTTTGGCCGCACATGTCAGTTAGTTAATTAACTAAAACATTTTTATTAGTTATAATTAATCCACAAGGGGGGTGGCTGTCAGTGGGTGTTAGCGGGGTGGTTAGTGCCTAATAGCCGGCCTGGCGCGGGGGAGGCACCTGGCAGTGTCCTAGCCGTGGCCAAGCACGGCGTCGCGCCAGTGGCGACTACAGAGACGGCGGCGCGGTGCGGGGATCGCCCATAGGGGGCCAAACGGGGGCGGAGAGGACCATTTTGATGTGGGCGGAGCCGCGCATCCATTCACAGAGTCAGCTAGGGCTGGGATGGGCTACACCATCGGCGACGTCGGGCGTGGCGGCAGCCGGTGTTTGGGCATTCACGGAAGCGGGCGGTAGGGCACGAGGAGGCGGTCAGCGAGCACGGGAGGCTCCGCGGCGATGGTCTAAGCACGCCCGCATGCTCGGGGATGAGTCGTAGCGGCTGTGGCCACGACTGCGCCATGCCCGGCGGCGAGGAGCTCACTGATGCAGCGGCGAGACAGACCACGGTAGCAAAACGAAGGGGGAGCAGAGGAAGAACGGACGGTGCTCACCTAGGAGCTCAAGGCGGCTCGTTGGGAGGCTTGGGAGCAGCAGGGGTTGAAGGAGATCGACGGCGGGAGATCGACGGCGGGTCCGAGGAGGAAGGCGTCGGGGACCCGGCGATGCAGAGGCTCCCAGCTCGAAGAGGTGGTCGAGGACGGCGTTGGAGACAATGAGGGCTCTCCTGGTGAGCTCCTAGGTGGTGGGGAGCACGGTGGCCACGCGGGCGGCGTCGGCCATGGCGACGGTGGCGGTGGGCGCGGTGGATCTGGAGAGCGAGGGAGCGAGAGGGAGAGAGTGAGTGGGCGCCGTAGGTGGGGGGGGCTCGAGGCGCCCGGGAGGGGCGGCCTTATCCCCACCCGGAGCGTTGCCGACGAGGTGGTACGATGGCGACCGCACTCGCGGTCGCTCGAATAGGGAAGGCGACCGGGGAGGACGAGCATGTCTAGCTGGGCCGCTCGGGTGGCTAAGGCCCAGGGGGCAGGGGCCCCTCTCTCTCTTTTCTTTTTCTTTTTAGTTTTTGTTTTTCTTTTAAAAAAATTTTGTTTTCTATTTTACATTTCTTTTTAAAACCAAATTAGTTTTATAAAATACAACACTTGCACCTAAAATAATATAATAAATTAGGCTACTGCCACAATTAGTTTGGCTCCTAAATAAAATAGTTATTAATTGTTATAATTTAAAAAGCATTTAATTTATTATTTAGGCCACTGTTTTAATTATTTTAGGGAATTTAAACACATTGTAAAAAGTTGGTTCCACCACCAAAATTAGTTATGGATTATTTGCCACACTTTGAACATTTTAGTTTTCATGTTTGGGAATTTTTTAAATTCACTTAAATTTGAACTTGAATATAGATGGAATTTGAAAAGGGATAGAATTATGGATGATCAACATTGCTTTAGCAAAATGATTAGCTTAAACACATAGGGTTACTGTAGATCATTAGTATAGGGGTGTTACACAAACGTTCCAAGGAGAAGAAGAGGCGAGGTGAGCGCGTACCTATTTGTTCGCATGGTTTAGAAAAATATATTGGAAGGATAGGAAGTAAGATGAAGGTTAACTTCATGGAGGGAGCAAACATGCCTATTGACCCTCTGCAAGCAGCAAAACTTAGTTCAGAGGTTGGCTATCAAGACAGAACTAAAATGCCCATAAAAACCAAGTGGAAGGAGTACAATGTACCAGGGAACCAGCATATGCTTCCTGAATTTTTTGACGACTTGAAGGTCAGCCATGAAATGAATCTGTTTTGCAATTGTGCCATACCACATCTTTTTATCTTCCCGCTCTAAATGTTCTAACATGCATGTGTGTATGATTTCTACACCAAATGTTTAAGTTTCCAGAAAACGCTAAATTGGCCAGAGCAGTGACTTATGGTATCATTCCGAAAAGCGTGCGGTCACATAGGCACTGACTCAAGGCGAAATTTTACTGTAAGGTTAAAAATATTACCGACGAGCAAGCATTGTTGTTGAAGCCAATGAGTATTACAGATAAAGACTGGATAGATCTACTAAAATAGTGGAGAAATGAGCACTACCAGGTAACTCGTGCTTAATCTGACAGATTCAACTTTTACTATACAATGTGGTCAAAACTAAATTTATGCTTCAATCCATAGGAGATATGTGCCAAGAATAAAGCAAACCGAAGTGCTGTGAAGCTCCCCCCACAAAACTGGCTCTAGAATCTACTTATCACAGTTGGGTAACCACTCCATCATATTTTTTCATAAGTAACTGGCAATAACGTTCGTCATATCCTGTTTGATGTACTAGTGTAAAGAGCAAAACCAAAACCAACACCTGTTGTATTTTTTGAAGCAACCCACACCAGAAAGAAGGATGGGGTGATGAGTGAGACTACAGCAAGAGAAATCATAAGCCTTCTGCAATTTTTTGATTTCACATGTAATGTGCTAGCCAAAATATTATGTTCGTAAGACCGTACCAACAACGCTTCAACAATATTGCAGAAGGACCTGAAGGACAAGCAACGCGGAACTCCAACAGTAGGTGAAGAGCCAAAAACAGATGTGCAGATTGTTGCAGATGTTCTCAAGGGCGTTTCCAAGCATAGCACGTTCCTCGCAATCATGGGAAGGTCATCTGCCTCCAGGCAGAAGTCAATCTCTCATGAACGCATTAGAGATCTTGAAGAGAGGCTTGCAACTCAGGAGGTAGCTGCCATATCAGCATCTGATAGGTATCAGGAAGAGCTGAATGCAAGAATGGCAGCGCAGCAACAGGAAATCGAAGAGATGAAAGCAAAGCAGCTAGATGAAAGTGCAGCTCTCAAGAAGGCACATGAGGAGAAAACTTCTTCCATGGAATAGAAGCAATCACAACTGGAAGGAACATTAGGTTTTCTCTTAAGGATGCAGGGCGGCTTTGACAAAAGCATGTCTCAGCCTATTTGGGGAGGCTTTGACAACAGCATGTCACAGCCCACTTTGGGGGGTTTGACAACGCTATGTCGCTACCCTGATGGTGGTCTTCTTCATCCGAAAACTTATGGTCATCCCTTATTATATTTTGTAAGGTGTGGTAAACTATAGGTTTCCTTTTATGTCGTGCGTAATACTTCCTCAGTTGGCTGATCATTATCAGAATTGTGTTAAGCATGTATGTTTTCAGTTTTAACGAAAGTCATTTCATTCTCATATTCGATATTTTACAAATTTTAAAATTCAAATTTAAATTTCTTTGGCAGTTGCAATAATGAATTAATCGTGACGTTGATAGTGACGAAAATGTGTATCATCATCAGCTACTGGACCCACATGTAAGCAGCCACGTCAGCATCCCATGGGCCCACATGTCAGGATCTTTGACCGCTCAAACCTGATTATCACTAACAGGCAACATCAGTGATAAAACCTTAGCTGGGCCTAGCTGTAAGGTCCCACGTCAGCATATTATAGGCCCATACGCAGATTCATTGACTGGTCAAACATGTTGGGTCGGTTGTTAGTATATACGGTGATAGTTCTAGTGACATTTTTTGGCCTTCGTAGAGGATAGTTTAGTCAACGGTTTTGCGTTCGTCACCTAAGATACGATCTTGCATGACAGAGGAAGTGGTACCGTCGAGATTTTATTTTCTATGACGGCGCTTCGGTGACGTTCGGAAAACGTCGCCACTATATTTTATGTGACGAAGAAGGGTTATACGTGACACAATTGAACCGTCACAAAATAGAGCAAAGTTTGTAGTGATTGCTGCTAACCATGCCAGGATCACAAACCGGTGAGCTGGACTGGGAGAACATGACGAATAAGGGGCTACATGATAAATTTCAACAAATGACGGGTGAACACGTGCAAGACATGCTGAAATTTTTTGCAGAGGCGATGGATCGGATAGATGGCTTTGAGAAGACGTACGACACCAAGCTGGTGGCCAAGGTTAATGAATTGCTCGCGCGTCTACCACTACCTGCTGCACCTATGGCACCTCAGTAACAGCAACCACCACCACCTCCACTTGCAACCCAAATCACTCAGGAAAAGTATAGCATATTCCCCTCGAAAACAATGCTAACATTCTGGTGGTGATGCTGCTCCTGCTGCTACTAGTTCTGTTGTTGTTGTTGCCGCTGCTACTGCTACTTTTGAGCAGTACGAGGACTATGATAATGATGGTGAGTACATGGATGAGGTTGCTCCATATAAAAACTACGTACAACCACCCGCTCGTTCACATGCCAACAATTGCAATGGTAGACATGCACAACCCCCTCAGTTACGAGATGATGACTATGTCCTCAAACTAAAATTGCATATTCCGCCATTTGAGGGTAGATATATTTCTGGTCTATATCTTACTTGGAAGTTAGAAACTGAACAACATTTTATATGCTTACAATATCCTAAGGACAGACGTGTTACTTCTGTTGTTTATGAATTCACTAGTTTTGCTTCCGTTTGGTGGTCTAAACATTGCAGATTATATCATGATAATATTCCAACTACCCGGGCTACTTTAAAACATGCTATGTGTACTCATTGGTTTCCACCATATTATTAACGTGAACTACTTAAAAGATTGCAGCATTTAAGACAAGGAAAAATATGTAGAGGAATATTATCAGGAATTACAAATTGGGTTGATTAGATGTCGTATTGTTGAGGATAATGAAGCTATGCTTGCATGTTTTATGGGTGGGTTAAACAGATAAATTCATACCATCTTATAGTATTAGGATTATAACAATGTCACTTGTTTATTCCATCTTGCTTCCAAAGCTGAGAGTTAAGTGCAGGATGGATAGGCGGCCATGGCACACACTAACTTTTATGCAGGTTGATCTTCATCATGGACACCGTGTGTGTCTTCTACTTCCACACGTCCTGCTACACCACCGCCCGTGTCCACTAATTTCACCACAGAGACATCAAAGCAGACAATGGTTCAACAATAGGACATCACTACCACAGTTACACCCATAGCCCCTACTACTACATATATGGGACCGATTACTAGAGCTTGCACACGCCAACTCAATTTTCAGATACTTCCATTCCTTGGTGATAATTCTAGTGTTCATGAGAATATGATGATGCCAAAGTTGGATACATTTATGTTGTTTAGGAATGAAGGCCCTAGCATGGATAAGAGGGACAAATAGTGGAGCATGATCAAGCGTGGAGATGAAGGCACACGCGAAGGGAACATGAATGGAGTTTCAGATGGAGATTTCAGCACTTTGAAGCTACCATGATGACATACGAGGACATGGATGAAATATATAAGATGGCCTTTCATAAATTTCGCCCATAGCTTATTATAGATGTTGCGCCACCTTATTTTTAGGCATGGCCCGTGTAATTTCGAAATACTACTTCATAGGCTGTTTTTAGAATTCGTATTTAGTCCGACCTTGTCAAAGGTGGACGAAATCCCCTCTCTTTTCCCTATAAATACAACCCTTAGGGTGTCATTTAGACTTGGGTTTTGTTTAGATTAAAGTTCGCCATAGCTGCAACTCGTGTACTTCATTTGTGTCCAACGACCAGGCCAAGACATCACAGAACCCCATACTTTGATCATTAAAGTTTTCCTCTTAAATTCACAATATCCAGATTGCAATCTAAGTTTATTGCTCATTCTTTGTTGCATGGAGGAAATAGACCCGTGTGGTCAGGTTGATTGTGCTCTGGCGTAGTCAATAACCTCTCAGGGTTGTTTTAGCGATGGCTAAGGTGCGATGTCTTCACACGTTCATAATCGGATCATTAAAGTATACTCAACCGAAAATGATAGTTATCATCTCATCAAAACACGGGACACATTCGCCCCTATCAACATGTATCTGCAAAAGTGATGTTTGTGCTACTTGATTCAGCTTTTTTCTTGACAAGTACATGAAGGAATATGGTTGCTAGCTTTATATGCTACTCCTTCATACCAAAATATAAGACATTTTTGCCAAAATATAATACTTTTTTGTAGTTCACTGAACTACAAAAACGTCTTATATTTTGGTACAGAGGTAGTACTATTTATTTGTTTCATTTTTATAATGATGCAAATTCTTGCCAATCTGCTTAAATTAAATCAGTAGAGAATTGTAGGCAAATAAGGTGACGCCCTACAAAATAGTAGGCCTTCTTTGAATCAAAATCTTTGTAAAGGAAAGTTTAGAGGACTCTATTCCTTAGGGATTTTTCCTTAAGGGGTTACTTCATTCGTAGGATAGCAATCCATAGGATTTTTTTTCTTAGGATTCACTTGCACTAAATTTTATAGGAAATTTTTCATCCACTCCAAGATCTTGTTTAGAATCCTACGCTTTTCCTATATATAACCAAACAACCATGGAATCTTGTAGTATTGAATATCGCATGACATTTCATTCCTGTATTTTTCATGTTCATGTGTTTTAGAAATTCCGGGAACAAAAGTAGCCCTAACGGCCACTTTGATTCCCATGATTTTAAAATCGCATGAGTAGGAAAAGGTCAAGATTGGAATATCATTCCCACCGAAATCCTATAGGATTTTGGGTTGTTTGCTTGTATCATCGGAAAAACAAATGATTTTTCTTCAAGAGGTTAGAGTGGATACTAGATTTTCTATGGAATGTAGTACAAATGATTCCTTTAAAAAATCTCATAGGATTCAACCCTATGAATCAAACGACGAACGTAGAAAAAAATCCTGCCAAATTTAATCCTCCAAAATCCCTATGAAAAATCCTTTTTACAAAAAGACACATCTATTATAAAAAGTTCACTAGAAGTACAAAGCACTCCCAAACATAATATAAAAATACATCAACGTCCTTGGACCACCGAATGACCACTACCACTACTAGAACGAGTCATCGACGCGTCTCTAGCCCCACTCCCATGTAGGATCTGGCTTGACCTTGTCGATGAAAGCCGGAAGGTCTTCATGCCCATGCCCTTAAGGATCATTTCCCTGGAGTCGTAGTCGTCGCCGTTGAACCCTTGAATCAATTTGAAGTCTTGACACCAGATCTCCTTGTATGGTGAGGAACACTAACCTCACCATCCCAATGAGATGGCATGAATCTACATCGAGCTCCATCGACTATGTCCTAACGGATGAATTCGAGGACGGTCGAAGTCCAGAAGACCAACTCGAAGATGAAGCACCGCCATCCGCCCAAGTGTCGCCCTTGTGAGGACTAAAGAACCTAACCTAAACTACTAGCCGTAGCTAAGGCACTAGTATTTTTCTCCCCACTGCCAGCCGCCAGAGCGGCAGGCAGAGGGGAGGTGAATCCTCAAGCTGACCGATGAATCTTAGAGTGGAGAAGAACTTTGCCTAGCCTCCTATGCCTGAGGGAAAAGAAAAGCCTGTGAAAATGTTTTGAATCACAAAGACCCTAAAGAGTTGTAAAAAAGATGAATTTAGAAACTAACACAATTTTTATTTTTGATTTTTCTAATTTCGGTCAACTGAGAATTTCATAGAGGACTCCACAATCTGATGATCGTATGTATTTCCTTTGGAATATGATGGAATTAATTATTTGCATCCAAGAAATCATGAAAGAATACCCGGTAGTTTTAGAGATTTTACAATTGTGAATTAATTTGTTCCTTCGAGTTAAGATGTACACACAAAGCATTAAAGCACTCGAGCGTTAGTAAATATCTACACTAGTAAGTTTTTTCTTTGTGTTGGAAATACTTAGCAGTGCAGATGCTCCCTAAGGCTAGGTGGTGTTGTGTTGTTGTGCTGACTTCACACTTGAGAATCTTTGGCCTTACACTAGCAATGTATATAGCTTCAACGAAATGTAGATTTACCCAAAAGGATGTGGGTGCAACTTGATTCACCTTATTTTTCTTGAGAAGTGCAAACACGAATATGGTTGCTACTCTTTATTAGTTGTATTTTATAACCATAAAAATATCCATCCATAGTTAAAATAAATCAGGAGAGAAATTGCAGGAAATAAGGTGATGCATTACGAAACAATAAACACTGGCAAACTTAATTCAAAGAAATATTGTTGGAATGGATTGACCTAGTGAAAATATGCAACCTTTATGTATGTTCCATCTTCCTTCTTCCTATTTTATTCAAGGACACAGATGCAGTGGATCGATCTCCTCGAGAAGAATCCCTCTGATTCGTCACCGGCTGCCATGGATTCCAAAAATGATATGTTTTCTCCTGCCCCCCCTTCCTCTAAATCTCACATGCATTATCTATACATCTTGAGACTTAGGGACTATTTTGATTGATTTAGGAGATTCTAGGTTTTCTAGCCTACATGCCTGATACCTGCATTTTACATCACAATTTCAGAAGATAAATACTTTACTTTTATGCTTATTTAGTTGCCTTTACATTGAATTAAATATTATTTATCTTATAATGCAGAGGATTGATTGAATAATTACCAGATATGCTACATGGGGAATTTGGAGCTTCATGGGGAAATTACACTTTCAAGACCATAGAAAAATACAATAAAAATACGTCGATGGTTTTTACAAGGGCTGAGCCGATGAGCCAAAAGGAGGCAACCAAGGGAGCCCTTGGGGGCCTAGACGCCCTCCTTACAGGGGTGCCTACAAGGGGGTCTATGGCCCACAGACACCCCCCTTCCCTGCGAGGCGGCTATAGGACTCCCCCTGGGGAGAAACCCTATGTACAATTTTTAGAAGAAATTTTTTGTCGCCTCTATGATTACTTCCTTTAGTGATCCGGAAATGGAGCAGTAAGGATTCTCGCCTTTTTCCCCACAGGTGACCCTGAGTTATCAAACCCATGAGAGACTGGTGCCCTTTAAGCTAGGGTCTCAAACATGATTTTGCAAGAGAATAAATTCCATCTTTTGACCAGATCGTAAATCAAGCGGACACTGAAAAGCACTTATAATAAAAATAGGCATGGGTATGATGTCTTATGCTTACAACCATATAATTGTGTCGGGATCATCATGATCTTAATTTGTGCTCTAGAAGTCACCCATCAAGATGTACTTGTTATGCATCGAAGTGGGGGATGTGTAAAAATTACGTCTTGCCTAGCACGTGTCCTGCATCAAGAGTCAATTGTCCAACCAAAGGCCCTATCCATCACGCAGGGTTGCCCCAGTAATTAAGATATCGATAATCAGACAAAAGTATTAGGCATTTAATGACTACACCTCTTGAATCCCCAAGGATAGGATCCGTGTTACCGTACTAAACCTTTCTGTCACTGGTGTTCAGAATAACACTTCATGGTCTCTCTGCCCTTAGCCTCTCCGTGACTCGCTCTCCATGACCCTGGGTACCTATAGGGGTGAAGAACGAGGACGAGACAAGAGAAAACTACGGAATAACTTTATGCTACACATATCAGACATTAATTCAAAGTACTTCCATTGATCCCTCCACCAAATACATCAGGTTGCAAGGCTTTGGCCTCAACCCATGACATTACCAAACTACTCACACATGCAGATCACATCACACAAAGAACTCATCTAAGAACACATCATGAAGATTGATTGGTTGATAATATATCTTACAATGGATGCCATGTGTGATACACGATTACAAGTATGGATAGATGGCTGAGAACTATGGTGGTAGTGAAGGTTGTGGCTATGGAGATGGGAAATGGCGACGGCTAGAGTTGGTGGAGATGGCTTCTGTGAAGACGGCAATGACTGGATGGTTTCGCGATGTTCTGTTGCTAATTCGGCGTCGGCCCCTTTATATAAAGGTTGTTCAGGTGGATCTGACGCCTCTGTTGGCAGTTCATATGACCGCCCATACGAGCAGGCGCGCTCCTATGAAACATCGTCTTTTGCTCTGGCCTGTCTGTTGCTCCTACCACTTGATCTCAATTATCTCAATTTTAATCATTTTCGTATATTTGCTTGATTTCGTCCATAAATAGCCAATTTTCTATGGAAAAACAGATCGAATATTGAGAATCATTTGCATTCATTAGTGGCAATATCGGAGCGAATATCTCAGTTTTAATGAAATATATCAGTTTAAACTCAGGTTAGATGAGTGTAAAAATAACACTCAGCACTCTACGAGGCGGAAACCTAGTTTTTCTCCCAACGGGCTATTTTAGTCCAGATTTTCTGCCTCCGTCAAGGGGAATTCGAAACAATCATCATCACCAACTATAGAGAATTGATGAGAACATCTAAGTCATCTTCACTGAAAGATCGTGGATGTCGCCTAGAGAGGGGGTGAATAGGCACTTTAAAATAATTACGGTTTAGGCTTGAACAAATGCGGAATAAACCTAGCCGTTAATTTGCCAAGCACAAAACCTAAAACAACTAGGCTCACCTATGTGCACCAACAACTTATGCTAAGCAAGATAAACAACTAAGTGATAGCAAGATATATGACAAGAAACAATATGGCTATCACAAAGTAAAGTGCATAAGTAAAGGGCTCGGGTAAGAGATAACCGAGGCACGCGGAGACGACGATGTATCTCAAAGTTCACATCCTTGCGGATGCTAATCTCCGTTTGGAGCAGTGTGGAGGCCCAATGCTCCCCAAGAAGCCACTAGGGCCACCGTAATCTCCTCACGCCCTCGCACAATGCAAGACGTCGTGATTCCACTAAGGGACCCTTGAGGGCGGTCACCGAACCCGTACAAATGGCAACCCTTGGGGGCGGTCACCGAACCCGTACACTTTGGCAACCCTGGGGGACGGTCACCGGAACCTGTCAAATTGCTCGGGGTGATCTCCACAACCTAATTGGCGACCCCGATGCTTGCCCGGAGCTTTACACCACAATGATTGAGCTCCGAACACCACCAACCGTCTAGGGCACCAGGGCACCCAAGAGGAACAAGCTCAAGGATACCAAGCACCCAAGAGTAATGAGCTTCTCATCTTGAAACTTCCATGTATCACCGTGGAGAACTCAAACCGATGCACCAAATGCAATGGCAAGGGCACACGGAGTGCCCAAGTCCTTCTCTCCCAAATCCCACCAAAGCAACTAATGCTAGGGAGGAAAATGAGAGGAAGAACAAGAAGGAGAACACCAAGAACTCCAAGATCTAGATCCAAGGGGTTCCCCTCACATAGAGGAGAAAGTGATTGGTGGAAATGTGGATCTAGATCTCCTCTCTCTTTTCCCCCAAAAACTAGCAAGAATCCATGGAGGGATTGAGAGAAAGCAAGCTCGAAGAAGGTCAACAATGGGGGAAGAACACGAGCTCAAGAGATAAGGCTCAATGGGGAAGAAGACCCCCTTTATAGGAGGGAAAAAAACGAGCCGTTATGTGCCCAGCCCGCACACGAGCGGTATTATCGCTCAGGCGGTAGAGCAGGAAAAAGAGCAACGGCAAAGAACCTTGGGGGCGGTAGTGCTGCGTGAAATCGGTATTACCGCACAAGCGAGCGGTACTGCCGCCTGCCGCTACAGGCGGTACTGCCGCTTGCCCCAGCGGTACTACTGCTGGGGTCAGAGCACACGAGGAAGAGAAGAGAGACCTAGAGCGGCACTAGTAGCAGTTGTAGGTGCGGTACTACCGCTAATGAGCGGTACTACCACTCCTACTGCCGCTGCTACTGCCGCTGAACCTGACACGAGAAAAGCAAGTCTCGAATCGAGGCGGTACTAGAGTGGCACTGGAGCAGAACCACCGCCTGAAGCTCTGGGCGGTACTACCGCCTGTTGCTCTAGGCGGTATTGCCGCTCCAGGCCACGGTACTACCGCAGGTGCAACAAGAAAGCCCAGAACTGCCATAACTTCTGCAAATGAGCTCCGAATTGAGCAAACTCAAGCTTGTTGGATAGATGACAACGAGTAGCATCAAAACAGCGAACAGATAAGAACCGGCATAACCTCCAACATCGAAAACATCATAGAAGATGCATGTGAACTCCGTTTTCGATGAACTCGAGCTTGTCATCAAGATGACCATAAGCTCTAAGACCCACAAAGAGAACCAAACAAGAACCAAGAAAGATGATGCAAGGATGCAATGGTTTGAGCTCTCTACGAACGATACGATCAAGCTACCAACTTGAGAGCCCCCCTTGATAGTACGGCAAACGATCCTATAACCCGGTCTCCCAACTACCACCATGAGACCGGTAAAATAGAAAACCTATCAAGGGCAAACCTTTGGTTTGCACATGATCCACTTGAGCTAGATGATGATGATCTTGTCCTCCTCAAGATGGACCACCTTTCTTGATTGCGTTGGCTCGATGAAGACTAGTTGATTTCTCCCCCATACTCCACTATGGGTGAGCCACTCTTCGGCACATCTTCACAAGTCCATTGTCACCACAATGGATGGCAAGCTTCAAGCACTTGATCTCTTCGTGATGCTCCACTTGAACTTGCACACCGCAATCTTGATGACGATCACCATTTGATGTCATCCTCTCCATGGGTTGTATGATATCTTCCTCTTGATGCAAGCCCATGGAAACATACCTAACCCCACATAGAACTCTCACGTAGACCATGGGTTAGTAAACAACGTGTAATGGACAATGCTTACCATACCATGGGATCACTTGATCCCTCTCGGTACATCTTCTACGCTTTGTGTGTTGATCAACTTGAATCACACTCTGTACTTAGTTTTGATCAACCTTGAATCTTTCCAACTCTCTTCATTTGGATGATGTCTTGAAGGTAAACATGAATGATCACACAATCTTCTTCTTCAAGACATGCTTGCAATAAGCTCAACACTCACATGACCAATCTTTGGATAATTCCTTAATACCACCTTGGTCAACTCATAAACTCCTTGAAACCAACACATGGACTTCAAGAAATGCATATGGACAAATCCTTCAAATATAACTCAATGCAACCATTAGTCCATAGAGAATGTCATCAATTACCAAAACCACACATGGGGGCATCACTTGTTCTTTCATTCACAATATTCATCACCATCACCCCCATCTCCATCCCATCCATCTTTGTACAATTGATGTGAATTGACTACTATTATCACTTATCGGTGTTAATTTTTGAATGGTAGTTGATGCCATGTGTTTTATTGGTGAAAGATACGTACCTTCATATTGTTATAATTATCATTATGATACCGACCATGCTCACCATGATACATTGTGAGTTGTTCCATAGTGTTCTTGAGGACATGGAAGAAAGCTAGTTGTTAAGTGAGTCAATGGTTATGAAGAATGTAGAATTAGGCTATATCCCTATAACACCGGCCACACAACAATAGTCAATGCAACTCATTATGGAATTGACGACTATGCAATATTCCCTTTGTCGTCAAGAATGTTTGGTAATCATAAGTAACACAGTTGAACTCTGGTGGTGGTGAAGGTTGTGGCTATGGAGACTGAGTCACTTGTTGCACTCTTTTATTTTATTTTTATTTACATTTTGTTGGCATACCATCCCTACAAACCACAACATTATTACACCGTTTAGCATTTACAGTGAACCCTTGCTATATTTGTACTCACCAACTCCTTCAACTCCTCGTGGGATTGATACTTTTATGTATAGAAAAGATCTACAATTCACCACCTACATTTGTGGGACATCAACTAACTATCATAATAATGTTCTATGTCAAATGGATGTGAAAAATGCATTCCTCAGTGGTATAACATCGAGGAAGAAATACATGTGAAATTACCCCCAGGTTTCCAAGATCCAAAACATCCTGACAAAGTGTATCGGCTTCACAAAGCTCTCTATGGGTTCCAGCAAACTACTCGAGCTTGGTATGATACACTCAAGGACTTCATGAAATTAAAAGGCTTCACCTTAGGATCCACATATCCCACTCTATTTGCTAAACCTTATGATGGTGAATTATTTATCTGTCAAATATATGTAGATGATATTATCTTCGGATGTACTAACCAATGCTACATCGAAAAATTCACTAAGATTATGTCCAAGAGATACCAAATGTCCATGATGCGGGAATTGAAGATTTTCCTCATACTTCAAGTACCAGCAATACAAGAATGGCATATTCATCTCTCAGGAAAAATACCTTGACAATTTTCTAAAGAAGTTCAGCATGAAAAAGTCCAAAGGCATTGAGATGCCTATGCCAACGAATGACCACCACGACTCTGACAAAAATGGTAAAATGTTCGTTCAAAAGGTATATCGCTCGAAATTTGTCCCCTTCTCTACTATTGTGCATCTAGGCCCCGCATTATGCTTAGTGTTTGCATGTGTTCTTGATTCAAGTCGCGCCGAAGGAATCACATCACCTCGCGGTGAAACAAATTCTTTGATATTTTGTTCACACCCCCACCATAGGCTTACGGTATGCTAAGGGAACACAGTTCGATCTAATCGGTTATTCCGACTCAAACTATACTGGTGGCCGCATGGAATGGAAATATACCTCGGGAACTTGTCGTTTCCTTGGAAGGTCTCTTGTGTCTCAGTCTTCGAAGGAGTAGAATTGTGTCTCTCTCTCCATCGGCAAGGCAGAAAATGTTGCTGACAAAGCACGTTGTTCTCAGCTCCTTTGGATAGAGCAAACGCTCAAGACTATGGCATCAAGGTGAAGAAGATTTCACTTTTCTGCGACAGCGAGAGTGCAATCAAGATCTCGCACAACCCGGTGCAACACTCTCGTACAAAGCATATCGACATCAGGGATCATTTCCCCTGAGACCATGTGCCACGACAAGACCGAGAAGCAATTGGCTGATATGTTCACGTAGCCTTTGGATGAGAAGAGAATATGTGTATTACGGTGTGAACTAAATACCTAGAGTCTTCGAATGTGCTATAATCTTGAACATTACAAACATTACATACATCGATCTGGCCTAGCATTACACCCTTGTTTCTCATGGGCAAAAAGATTCTCATTATAATCATCCCCACAAAGCCACAAAAGCTCTTCTTGAGTATGAAGTGTGCGAAGTAGTTTCCATTTGTTCTCCCTTAGCTCTTATTTTGTTCAGCATAAATTCCGATTAAGCGCCACTTGAAGCCAGCCACCTCTTTGAGACTGTGACCACGTTATCTATATACATTCAACCGTTCGAAAGCAAGGTCCTATATCAATCACTGGCCACCATTTTCGATAACCCCAGCTTATACCTATATGTTTCCATCACCTTGGTATCTGAAAGAAATACTCCCTCCATCCCAAAATAAGTGTCTTAATCTTAGTACAATTTTGTACTAAAGTTAGTACAAAGTTGAGACACTTATTTTGGGATGAAGGGAGTAGTATATTGGGGTCCTCCCACTTCGTATCTGTTTGGTAATGTTGTTAGATGAGATGTGTTAAACAAAAATATTTCGCATTTGGGTTGTAATAAGTAGTGTTTACCTATTTCAGTAGTAATGCGCGATAAGCACTGACCTTTTATTTGGCTGAACATTATGTCATCGAGGGTCAGCCCCATCACTACAAAGTTTCGTTTTGAAATGAAATGACAATGGGAGCTTCGCTCCTCAATTCAAAAAGGAAAATCCACAAATTTATCCTTTTTACGTAGCTCGTATGTTAAAGTATCTAATTGTGGAACTTTATACATGCATGTAATACATCTCTACATAAATGTGGAATTTGTTTCAGGGTTCAGACAAATGAATTGTAATTTTTATTAAAATTTTGGGGCTACAAAACGTATCTCTACTTCTCTTTTTTTTTTATAGAGTATATCTCCTTTTTTGAGGGGAAAATATCTCTTGTTTTTTTAGAAGAGCCTTTGCTTTTTTTTTGGAGAAGGAACTAGAAATTTTTTTTTTTTGAGAATTTGGAGAAGGAACTAGAAGAGCCCTTTGCTATGTCTAAAGTAAAACTCGGGATTATTGGGCCTCTACACACAACAGATCCGAGTTGGGCCATAGTCGCTGGTGGATTTGGGTCGTCGAGTCAGTGCCTCACAAGTCGACTGATGAAGGATTCTAAAAAAAAAAGGTCGACCGATGAAGAAGACAAGGCTTGGAAATCCTCATTCAATCAAAAGAAAAAAAGAAAAGAAAATCCAAATGATAACGCCCACACGTGTGGCATATTTGCACATTGCCCACACGCTTTGATCCACCTTGATTCTGTTTTGCACGAATCCTAAAGGAATCTGAGTGCTACGTAGGCATAGCGTGTTGTGTGGACGTTAGAGCGCTCGCCCACATGACCCGCAGCGCGCGGTTGCTAGCTACGCTGCATGGGCGAAGCAGTTCCCACCCACAAAGTCACCAACCAGTCCACGCGCGTATGGGTGAACTGCTCTTCGCCCACACGACGCTCGTACGGTGATAGATGGCAACTGCAGTTGCGCGTATGCGGCAACTAGGTAAACACACATGGCAACTATGATTCGTTGGCAGATGGCAACTGCAGTTGCGCGTACGCGGCAACCAGGTAAACACACATGGCAACTATGATTAACCATACATGACAACTATGGTTGGACCACACGTGGCAACTAGGCAAACACACATGGCAACTATTTGTTTTGACCACATGTGGCAATTAGTTAATCAAACACGGTAACTACCATAAATTAGACATGACAACTATATTTAACCAAAACAGAGAGAGTTGACATGCTTTTACAAATACATTTGCCATCCCGGATGGCAACTAAAGCGTCATCCCATGGGTAACTAACGTAGATGCGCCAGTACGTGTGGGCATTTTTGCTTCATGCCACACGCGCGGGGGGGATGAGTAGTACTTGTTAGGCGTGTGACACGAAGTAGTTGCGCCCACACGTGTGAGCAGTTCTAATGTTCGCCCACACATGATCCGTGTGGGCTACCTCCTGCTTACACCACATACTTTTTGTGAGTCGATGTCTAGTATGCTGCACGTGTGGGCGTTATGAGCGTCAAAGAAAAAAGTCGACCGAATAAACCCATCATGCGTGATGCGTCCCATGTCATGACAAATGAAAGATCCGATCAAGACACGGCTTGGAAATTCTCAAATCCAAAGTAAAGAAAGTCGACCGAATAAACTAAAGCTGCTGGATATCGCAAAGACGATCGGTTTTTATTCGATCGTTTGTGCGCGCGAGACGGACGTGCCCGCCGCTCGATGGCCCAACGTATGGCGTGCTACCTGCTGCCGTGCTGCGTCCGCCGGTCAACTCCCTCCGGCGCGCCGCTGTATTCCTCGGCGGATTGGAATCAGGTGCGCGCCCTCATTCCAGCGAGTAAAGCGCTGTGGGCGACGATGCGCCACACCTCGTATATAACGGAGGAGCGTCCACCGCTGGCTTCATCAGTGGCACGCCGGTCTCCGGCCGGACACCAGCACCACACACCGCATGCCTGGTACGCCGGGACACAGCAGCTCGCCTGCGGTGGCGGCGCACGAGCACGACGACATAGGAACACCTCCGCATACCTCCTCTACGCTGCTTTACCCTCACTGTCAGGTAACGTTCGTCTGACCTTTCTGTTTTTCTTTTCTCACGATGCTATCACTTTCGTTTTCAAGATCCTTCCCTTCGAGCGGCGAGGGGTGCATGATTCGACAATATGCAAAGTCCCGAGCAATCATGTACTTCCTCGGTAATAGTGATCTAAACGCTTTTATATATTTTTTATCGAGAAAGTAAAAGGCTAGAGTGTCCATTCTTTATTGTAGTGTTTGTGTCTCCGATTTCGCTCCTTTTTCTTTTTCATTCAGGAACAAGCAACCTTTATTACCTGTTCTTAAAACAAGATGATGCAACGACGATGTTATTCCACATAAGCATCCCTAAAAGCACTAAAAAAGCCTTTAGATAATACCTACACTATTAATGTCCATTTTCATTAGGGAAATGCACTTACAAGTGTAGATACTCCCTAAGGCTTCAAATGTCTTCAGTTGTTTGGCGCCTACTTATAGCATCTATAGCCCTTTGTCAACGACGTTGCTACGCCAACTATTTTTTCAATTGTTATTTTTCGACAGATTTGTTTCTTTATTCTCATAGAGCCGACAACTATCACACTGGTTTGAATGTCTGGCATCAAACAAATGTTGACATATGTTGCTTATGGTTGTGCATCGCTCGATGCAGAGGCCGAGGTTTTCCACCTTTTCATAGAAAATCAAACAAATCTTGACATATTGACAAATGTGATACCTTCTTTTTGGGCAAATGAGAAAGTGATACATGGCAAGTGGATGAACGCATCAACAATCTAACGAGGTCTTCTGTATACCATACGCAGTGATTTTTTTTTTAGAAAATGCTTATTAGTGCTGACATAAGTTCTCTTTATTAATCATGAAATGTTGGTGTTCTTGGCCTTCTATATTCCTCATTTTTATATGTGAAAAAATCTATATAACAATTCTTGTGCACACATATCATAAAAGTTTGATGCATGTTCTTAACACCATATTCTGAACACACCTCAAATTAATGTCCACATATATTTCAAATGCATATTCACTGCTTCAATCTCTCCATCTTTTCTAACAATAAGATCATCTTATATTATGTTACATCATGTCCATTTGAAATTTTATTAAAATATATAACATTTTCTTGTACTAGAATGCATTTCACATAATTTGAAACAGAATTTCCATTTACTAGGAGAGGGAAATTCATCTTTCTATGGATTTCTTTGTTGTGAAGGGGGAAATGCATTTCTGAAGTTCATCATGAGTGTTCTCATTCTCTGACTTAAGCAAAGAACATGTGCACTGTCGCATCAACTTTCTAGATAGAGCGGGCACTAGCATGGCCCATTAACATATACAATGTACTAAAATTTTCAGAATTTGCAAAATAATATGTATTTGTATTAGAAAGATTGCTGTGCAGAAGTTTAACAAAGAAATTGTTTATTTATTGTATAAAAATTTGTTCATGCATTTGAAAATAGAAGTTTATGACTTTAAAATAAAATGTTGAGTTACTTCAAAATATATTCGTGTATCACAAAAAGTAGGCAAGTCGTATGTATACAATTGAATACTCATAACTTGAAGAATAAATATTTATGTATTCACAAAAAAAGAATGGAAAAATTATAAAGTACAAAAATTCAAAAGACAAAAACAAAGGAAAACCAAATTATGGGCCTCTCCAGTAGTAGGTCCACATACTGGCCCTTGAGCGAAATCACACACAAGGCGGGGAGCTCCAATTCAGCGTTCAGTGCACGAAGCAGCTCCTATAACGCTCAAGATTAGCTATGCAGACCAGCCCAATGACAACAGGATTTTTATTGATTACTTCTGAAATTTTATACTTAATATTTTTAATATATATTATTAATATATTTCAAAATATATGCCAAAAAATAACAATAATCATACATTGGAAAAATGTAGACGTCTCAAGTTATAAAATACACATGGATACAGGGATCAAATAGTGGGATAAATGTTCATGTTTAAAAAATGTTCATGTGTTTAAAAAGGATTAAATATTAATGTGTTATGAAAAAAATCATGCAATATGAGCATTCAAAGTCATTGACAATGATGGTGTTGTCTAATAAGAGTGTAATGGTGGAAGTTGCATGGCAATCTATTACGGAATGGCTATTGAATGTCCATAATTGTAGGATATGTGGGCTGTTTTGAGGAAGATTAAGGTTGCTTATGTTGTGAAGAGCCGTATCATCTCATTGTCTTTTTTGGATGCACCACGAAGTTTTGCCACCAACTCTCAACGGTGAGACATGGCATGCCCCGTACCCGACGAGGCTACCGGGGTGCAAGGGTGCGAGTGCGTATTCCATGACTCAACATTATCATCAAGAACTCACATACTTATTTGCAAAGTTATTAGCATCAAAGCAGTACTAATAGATGATCCTAGGGGGGATAGATTCGTAGAAAAACGCATCGCTCGTCCCCGACCCCTCCACTCATAAGGAATCAAAAATCAATCATCGCTCCAACTTCATCGCATATATAGACCATAAACGTGCCTGCTCAAGAATCACAAATCTTAACCCAATTTCTTACTAACCCACAATTACTCACTACATGACTCTAATATCACCATCTTTTATCTCAATAACAAATGAAGGAACCAACTTCTCATATAGTCAATGATCTCATCAAGTTTTTAATATTCCCATCTTGAATACCCATATTTAGTAATAAATTCATAACCAAAGAAAATTTTGCACATAATATTTTGTAAGACTCTCAAAAATAATATAAGTGGAAGCCTGAGCGTGTCATAATTTCTTTCTTCAATCAAACCACCACGGGGCCTCTAAAAAGATATTAGGGAGGCCCTAGAGCAACGTACCTAGCCAAAAGTATATGGTGAAGCACATAAAGTATTATATTACATTCACAATTCATGTGTTTACCTCTCCAACTTTATGTACCGCAAGGATGTTTTGTGGCAACTAAAACATCAAACCTCATATAATACAAAAGCTCCTACAAACCACATATCAATGTTTTTAATAAAAATATAGCCTCAAGTATTTACCGATGGATTTAGACAAAAGGAGGGGTATTCCATCAGGGGCCTCCCAAGCTTAGATGCTTGGTTTGTCCTTGAATATTACCTTGGGGTTCCGTGTTGAATCCCCAAGCGTAGGCTCTTGTCACTCCTTATTCTGTAGTCCACAATCAAAAAAACTTCACCCATAACTGAAAACTTCACAAACAAACTCAAACAACAAACTCGTGATATTCCTTTAGTAATGATACAAACAATTCCACTTTTATGTTCTGTTGTAAACTCTTCCACTTTTATAATTTGCATTATATCTACTGTATTCTAACTTCTCCATGGCTTCATACCCCCTATACTACCCATAGATACATCAACACTTCAGCGAACAAACAACTAAAACAAATCTGCCAAACACAGAACAATCTGTAAAGACCCGAATTATATCATACTTATGTAACTCCTATAATTCTGCAAATTTAGGAACATTGAGTAAATTCGTTCTAACCCTTGTTAACAATTCCCAAGAGTTTTTCCACGTTCCAGTCCATTTTAACAATTCTGCTACTGAAAGCAAAAGTTTCTATTTCAAGCAAATCAATCAACGATCTTCCAAATCTCTAACACTCATTGAAATTAAAACAAACAATCATAAACAACAGTATAATTGGTCTTTATTGAAAACCAAGCAAAACAAAAACAATAAAATTGGGTTGCCTCCCACAAGTGTTATTGTTTTACGCCCCTATCTTGCATATTGCATAGAATCTAGTACGGTCATATTGGTATTCCATCCATAGTGGCCCTCATAATAGATTCATATGGAAAATTAAATATTTCTTTCTTGGAAAGTGTTTCCATGCCATTCCTTAACTCAAATTGAAATCTAATGTTTTTTCTTTCATATCAATAATTGCACCAATCATTCCTAAGGAGTCTACCCAAGAATATAGGGAATGAAGGAATTGCAATCTACTATCAAAGCACAATAAAATCTATCTACGGGCGATAATTCCTATTTGCACCATAAAACATCATAATTCTTCCCTATGGTTTTCTTAATAGTAGAATTCCCGTTAGTGCAAATTTAAAGAACACTCATCAAGTTTATGAACCTAGCACTTCACATAAAGTTTTTGGAAGAGTGGAAATGCTCGCACCCAAATCACACAAAGCATTGCCATTCATAATAGTTATCTTAATCTTAAATAGTAGGTTCCATTCATCTAAAGCTTTCTAGGATGGACTATCCAACCTCACGTTTTTTCTTCAAAAAAAAGTGCATCAAATCTCAACGATATGTTTATTAAAAGCTTTATTTTGATTGTAAGCGTGGGTTAATTGCCAGTTGCAACAAGAACTACAATCAATCAAAGAACAATTCTCCATAGTTCAATCCTGAACTCCCAAAGAGTGGGCTCATCACTAGTTAAAGTTTTTACCGATCGAAATCCCACTTTTAATCACTGTTTCATTAAGATCTTACTCTCCAAATTATTGGGACCGCCTTCTAGCTAAAGTTTTAATCATCTCCAGTCCCTTCTTTATCAATTTTATAGTAGCAAACAAAGATTCAATGAGTGCACACACACCAAATCACTTTAGATCTTCATTATGATTCTCGCAAAAACTAAAAGAAACTACTTTTTTCTAGCCTTCTCTCTTACACGCATCCTAGCGTGTTCCTCTCCTCCCTACTTTCAATTAATAGAAATTTGAATAGCTGTCAGGACTCCATTATATCAAGCTTGATGTCATCATCTAATCATTAAAAGAATCAATCTCATGAAAATTCTATAACCGTTTCTAGCCAAATCATCACTCTGGGAGCAATTTTTCTTCTACATACGCATTGAAACTATTTTGGGATTTTAATAAAATATTAATATTTCTCATATCAGAGGGTATATATTATAATTTCCATAAGAATTGTTGTAGAATTACCATAATTATTAGAAGAGGAATTACTAGAAACTACCTAGATTATTAAAATTGCCTTATACGCGTTTATTATCAAAATGTTCCTACCAACAAAATTCTCATCCGAGATTCATTATTATTCTGCAATTACGTAGACAAAGGCAATATCTTAGGATTAAATAGGAGCACGCTGCTACCATCAATTTCATATTCTCCATCTTTCCTTCCCCTCAAAGTATTAATTTCTTCAATCACATGCACTTTTTTACTAGTAGAAATCTTCATATGCCATTGAGAACGTACTTTGGTCCATAAATATTATCTTACTAGGAGTTATAGTAGCTTCTCCTAGTGTGATTTCCATAAAAATACATCCTGCGGCGGAATCTCAAAAGATTTCTAGATGCAATTCACTCCATGCAGAAAAAATTGTATATCATCCATAAACTTAAACCATGTGTAGGGCAATTTCTTAGCATCACTTTCACATCCTCTCTCCCAACCTCCTCTTTATAGAGGAGGGCGTAAGTACTATCCTCAGAGTCATTGAGGTTCTCGGGATTAAGCTGATCCCCGCTCTCCTCCGAGTTGTCTAGCTGTTGCTCGTTTGCAGCAGGGTCACCGAGGTCTTCCATATATCCTATCCTGGGGTGTCATCTTCTTCTTCTTCTTTCGTGCCCATGTTTGCTTTGCCTAAACCTCTGCGCCCCTTGGATCATCGACGTTGTCCTCATCATTTGGCGGGCTCTTCGCCGGGCTTGCTGCTAGCTCTCCTGGGGTGGCTGGTCAACCTTTTTAAGCGCCCTCGCCGTTGTTCCTGGGGGTCGCTCCACCTTGTCAAACATCATAGGTGGAGGTGGTCCGTCCATTCAGCCGGTGATGGAAGGGGCAGTGTCAGTGTGGGCCTGGCTTCGATATCTTCGTCTATGTCATCGGCCTTTTCTTTCGCAGCTAGTCCAGCATGTCGGTTAAGTCCTCGACAGTGGCTACTAAGTGGGTTGGGTGGGTGGGACGTAAAAATTCCCCTGTGGCTCGCCTCAGGCCCGCCTGCCATAGGTCCGAGGATGGGCCATCGTGATAGTCGATCATCTAGATCCGATCTGGCGCCTCGTTTACGGGCGCGGCGAGCCGGATTAGCTAATGAATTGCTTTCGGAGTCCGACCTTCGACGTGATGGTAGGTGAGGGGTGTGTCTGGCAGGGTTGACTCGGGTCTTCAAGCCGCGAACTTGCGTCAAGGCTCACAGCCAGAATCCCTTTAAGGAAGGGTGACTCAGGTCGGGGTTGACTCTCGGTCGTCGAAACCGGTGGTCGCATCTAGGTCTACGCTCTGGGTGCGAGTTAAGATGCCGATCCCTCATATTCAGATGGGAATAGTCCCAATTCGCCGCTTCAAGGGTTTTGTGGGGCGCCTCATATAAGGGTTGAGAAGCCGGTTACGACCATAATTTCCTCGAGTGTCATTGATGTACTCCGGTTTACCCGAACTAATCCATACAAGGGCGCAACGTCGACCTGGGTGAGAAGACCGGTCGAGTTGGCGTGCAGAACATAGTTGTCGAATGCGAAAATCTGGGCCGGGGATGAAATGTCTCCGGTGTTTGATGCCTGCCAATCCTCCGATTATCAGTGAGCCATCGACCTTCGGCGATCCACATCGGAACTCTCAATGACAGCAACCAATTCGGTGTCAAAACCGGCCGATCTCGGCTAGGGTCCCGAGCTGTGGTATCTTGGATCAATGGGAACAAGGACAAAGGACACGATGTTTTACACCCAGGTTTCGGGCCCCTCTCTAAGAGTTAAAACCCGATGTCCTGCTTGATTATATTGAAGGGTATAGGATGATTACAATACACGGGTCGATCTACCATGATATCAGATGAATTAAACCCTAGGCGGTAGATATGGTTGTTGTTCTAAGCCACATGGACTAAACCCTCTGGTTTATATAACACTAGGGAACTGGGGTTACCATGGCCGTTAACATCAAGGGGATAAACATTCCGAATTTTCTATCTTTGACTTGGAGGCCACACCAAACTTCGAGGGTTTCCTGTCCGGACACGGAGTCGCCTTATACTTTGGCTCATATAATCATATAGCATCCCACCTTCCAGCCCCATAAGAGGTAGGCCAGCAACCGGACCCCTATTCCAGACTCCCTCAGGTACCGCTCCAGTCACCCAACTTCCCATCACTTGTCACATTTCTCTCGCGGGTACCCCTCGTGGCCGACCCACTTCATCATGGTTCTGGTTAAAGTCAAAGTAATCGTGTGTCCGAAACAGAATGAGGGGGAACCCAAGGAATCACCCCTCGATGAATTCACTCGATCCTAAAACCGTCAATGTGGGGACTTGGTAGGATCACCCTCGATGGTCCACCACACTCGACAGGAATTTGCACCCATAAAACCATCCATGTAAACTATCCGTGTTTGGTGAGGAGGAACCACCCTCGAAAGACCAACAACCGATGTAGCTACATACAGAGTTAACATCATAAGTGCTATATGAGGTATCACTCTCGACACTCGACTACTATCATCACAGAGTCGTACAACTAAGGGGGTGATGTGATGTGTCGGGCTCTGGACGTCGATCACGTGATCGAGTCATCGGTCCATCAAGCCGGGGGCAAACTGGGACAAGTGATGGAGTGCACTGGTGGATCACTAAACCAACCTATACTTAAGCAGTTGGAATAAACAGTATAATGGTAACAATTGCAAGTTACCACAAATAGGCTTCGCATCAGAATAGGATCAAACAAAAGCATAGTTAAGTCAGTTCTAATGCAAGCATAAGAGAGAAGGAAGAATGGGCGATATAGCGGCTATGATCAAGGGGGTTTGCTTGCCTGGAAGCTCTGCCAAAGGAAGAAGGGTCAGTCGATGACGTAGTCATCACAATGGGCAAAGCGGTCGTCCTCGTGGGGTTCACCGAGGAAGAGGGGGAGAAGAACAGTAAATACAATGCCAAACAGATGCATCACTAAGCATGGACATGACAAACATGCAGTGCTAGGGGTGATCTAACGCGGTACTACACGTTAAACGATGGGAAAGGTTTCGCATGTTATCATGCTAGAGCATGTGACGAGAACGGTATTGCATATTCGGGTTACTTGGATTTTTCTGAGCAAACTTCTATAGTAAATTAATTTTCATCTGAGTTATTAGATTGTTTTTATGTTAATTTTCAAATTTTAAACATTTTCTAGAATATTATTTTTCAAATAAAAAGAGGAAGTGCTAAGTGCACACAGCTCGTGTAACAGAAGTGTACCAGAGAGGCTGGCCAGTGGGCCGTTGACGTCACAGTCCAGTCAACAGAGGCTGACTGTGGGCCCCTCTGCTGAGTCACGAGTGACTGGGCCGCCTTATCTGCTTAAACAGTGGTTTGGCCGCACCATGTCAGTTAGTTAATTAACTAAAACATTTTTTATTAGTTATAATTAATCCACAAGTGGGGTCAGTGGTGTTGCGGGGTGTAGCCTATGCCCTGGCGGAAGACTGGCGTGTCCAGCGGACCGCGGCTGCAGGGCGTCAGAAGACCGCCGGTGTCGGATGCCATAGGGCCGGCCATTTGATTGCGAGCCGCTCCATAGACTCTAGCTGGATGGCTACCCCATGGCGAGCGGGCTGGAGGTGGTGCACACCAGAGCGTAGGACGAGAGGTCAGCGGCGGGCTCGCCGATGCAGAAGCACGCCCTGGGTACTACGGAGACACTAGCCGCGGGGGGGGAGCTCAGTCGCGCGATCGCACGGCCGAAGGGAGATATTCAGCGGTCTCACGAGTAGGCGCCTAGCTTGGAAGCAGCAGGGTAGGATTCGGGTCGGAGACGTCACCAGGGATGTCGGGGTGCCGCGCTGGGCAGAGGCCATCACTCGCCAATAGGGTGGCCGAAAAAGGGCGAAGAAGAACGGTTGTTGATGTGGAGCGACCTGACAGGGCATCAGCATCCTGCGACCAGAGCCTCGCTAGCTGGTGACCATCGGGTACCATCGGCTGTGCTCACTGTGTGGCGTTTTTTCGGCGCGGCGTACAGAGTGGGCTTGGAGCGTGGGCAGAGGAGGCGTAGCGAGAAGCCGTGATGGTCAAGCAGCGATGCGATATCGTGATAAATTGGCCGACTGCGCAGCGGCGGTCGAGGGGAGCTAACTGAGAGTCAGGATGACAGCACCGCGTCCAGCAGCAGGGTGAGCCATGACGCCGAACGCGGAACCCGGTTGCACTCCACCGAGTGGCTCCCAAGGCGGCCCTATGATGGCCTGGGACCACAGGTAACAGCGACGGCGGACGTCGTTGCGTCTGAGAGAAGACGCCAGTCGGGGAACCGGCGAGAGGAGCCCCTCGAAGGTGCGAACGGCTTGGACCAGAGGCTCTCCTGGGAGCCTAGGGGCTGGAGCAGTGCACGCGCGGGTCGAGCCATGCACTGGTGCGGGCACGGTGCCGGTGGCATGGGACTTCACGCACGGAGCCAGAGGGTACAGGGGGAGGGGAGTGGCCTAGCAGGGGCGGGGAGGGCTTCGAGGCGCCGGGAGGGCGGGCTCTATCCTCTGCACGCCTGCGGTGGCGTGCCGACGGGTGGGGGTGATGGTCGACGCCGGTCGCGTCGATAGGCGCAGCGACCGAGACCCAGCGGGGCCGCGGGTGGGGCCCTAAGGCCCCAGGGGGCGGGGGCCCCCTCTCTCTCTTTTCTTTTTCTTTTTAGTTTTTGTTTTTCTTTTAAAAAAATTTTGTTTTCTATTTACTTTCTTTTTAAAACCAAATTAGTTTTATAAATACAACACTTGCACCTAAAATAATATAATAAATTAGGCTACTGCCCAATTAGTTTGGCTCCTAAATAAAATAGTTTATTATTGTTATAATTTAAAGCATTTAATGTATTATGTAGGCCACTGTTTTTAATTATTTTAGGGAATTTAAACACATTGTAAAAATTGGTTCCACCACCAAAATTAGTTATGGATATTTGCCACACTTTGAACATTTTAGTTTTCATGTTTGGGAATTTTTAAATTCACTTAAATTTGAACTGACTATAGATGGAAGTTTGAAAAGGGATAGAATTATGGTGATCAACATTGCTTAGCAAAATGATTAGCTTAACAATAGGGGTACTGTAGATCATTAGTAATAGGTGTTACACAAACGTTCCAAGGAGAAGAAGAAGGCGAGGTGAGCGCGTACCTATTTGTTCGCATGGTTAGAAAAATTATTGGAAGGAGATGGAAGTAAGATGAAGGTTAACTTCATGGAGGGAGCAAACATGCTATTGACCCTCTGCAAGCAGCAAACTTAGTCAGAGTTGGCTATCAAGACAGAACTAAAATGCCCATAAAAACCAAGTGGCAGGAGTACAATGTACCAGGGAACCAGCATATGCTTCCTGAATTTTTTGACGACTTGAAGGTCAGCCATGAAATGAATCGGTTTTGCAATTGTGCCATACCACATCTTTTATCTTCCCGCTCTAATGTTCTAACACTGTCATGGGTATGATTTCTACACCAAATGTTTTAAGTTTCCAGAAAACGCTAAATTTGGCCAGAGCAGTGACTTATGTATCATTCCGAAAAGCGTGCGGTCACATAGGCACTGACTCAAGGCGAAATTTTACTGTAAGGTTAAAAATATTACCGCGAGCAAGCATTTGTTGTGAGCCAATGAGTATTACAGATAAAGAACTGGATAGATCTACTAATAGTGGAGAAATGAGCACTACAGGTAACTCGTGCTTAATCTGACAGATTCAACTTTTACTATACAATGTGTCAAAACTAAATTTAGCGTCAATCCATAGGAGATATGTGCAAGAATAACACAAACCGAAGTGCTGTGAGCTCCCCCACAAAACTGGCTCTAGAATCTACTTATCACAGTTGGGTAACCACTCCATCATATTTTTTCATAAGTAACTGGCAATAACGTTCGTCATCCTGTTTGAATGTACTAGTGTAAAGAGCAAAACCAAACCAACACCTGTTATATTTTTGAAGCAACCACACCAGAAAGAAGGATGGGGTGATGAGTAGACTACAGCAAGAGAAATCATAAGCCTTCAGCAATTTTTTGATTTCACATGTAATTGCTAGCCAAAATATTATGTTCGTAAGACCGTACCACAACGCTTCAACAATATTGCAGAAGGACCTGAAGGACAAGCAACGCGGAACTCCAACATAGGTGAAGAGCCAAAAACAGATGTGCAGATGTTGCAGATGTTCTCAAGGGCGTTTCCAAGCATAGCACGTTCCTCGCAATCATGGGAAGGTCATCTGCCTCAGGCAGAAGTCAATCTCTCATGAACGCATTAGAGATCTGAAGAGAGGCTTGCAACTCAGGAGATAGCTGCCATATCAACATCTGATAGTATCAGGAAGAGCTGAAGCAAGAATGGCAGCGCAGGCAACAGGAAACTCGAAGAGATGAAAGCAAAGCAGCTAGATGAAAGTGCAGCTCTCAAGAAGGCACATGAGGAGAAAAGCTTCTTCCATGGAATAGAAGCAATCACAACTGAAGGAACATTAGGTTTCTCTTAAGGATGCAGGGCGGCTTTGACAAAAGCATGTCTCAGCCTATTTGGGGAGGCTTGACACAGCATGTCCACAGCCCACTTTGGGGGTTTGACAACGCTATGTCGCTCCCTGATGGTGGTCTTCTTCATCCGAAAAACTTATGGTCATCCCTTATATATTTTTTAAGGTGTGGTAAACTATAGGTTTCCTTTTATGTCGTGCGTAATACTTCCTCAGTTGGCTGATCATTATCAGAATTGTGTTAGCATGTATGTTTTCAGTTTACGAAAGTCATTTCATTCTCATATTCGATATTTTACAATTTTAAAATTCAAATTTAAATTTCGTTGGCAGTTGCAATAATGAATTAATCGTGACGTTGATAGTGACGAAAATGTGTATCATCATCAGCTACTGGACCCACATGTAAGCAGCCAGTCAGCATCCCATGGGCCACATGTCAGGATCTTTGACGCTAAACCTGATTATCACTAACAGGCAACATCAGTGATAAAAACCTTAGCTGGGTCTAGCTGTAAGGTCCACGTCAGCATATTATAGGCCCATACGCCAATTAGATTCATGACTGGTCAAACATGTTGGGTCGGTGTTAGTATAATACGGTGATAGTTCTAGTGACATTTTTGGCCTTCGTAGAGGATAGTTTAGTCAACGGTTTTGCGTTCGTCCCTAAGATCGATCTGCATGACAGAGGAAGTGGTACCGTCGAGATTTTATTTTCTATGACGGCGCTTCGGTGACGTCGGAAACGTCGCCACTATATTTTATGTGACGAAGAAGGGTTATACGTGACACATTGAACGTCACAAAATAGAGCAAAGTTTGTAGTGATTGCTGCTAACCATGCCAGGATCACAAACCGGTGAAGCTGGACGGGGAGAACATGCGAATAAGGGGCTACATGATAAATTTCAACAAATGACGGGTGAACACTGCAAAAGGCCATGCTGAAATTTTTTGCAGAGGCGATGATCGGATAGATTGCTTTGAGAAGACGTACGACACCAAAGCTGGTGGCCAGGTTAATGAATTGCTCGCGCGTCTACCACTACATGCTGCACCTATGGCACCTCAGTAACAGCAACCACCACACCTCCACTTGCAACCCAATCACTCAGGAAAATAGCATATTTCCCTCGAAAACAAATGCTAACATTCGGTGGTGTGATGCTGCTCCTGCTCTACTAGTTCTGTTGTTGTTGTTGCCGCTGCTACTGATACTTTTGAGCAGTACGAGGACTATGATATGATGGTGAGTACATGGATGAGTTGCTCCAATATAAAACTACGTACAACCACCCTCTCGTTCACATGCCAACAATGCAATGGTAGACATGCACAACCCCCTCAGTTACGAGATGATGACTAGTCCTCAACTAAAATTGCATATTCCGCCATTTAGGTAGATATATTTCTGGTCTATATCTTACTGGAAGTTGAAAATGAACAACATTTTATATGCTTACAATATCTAGGACAGACGTGTTACTTCTGTTGTTATGAATTCACTAGTTTTGCTCCGTTTGGTGGTCTAAACATTGCAGATTATATCATGATAATATTCCAACTACCCGGGCTACTTTAAAACATGCTATGTGTACTCATTGGTTTCCACCATATATTAACTGAACTACTTAAAAGATTGCAGCATTTAAGACAAGGAAAAATATGTAGAGGAATATTATCAGGAATAACAAATTGGGTTGTTAGATGTTCGTATTGTTGAGGATAATGAAGCTATGCTTGCATTGTTTATGGGTGGGTTAAACAGATAAATTCATACCATCTTATAGTATTAAGGATTAAACAATTCCATTGTTATCCATCTTGCTTCCAAGCTGAGAGTTAAGTGCAGGTGGATAGGCGGCCATGGCACACACTAACATTTTATGCAGGTTGATCTTCATCATGGACACCGTGTGTGTCTTCTACTTCCACCACGTCCTGCTACACCACCGCCCGTGTTCCACTAATTCACCACAGAGGACATCAAAGCAGGCCAATGGTTCAACAATAGGACATCACTACCACAGTTACACCCATAGCCCCTACTACTACTATATGGGACCGATTACTAGAGCTTGCACACGCCACACTCAATTTTCAGATACTTCCATTCCTTGTGGATAATTCTAGTGTTCATGAGATATGATGATGCCCAAAGTTGGATACATTTATGTTGTTAGGAATGAAGGCCCTAGCATGGATAGAGGGACAAAGTGGAGCATGATCAAGCGTGGAGATGAAGGCACACGCGAAGGGAACATGAATGGAGTTTCGATGGAGATTTCAGCACTTTGAAGCTACCATGATGACTACGAGGACATGGATGAAAATATAAGATGGCCTTTCATAAATTTCGCCCCTAGCTTATTATAGATGTTGCGCCCACCTTATTTTAGGCATGGCCCGTGTAATTTCGAAAATACTACTTCATAGGCTTTTTTTAGAATTCGTATTTAGTCCGACCTTGTCAAAGGTGGACGAAATCCCTCTCTTTTCCCTATAAATCAACCCTAGGGTGTCATTTAGACTTGGGTTTTTGTTTAGATTAAGTTGCCATAGCTGCAACTCGTGTACTTCATTGTGTCAACGACCCGGCCAAGACATCACAGAACCCATACTTTGATCATAAAGTTTTCCTCTTAAATTCACAATATCCAGATTGCAATCTAAGTTTATTGCTCATTCTTTGTTGCATGGAGGAAATAGACCCGTGTGGTCAGGTGATTGTGCTCTGGCGTAGTCAATAACCTCTCAGGGTTGTTTAGCGATGGCTAAGGTGCGATGTCTTCACACGTTCATATCGGATCATTAAAGTACTCAACCAAAATGATGTTATCATCTCATCAAAAACGGCACATTCGCCCCTATCAACATGTATCTGCAAAAGTGATGTTTGTGCTACTTGATTCAGCTTTTTTTCTTGACAAGTACATGAAGGAATATGGTTGCTAGCTTGTATATGCTACCCTTCATACCAAAATATAAGACATTTGCCAAAATATAATACTTTTTTGTAGTTCACTGAACTACAAAAACGTCTTATATTTTGGTACAGAGGTAGTCTCTATTTTTTGTTTTCATTTTTTATAATATGCAAATTCTTGCCAATCTGTCTTAAATTAAATCAGTAGAGAATGTAGGCAAATAAGGTGACGCCCTACAAAATAGTAGGCCTTCTTTGAATCAAAATCTTTGTAAAGGAAAGTTTAAGGACTCTATTCCTTAGGGATTTTTCCTTAAGGGGTTACTTCATTCGTAGGATAGCAATCCATGGATTTTTTTCTTAGGATTCACTTGCAACTAAATTTTATAGGAAATTTTCATCCCTCCAGATCTGTTTAGAATCCTACGTTTCCTATATATAACCAAACACCATGGAATCTTGTAGTATTGATAGCGCATGACATTTCATTCCTGGTATTTTCATGTTCTGTGTTTTAGAAATTCCGGGAACAAAATAGCCCTAACGGCCACTTTGATTCCATGATTTTAAAATCGCATGAGTAGGAAAAGGTCAAGATTGGAATATCATTCCCACCGAAATCCTATAGGATTTTGGGTTGTTTGCTTGTTACATCGGAAAAACAAATGATTTTTCTTCAAGAGGTTAGAGTGGATACTAGATTTTCTATGGAATGTAGTAACAATGATTCCTTTAAAAAATCTCATAGGATTCACCCCCTATATCAAACGACGAACGTAGAAAAAATCCTGCCAAATTTAATCCTCCAAAATCCCTATGAAAATCCTTTTTACAAAAAGACACTCTATTATAAAAAGTTCACTATAAGTACAAAGCACTCCCAACACTAATATAAAAATACATCAACTTCCTTGGACCACCGAATGACCACTACCACTACTAGAACGAGTCATCGCCAGCTCTCTAGCCCCACTCCCATGTAGGATCTGGCTTGACCTTGTCGATGAAAGCCGAAGTCTCATGCCCATGCCCTTAAGGATCATTTCCCTGGAGTCGTAGTCGTCGCCGTTGAACCCTTGAATCAATTTGAAGTCTTGACACCAGATCTCCTTGTATGGTGAGGAACACTAACCTCACCATCCCAATGAGATGGCATGAATCTACATCGAGCTCCATCGACTATGTCCTAACGATGAAATTGAGGACGTCGAATTCCAGAAGACCAACCGAAGATGAAGCACCGCCATCCGCCCAGTGTCGCCCTTGTGAGGACTAAAGAAACCTAACCTAAACTAGCTAGCCGTAGCTAAGGCACTAGTATTTTTCTCCCCACTGCCAGCCGCCAGAGCGGCAGGCAGAGGGGAGGGTGAATCCTCAAGCTGACCGATGAATCTTAGAGTGGAGAAGAACTTTGCCTAGCTCCTATGCCTGAGGGAAAAGAAAAGCCTGTGAAATGTTTTTGAATCACAAACAGACCTAAGAGTTTAAAAGATGAATTTAGAAACTACACAATTTTTATTTTTGATTTTTCTAATTTCGGTCAACTGAGAATTTCATAGAGGACTCCACAATCTGATGATCGTATGTATTTCCTTTGGAATATGATGGAATTAATTATTTGCATCCAAGAAATCATGAAAGAATACCCGGTGTTTTAGGATTTTACAATTGAATTAATTTGTCCTTCGAGTTAAGATGTACACACAAGCCATTAAACACTCGAGCGTTAGTAAATATCTACACTAGTAAGTTTTTTCTTTGTGTTGGAAATACTTAGCAGTGCAGATGCTCCCTAAGGCTAGGTGGTGTTGTGTTGTTGTGCTGACTTCACACTTGAGAATCTTTGGCCTTACACTAGCAATGTATATAGCTCAACGAAATGTGATTACCACAAAGGATGTGGGTGCAAACTTGATTCACCTTATTTTCTTGAGAAGATTGCAAACACGAATATGGTTGCTACTCTTTATTAGTTGTTTTTTATACCATAAAAATATCCATCCATAGTTAAATAAATCAGGAGAGAATTGCAGGAAATAGTGATGCATTACGAACAATAAAACACTGGCAAACTTAATTCAAAGAAATATTGTTGGAATGGATTGACCTAGTGAAATATGCAACCTTTATGTATGTTCCATCTTCCTTCTCCATTTTATTCAAGGACACAGATGCGTGGATCGATCTCCTCGAGAAGAATCCCTCTGATTCGTCACCGGCTGCCATGGATTCCAAAAATGATATGTTTTCTCCTCCCCCCCTTCCTCTAAAATCTCACATGCATTATCTATACATCTTGAGACTTAGGGACTATTTTGATTGATTTAGGAGAATTCTAGGTTTTCTAGCCTACATGCCTGATACCTGCATTTTACATCACAATTTCAGAAGATAAATACTTTACTTTTATGCTTATTTAGTTGCCTTTACATTGAATAAATATTATTTTATCTTATAATGCAGAGGATTGATTGAATAATTACCAGATATGCTACATGGGGAATTTGGAGCTTCATGGGGAAATACACTTTCAAGACCATAGAAAAATACAATAAAAATACGTCGATGGTTTTTACAAGGGCTGAGCCGATGAGCCAAAAGAGGCAACCAAGGGAGCCCTTGGGGGCCTAGACGCCCTCCTTACAGGGGTGCCTACAAGGGGGCTATGGCCCACAGACACCCCCTTCCTGCGAGGCGGCTATAGGACTCCCCCTGGGGAGAAACCCTATGTACAATTTTTGAAAGAAATTTTTTGTCGCCTCTATGATTACTTCCTTTAGTGATCCGGAATGGAGCAGTAAGGATTCTCGCTTTTTCCCCACAGGTGACCCTGAGTTTATCAAACCCATGAGAGACTGGTCCCTTTAGCTAGGGTCTCAAACATGATTTTGCAAGAGAATAAATTCCATCTTTTGACCAGATCGTAAATCAAGCGGACACTGAAAAGCACTTATAATAAAAAAGGCATGGGTATGATGTCTTATGCTTACAACCATATAATTGTGTCGGGATCATCATGATCTTAATTTGTGCTCTAGAAGTCACCCATCAAGATGTACTTGTTATGCATCGAAGTGGGGGATGTGTAAAAATTACGTCTTGCTAGCACGTGTCCTGCATCAAGAGTCAATTGTCCAACCAAAGGCCCTATCCATCAACGCAGGGTTGCCCAGTAATTAAGATATCGATAATCAGACAAAAGTATTAGGCATTTATGACTACACCTCTTGAATCCCCAAGGATAGGATCCGTGTTACCGTACTAAACCTTTCGTCACTGGTGTTCAGAATAACACTTCATGGTCTCCTCTGCCCTTAGCCTCTCCGTGACTCGCTCTCCATGACCCTGGGTACCTATAGGGGTGAAGAACGAGGACGAGACAAGAGAAAACTACGGAATAACTTTATGCTACACATATCAGACATTAATTCAAAGTACTTCCATTGATCCTCCACCAAATACATCAGGTTGCAAGGCTTTGGCCTCAACCCATACATTACCAAACTACTCACCCATGCAGATCACACTCACACAAAGAACTCATCTAAGAACACATCATGAAGATTGATTGGTTGATAATATATCTTACAATGGATGCCATGTGTGATACACGATTACAAGTTATGGATAGATGGCTGAGAAATATGGTGGTAGTGAAGGTTGTGGCTATGAGAGTGGAAATGGCGACGGCTAGAGTTGGTGGAGATGGCTTCTGTGAAGACGGCAATGACTGGATGGTTTCGCGATGTTCTGTTGCTAATTCGGCGTCGGCCCTTTATATAAAGGTTGTTCAGGTTTGGATCTGACCTCTTGTGGCAGTTCATATGACCCGCCCATACGAGCAGCGCTCCTCCTATGAAACATCTCTTTTGCTCTGGCCTGTCTGTTGCTCCTACCCTTGATCTCAATTTCTCAATTTTAATCATTTTCGTATATTTGCTTGATTTCGTCCATAAATAGCCAATTTTCTATGGAAAAACAGATCGAATATTGAGAATCATTTGCATTCATTAGTGCAATATCGGAGGCATATCTCAGTTTAATGAAATATATCAGTTTAACTCAGGTTAGATGATGTAAAAATAACACTCAGCACTCTAAACGAGGCGGAAACCTAGTTTTTCTCCCAACGCTATTTAGTCCAGATTTTCTGCCTCCGTCAAGGGGAATTCGAAACAATACATCATCAACCAACTATAGAGAATTGATGAGAACATCTAAGTCATCTTCACTGAAAGATCGTGGATGTCGCCTAAAGAGGGGGTGAATAGGCACTTTAAAATAATTACGTTTAGGCTTGAACAAATGCGGAATAAACCTAGCCGTTAATTTGCCAAGCACAAAACCTAAACACTAGGCTCACCTATGTGCACCAACAACTTATGCTAAGCAAGATAAACAACTAAGTGATAGCAAGATATATGACAAGAAACAATATGCTATCACAAAGTAAGTGCATAAGTAAAGGGCTCGGGTAAGAGATAACCGAGGCAACGCGGAGACGCGATGTATCTCAAAGTTCACATCCTTGCGGATGCTAATCTCCGTTTGGAGCAGTGTAGGCCCAATGCTCCCCAAAGCCACTAGGGCCACCGTAATCTCCTCACGCCCTCGCACAATGCAAGACGTCTGATTCCACTAAGGGACCCTTGAGCGGTCACCGAACCCGTACAAATGGCAACCCTTGGGGCGGTCACCGAACCCGTACACTTTGGCAACCCTGGGGGACGGTCACCGGAACCTGTCAAATTGCTCGGGGTGATCTCCACAACCTAATTGGCGACCCCGATGCTGCCCGAGCTTTACACCACAATGATTGAGCTCCGAACACCACCAACCGTCTAGGGCACCAGGGCACCCAGAGGAACAAGCTCAAGGATACCAAGCACCCCAAGAGTTTGAGCTTCTCATCTTGAAACTTCCATTATCACCGTGGAGAACTCAACCGATGCACCAAATGCAATGGCAAGGGCACACGGAGTGCCCAAGTCCTTCTCTCCCAAATCCCACCAAAGCAACTAATGCTAGGGAGGAAAATGAGAGGAAAACAAGAAGGAGAACACCAGAACTCCAAGATCTAGATCCAAGGGTTCCCCTCACATAGAGGAGAAAGTGATTGGTGGAAATGTGGTCTAGATCTCCTCTCTCTTTTCCCCCAAAAACTAGCAAGAATCCATGGAGGGATTGAGAGAAAGCAAGCTCGAGAAGGTCAACAATGGGGGAAGAACACGAGCTCAAGAGATAAGGCTCAATGGGGAAGAAGACCCCCTTTATAGGAGGAAAAAACGAGCCGTTATGTGCCCAGCCCGCACACAGCGGTATTATCGCTCAGGCTTAGAGCAGAAAAAGAGCAACGGCAAACCTTGGGGGCGGTAGTGCTGCGTGAAATCGGTATTACCCGCACAAGCGAGCGTTACTGCCGCCTGCGTTCCTCTACAGGCGGTACTGCGCGCTTGCCCCAGCGGTACACTGCTGGGGTCAGAGCACACGAGAAGAGAAGAAAGACCTAGACGGCACTAGTAGCAGTTGTAGGTGCGGTACTACCGCTAATGAGCGGGTACTACCACCCTACTGCCGCTGCTACTGCCGCTGAACCTGACACGAGAAAAGCAAGTCTCGAATCGAGGCGGTACTAGAGTGGCACTGGAGCAGAACCACCGCCTGAAGCTCTGGGCGGTCTAACCGCCTGTTGCTCTAGGCGTATTGCCGCTCCGGCCACGGTACTACCGCAGTGCAACAAGAAAGCCCAGAACTACTGCCATAACTTCTGCAAATGAGCTCCGAATTGAGCAAACTCAAGCTTGTTGGATAGATGAAACACGAGTAGCATCAAAACAGCGAACAGATAAGAACCGGCATAACCTCCAACATCGAAACATCATAGAAGATGCATGTGAACTCCGTTTTCGATGAACTCGAGCTTGTCATCAAGATGACCATAAGCTCTAAGACCCAAGAAGAACCAAACAAAACCAAAGAAAGATGATGCAAGGATGCATGTTTGAGCTCTCACGAACGTACATCAAGCTACCAACTTGAGAGCCCCCCTTGATAGTAGCAAACGATCCTATAACCCGGTCTCCCAACTACCACCATGAGACCGGTAAAATAGAAAACCTATCAAGGGCAAACCTTTGGTTTGCACATGATCCACTTGAGCTAGATGATGATGATCTTGTCCTCCTCAAGATGGACCACCTTTCTTGATTGCGTTGGCTCGATGAAGACTAGTTGATTTCTCCCCCATACTCCACTATGGGTGAGCCACTCTTCGGCACATCTTCACAAGTCCATTGTCACCACAATGATGGCAAGCTTCAACACTTGATCTCTTCGTGATCCTCCACTTGAACTTGCACACCGCAATCTTGATGACGATCACCATTTGATGTCATCCTCTCAATGGGTTGTATGATATCTTCCCTCTTGATGCAAGCCCATGGAAACATACCTAACCCCACATAGAACTCTCATCGTAGACCATGGTGTTAGTAAACAACGTGTAATGGACAATGCTTACCATACCATGGGATCACTTGATCCCTCTCGGTACACTCTTCTACACGCTTTGTGTGTTGATCAACTTGAATCACACCTCTTGTACTTAGTTTTGATCAACCTTGAATCTTTCCAACTCTCTTCATTTGGATGATGTCTTGAAGGTAAACATGAATGATCACAAACATCTTCTTCTCAAGACATGCTTGCAATAAGCTCAACACTCACATGACCAATCTTTGGATAATTCCTTAATACCACCTTGTTCAACTCATAACTCCTTGAAACCACACACATGGACTTCAAGAATATGCATATGGACAAATCCTTCAAATATAACTCAATGCAACCATTAGTCCATAGAGAATGTCATCAATTACCAAAACCACACATGGGCATCACTTGTTCTTTCATTCACAATATTCATCACCATCACCCCCATCTCCATCCCATCCATCTTTGTACAATTGATGTGAATTGACACATTATCACTTATCTTGTTAATTTTTGAATGGTAGTTGATGCCATTGTTTTATTGGTGAAAGATACGTACCTTCATATTGTTATAATTATCATTATGATACCGACCATGCTCACCATGATACATTGTGAGTTGTTCCATAGTGTTCTTGAGGACATGGAAGAAAGCTAGTTGTTAAGTGGAGTCAATGGTTATGAAGAATGTGAATTAGGCTATATCCCATAAAACACCGGCCACACAACAATAGTCAATGCAACTCATTATGAATTGACGACATGCAATATTCCCTTTGTCGTCAAATTTTGGTAATCATAAGTAACACAGTTGAACTCTGGTGGTGGTGAAGGTTGTGGCTATGGAGACTGAGTCACTTGTTGCACTCTTTTATTTTATTTTTATTTACATTTTGTTGGCAACCATCCCTACAAACCACAACATTATTACAACCGTTTACATTTACATGACACCTTGCTATATTTGTACTCACCAACTCTTCAACTCCTCGTGGGATTGAACTTTAATGTATAGAAAGATCTACAATTCACCACCTACATTTGTGGGACATCAACTACTATCATAATAATGTTCTATGTCAAATGGATGTGAAAAATGCATTCCTCGTGGTATAACATCGAGGAAGAAATACATGTGAAATTACCCCCAGGTTTCCAAGATCCAAAACATCCTGACAAAGTGTATCGCTTCCAAAGCTCTCTAGGGTTCCGCAACTACTCGAGCTGTTATGATACACTCAAGGACTTCATGAAATTAAAAGGCTTCACCTTAGGATCCACATATCCCACTCTATTTGCTAAACCTTATGATGTGAATTATTTTATCTGTCAAATATATGTAGATGATATTATCTTCGGATGTACTAACCAATGCTACATCGAAAATTCACTAAATTATGTCCAAGGATACCAAATGTCCATGATGCGGGAATTGAAGATTTTCCTCATACTTCAAGTACCAGCAATACAAGAATGGCATATTCATCTCTCAGGAAAATACCTGACAATTTTCTAAAGAAGTTCAGCATGAAAAAGTCCAAAGGCATTGAGATGCCTATGCAAACGTGACCACCACGACTCTGACAAAAATGGTAAATGTTCGTTCAAAAGGTATATCGCTCGAAATTTGTCCCCTTCTCTACTATTGTGCATCTAGGCCCCCGCATTATGCTTAGTGTTTGCATGTGTTCTTGATTCAAGTCGCGCCGAAGGAATCACATCACCTCGCGGTGAAACAAATTCTTTGATATTTTGTTCCACCCCCCCATAGGCTTACGGTATGCTAAGGGAACACAGTTCGATCTAATCGGTTATTCCGACTCAAACTATACTGGTGGCCGCATGGATGGAAATATACCTCGGAACTTGTCGTTTCCTTGGAAGGTCTCTTGTGTCTCAGTCTTCGAAGGAGTAGAATTGTGTCCTCTCTCTCCATCGGCAAGGCGAAAATGTTGCTGACAAAGCACGTTTTTCTCAGCTCCTTTGGATAGAGCAAACGCTCAAACATGGCATCAAGGTGAAGAGATTTCACTTTTCTGCGACAGCGAGAGTGCAATCAAGATCTCGCACAACCCGGTGCAACACTCTCGTACAAAGCTATCGACATCAGGGATCATTTCCCCTGAGACCATTTGCCACGACAAGACCGAGAAGCAATTGGCTGATATGTTCACGTAGCCTTGGATGAGAAGAGAATATGTGTATTACGTTGTGTGAACTAATACCTAGAGTCTTCGAATGTGCTATATCTTGAACATTACAACATTACATACATCGATCTGGCCTAGCATTACACCCTTGTTTCTCATGGCAAAAAGATTCTCATTATTCATCCCCACAAAGCCACAAAAGCTCTTCTTGAGTATGAAGTGTGCGAAGTAGTTTCCATTTGTTCTCCCTTAGCTCTTATTTTGTTCAGCATAAATTCCGATTAAGCGCCACTTGAAGCCAGCCACCTCTTTGAGACTGGACCACGTTATCTATATACATTCAACCGTTCGAAAGCAAGGTCCTATATCAATCCCTGGCCACCATTTTCGATAACCCCAGCTTATACCTATAGTTTCCATCACCTTGGTATCTGAAAGAAATACTCCCTCCATCCCAAATAAGTGTCTTAATCTTAGTACATTTTGTACTAAAGTTAGTACAATTTGAGACACTTATTTGGGATGAAGGGAGTAGTATATTGGGGTCCTCCCACTTCGTATCTGTTTGGTAATGTTGTTAGATGATGTGTTAACAAAAAATATTTCGCTTTTGGTTGTAATAAGTAGTGTTTACCTATTTCAGTAGTAATGCGCGATAAGCACTGACCTTTTATTTGGCTGAACATTATGTCATCGAGGGTCAGCCCCATCACCCAAAGTTTCGTTTTGAAATGAAATGACAATGGGAGCTTCGCTCCTCATTCAAAAGGAAAATCCACAAATTTATCCTTTTTGTACTGTAGTATTAATTATCTAATTGTGAACTTATACATCATGTAATACATCTCTCATAAAGGTGGAATTGTTTCAGGGGTTCAGACAATGAATTGTAATTTTTATTAAAATTTGGGGCTCCAAAACGTATCTCTACTCTCTTTTTTTTTATATAATCTCCTTTTTGAGGGGAAATATCTCTTGTTTTTTTAGAAGAGCCTTTGCTTTTTTGGAAAGGACTAGAATTTTTTTTTTTTGAGAATTTGGAGAAGGAACTAGAAGAGCCTTTGCTATGTCTAATAAAACTCGGGATTATTGGGCCTCTACACACACAGATCCAGTTGGGCCATAGTCGCTGGTGGATTTGGGTCGTCGAGTCAGTGCCCACAAGTCGACTGATGAAGGATTCTAAAAAAAAAGCGTGCGATGAAGAGACAGAGCTTGGAAATCCTCATTCATCAAAAGAAAAAAAGAAAGAAAATCCAAATGATACCGCCCACACGTGTGGCATATTTGCACATTGCCCACACGCTTTGATCCACCTTGATTCTGTTTTTGCACGAATCCTAAAGGAATCTGAGTGCTACTAGGCATAGCTTGTGTGTGTGGACTTAGAGCGCTCGCCCACATGACCCGCGCGCGGTGCGTGCTAGCTACGCTGCATGGGCGACAGTTCCCACCCACAAAGTCACCAACCAGTCCACGCGCGTATGGGTGAACTGCTCTTCGCCCACACGACGCCGTACGTTGATAGATGGCAACTGCAGTTGCGCGTATGCGGCACACTAGGTAAACACACATGGCAACTTATGCGTTGGAGATGTGCAACTGCTTGCGCGTACGCGGCAACCAGGTAAACACACATGGCAACTTGATTAACCATACATGACAACTATGGTTGGACCCACCGTGGCAACTAGGCAAACACACACTTGGCAACTATTTGTTTTGACCACATGTGGCAATTAGTTAATCAACACGGTAACTACCATAAATTAGACATGACAACTATATTTAACCAAAACAGAGAGAGTTGACATGCTTTTACAAATACATTTGCCATCCCCGGATGGCAACTAAAGCGTCATCCCATGGTAACTCAACTAGATGCGCCAGTACGTGTGGGCATTTTTGCTTCATGCCACACGCCGGGGGGAGATGAGTAACTTGTGCGTGTGAGGTCGAAGTATTTGCGCCCCACGTGTGAGCAGTTCTAATGTTCGCCACACACAGATCTCTGGGGGCTACCTCCTGCTTACACCACATACTTTTTGTGATTCGATGTCTAGTATGCTGCACGTGTGGGCGTTATGGACGTCAAGAAAAAATCGTGACCGAATAAACCCATCATGCTGATGCTCCCATGTCATGACAAATGAAAGATCCGTCAAGACACGGCTTGGAAATTCTCAAATCCAAAGTAAAGAAAGTCGACCGAATAAACTAAAGCTGCTGGATATCGCAAAGACGATCGGTTTTTATTCGATCGTTTGTGCGCGCGAAACGGACGTGCCCGCCGCTCGATGGCCCAACGTATGGCGTGCACCTGCTGCCGTTCTGCGTCCGCCGGTCAACTCCCTCCGCGCGCCGCTGTATTCCTCGCGCGGCATTGGAATCAGGTGCGCGCCCTCATTCCAGCGAGTAAACGCTGTGGGCGACGATGCGCCACACCTCGTATATAACGGAGGAGCGTCCCGCTGGCTTCATCAGTGGCACGCCGGTCTCCGGCCGACACCAGCACCACACACACCGCATGCCTGGTACGCCGGGACACGCAGCTCCCTCGGTGGGCCCACGAGCACGACGACTAGGAACCCCTCCGCATACCTCCTCTACGCTGCTTTACCCTCACTGTCGGTAACGTTCGTCTGACCTTTCTGTTTTTCTTTTCTCACGATGCTATCACTTTCGTTTTCAAGATCCTTCCCTTCGAGCGGCGAGGGGTGCATGATTCGACAATATGCAAAGTCCCGAGCAATCATGTACTTCCTCGGTATATTGATCTAAACGCTTTTATATATTTTTTATCGAGAAAGTAAAAGGCTAGAGTGTCCATTCTTTATGGTAGTTTTGTGTCTCCGATTTCGCTCCTTTTTCTTTTTCATTCAGAACAAGCAACCTTTATTACCTGTTCTTAAAACAAGATGATGCAACGACGATGTTATTCCACTACCATCCCTAAAACGCATAAAAAAGCCTTTAGATAATACCTACACTATTATGTCCATTTTCATTAGGGAAATGCACTTACAAGTGTAGATACTCCCTAAGGCTTCAAATGTCTTCAGTTGTTTGGCGCCTACTTATAGCATCTATAGCCCTTTGTCAACGACGTTGCTACGCCAACTATTTTTTCAATTGTTATTTTTCGACAGATTTGTTTCTTTATTCTCATAGAGCCACAACTATCACACTGGTTTGAATGTCTGGCATCAAACAAATGTTGACATATGTTCTTATGGTTGTGCATCGCTCGATGCAGAGGCCGAGGTTTCCACCTTTTCATAGAAATCAAACAACTTGACATATGGACAAATGTGATACCTTTCTTTTTGGGCAATGAGAAAGTGATACATGGCAATGTGGATGAACGCATCAACAATCTAACGAGTTCTTCTGTATACCATACGCAGTGATTTTTTTTTTAGAAAATGCTTATATGCTGACATAATCTCTTTTTTAATCATGAAATGTTGGTGTTCTTGGCCTTCTTATTCCTCATTTTATATGTAAAAATCTATATAACAATTCTTGTGCACACATATCATAAAAGTTGATGCATGTTTTAACACCATATTCTGAACACACCTCAAATTAATGTCCACATATATTTCAAATGCATATTCACTGCTTCAATCTCTCCATCTTTTTCTAACAATAAGATCATCATATTATGTTACATACAAAAAAATCAAAAAGAAAAAAAAAGATTACATAATTTATAATATAATAGTAATCATTTTCTTGTACAGAATGCATTACAAATTTCAAACTAGATTCTGGGGGAATTCACTCTCTATGGATAGATTTCCTTTCGATTTCTGTGAAGGGGAAATGCATTTCTGAAGTCATCATAGTGTTCTCATTCTCTGACTTAAGCAAGACATGTGCACTGTCGCATCAACTTTAGATAAGCGGGCACTAGCATGCCCATTAACATATACAATGTACTAAAATTTTCAGAATTTGCAAAATAATATGTATTTGTATTAGAAAGATTGCTGTGCAGAATTTAACAAAGAAATTGTTTATTTATTGTATAAAATTTGTTCATGCATTTGAAAATAGAAGTTTATGACTTTAAAATAAAATGTTGAGTTACTTCAAATATATTCGTGTATCACAAAAATGTAGGCAATCGTATGTACTCAATTGAATACTCATAACTTGAAGAATAAATATTTATGTATTCACAAAAAAATGGAAAATTATAAAGTCAAAAATTCAAAACACAACAAAGAAAACCAAATTATGGGCCTCTCCAGTAGTAGGTCCACATACTGGCCCTTGAGCGAATCACACACAAGCGGGAGCTCCAATTCAGCGTTCAGTGCACGACCAGCTCCTATAACGCTCAAGATTAGCTATGCAGACCAGCCAATGACAACAGATTTTTATTGATTACTTCTGAAATTTTATACTTAATATTTTTAATATATATTATTAATATATTTCAAATATATGCCAAAAAATAACAATATCTACATTGGAAAAATGTAGACGTCTCAAGTTTAAAATACACATGGATACAGGGATCAAATGTGGGATAAATGTTCATGTTTAAAAAATGTTCATGTGTTTAAAAGGATTAATATTAATGTGTTATGAAAAAATCATCCACTACTACCCCCACCCCACCCCCCCCCCCCCCCCCCCTCCCCCCCCCTAAAAAAGAAGGAAAGTTGAAAAATAACAATGACCAAGAAAGGTAAAAGAAAAAAAAAAG